>CM037089.1:59603898-60132713 GCA_020916435.1 Oxytropis ochrocephala | reverse complement strand
CTCGTGCCCACTCCAAATGACATTGAACTTAGACGCTCCACTGTATAAAAACCTCCCACTACCTACAAGAATACCATTGTTCTTTACTCACCGATGCAATCCATTACTCAAGCTCATCTTCTCCAAATTCACATGTTGGTTCGCATCGATCGATGTATAAGTATCCACTTTTTGATTTTGTGTTATATGATAACTTGTCTTCCACACACAAACACTATACACTTAACCTTTCCAAAGACACCGAACCTACCTTTTATGAAGAGGTTGTCCGTGATGAGAATTGAGACGTGATGTACATGCCGAAGTTAGATGCTCTGCAGAAAACTAAGACTGGAACCGGTTGAACCGCCTTCACACAATAAAGCCATTGGATGTAAATGGGTATTCAAGTTGAAACTTCATGCCGATGGTCTCCGCTGAACTAAGACAAAGCAAGATTGGTCGCGAAAGGATTCACACAAACAATTGGGATTGACTATATGGAGAATTTTAGCTCGGTTGTGAAAATGACCACAATCAAAGTTGCTTATGGCTATCGATGTCACGAGAATTGACATTTATGTCAATTAGATGTGAATACAACTTTCTTGCATAGTAATCTCTTGGAGGAAGTTTATATGAAGCCCCCACCTGGTCTTGATGTTCCTAGTCCTAACACTATTTGCAGGTTACAGAGGTCCCTCTATGGCCTCAAACAAGCAAGTAGACAATGGAATGCAAAGTTGACTCGACACTTTACTGTCACAGTGTTTTGTTCATCTAAATCGACTATTCTTTGTTCACCAAATCTTGTTCTCACGGGTTTTACAACAATTTTAGTTTATGTGGATGATTTGGTGTCAAGTGGGGACCGACATTATCGAGATTAATGTAGTCAAAACATTGTTGGATAACAAGTTTAGCATTAAAGACTTGGGCAACCTCAAATACTTCTTGGGTTTTGAAGTGGCTGAAACTCCAAAGGCATCTCTCTCGCCAAAGAAAGTATGCACTTTGACATGTTGGAGGAAGTCGGGTCTACTTGGTTCCAAACCTTGTTCCACTCCCATGGAACCACAGCTTGCAACTCACTGGCAATCTGCAAGCCCATCGCTGATCCATCTATTTACAAAGCGCCTAGTTGGGAAATTGCTATACCTTACACATTCTAGGCCGTAAATCTCATTTTCTGTTGGCAAATTGAGTCAATTTTTAGGCCCCAAGTGATCATCACCTACAAGCAAATGCATGAGAGTCCTAAAATTCATCAAAACTCTCCTACTGTGGATTGTTCTTTAGCAAGAACTGATCTTGTTCTGAAGGGCTATTGTGATTCGATCGGGTTCATGTCCGTGACACGAGAAGATCCACCACTGGTTCTCGCTTCTTCCTTGGAACTTCATTGATTTCTTGGAAAAGTAAGAAAAAATCCATAGTCTCTCGATCATCTTCTGAGGCCAAGTATAGGACACTTGCTCAAGCCACATGTGAAGCTCAATGGTTACATTACTTGATGACAGATCTGCACATTAGTTACACTGCTCCAGTTATTATCTATTGTGATAATAAATCGCTTCTTCACATTGCAAAAACCGGTTTTTCATAAAAGAACAAAACACATAGAAATAGACTGTCATCTGGTTCGTGATAAAATACAAGCTGGAATCCTGCATCTGCTACCTATTACTTCAAGAGAGCAAGTTGCAGATATCTTCACCAAATCCCTGCAACCAGGACCTTTCAATGCTTCAGATCGCAAACTTGGATTGATAGATATCTATTCCAAATAGGGGGTCGTGAATATTACTAATAGTTAGTGTACTTTGTAGCTAATCGATGTATTAGTTAGAAAACTAACCATAGTTAGTTCTTTAGGCTATTCCACTAACCATTATTATTATTTTGTATATAATGTTTTAACTGCATGACAGTGGTTGAGTGCAATGTATGACTACACATATATTTGAGTGCTCGTGAACCCCTCAAATAATAAAATTAAGCACCGATACTTTAGGAAAAATGTTTTGCATCCCCAGAAAAATATGTTTTGCACCAAAGTTCTTAGTTTTACACCAACGCTCCTAATTTTGCACCACTCTAATGCACTACACTCACACAATTACTCACACACTTACTATATTTTATTTTAAAAGTTTTTGTCTCTCTATCTCCTTGGATCCATTCTTGTTCTTATTATCCTAATTTTGAATATGTTAGTATTATTTAGTTTGTATTTTGTGTTAGTGCTATTTAATTTGAATTTTTATCAACAACAGATTGATTTGAGTGGTAACTTGATCCCATCGCAATGTCTCGTGCTCGGATTTTGAGTGTGACAAAACTCACTTGGAAGGAGCGCAATATTGATTTTTTTTAGTGCTATTTAATTTGTATTTGGTGAACTAATTTGTGCTATTTAATTTGTAGATTTACTTAGTCGCAACGCAAGTTAACCTCGATAAAGTCTTCTTTTGTTCGACACTACTCGCTTTTAATTATATTTTTAAGAAATCGCAGTATTTAAAAAAATCGACACTCCCGACCTTCGCCCCTGATCCGCCACTGGTTGAGTGAGTGTGAAAAATAACAGAATTAGTTTTCATCATTTCTCTCTCTTTCGTTCGAAGCTTTTCCTTCTCCCTTCAATGGAGTTTCACACTCAATATTCACAGCCACTCTATGTCTGCCATGATCAGAACGTTAGCCTCCATTCGCCGCCCTAACCTCTTCTCCAAACTCATCTTCATCTGTGGCACCCCCTGGTAATCATGCATAATCGTCTAACAAAATCGGTTACAATCAGTAATAAACAAAATCTGTTATTAATTATATCAAAATAGAGTCAATTGAGTGCTCCTTCTTATTTGGCTAACCAGCTTGAGATAGCACTTTCGCAGTAGCGCGTGGGGTTTGGAGGCGCGGCGGTGGTACAGTGAGTTTGGAGGGCAAGATGCGGCTATTGAAGGCATGATGATGTTGAAGAATCTCTTCTTAGCTGTTAACGCGATGATGCAGGAAGGAAGGAAGGAAGTAAAAGTAAGGACTCACTGTTTCTTTGACTCCGTTAGCAGTGTTACTGATCCCACCAGGTTAAGTGTGATGTGGCTTTCTTAATGAGATGGCAAATTTTGATTGGTGGCTTTAGTATTTATTTATTCCTTTCGTCTTTTTTTATATTCTTAAAATGGAAATAAAGGAAGAAAAAAGAGGAAGGGCCGGGTTTGTTTTAATCGTAATCATCATCATGATCCTCTGTATATTAAGACACAATCAACTTTTTATCCAACTTAGGCGGTAAAAGTTTTCTTTCCAATTTACTATCTACTAAATACCTCTCATTACACTGTTTACCAATATACCCCTACTTTATATTTTTGGATTGACATACTCCCACTCTATATTTTGTATCCCACCATTTACCAATATACCCCTCATTTTGTACATCACTGTTTACCAATATACCCCCACTCTATATTTTTGGACCGACATACCCCTGACAAATTTTTTTTTGGTCCAACACTCTTTTATTTTATCCACTTTTGGTGGGAAAATTTTATTCCCACCATTTACCAATATACCCTCATTTTGTACCCCACTCCAATATACCCCCACTCTATTTTTGACCAACATACCCCGATAAATTTTTTTGTCTAACACTTTTTTTTTTTATTCACTTTTGGTGGGAAAATTTTATTCCCACCATTTACCAATATACCCTCATTTGTACCCCACTGCTTACCAATATACCCTCACTCTATATTTTTTGACCGACATACCCTCACTCTATATTTGTACCCCACCATTTACCAATATACCCTCATTTTGTACCTCACTATTTACCAATATACCCCCACTCTATATTTTTGGACCGACATACCCCTCGATAAATTTTTTTTTTGTCCAAGACTTTTTTTAATTATCAAAATCTACCCTCATTTTGTACTTCCATCGCTTACCAATATACCCTCACTCTATATTTTTGGACCGACATTGTTGCCTCATCCCACCAAGGCTATTGTTGCCTCTTCGCCTTATATATATGTGTTGCGTGATTTTTATACCCCTTATAAAATGTTGATGTTTTTTCAAACTACATCCAGAGGCTCAGTATCACCTCTCGCATCGCATGCTGTAATCGCCCTAGTTATTTATAAAGAGAGACCTTTGTTTCTCCCGCTTTATTCTGTGTTTTTATCTAGTGAATTGTGTGTGAATGCGACTATGTACAACCGTTTCCTGTTCAATTTATCAATAATTAACGGATAAAAAAATAATAGCGCACATCCGTTATAAGCAAGCCGCTATCAATTAGTTTATCCGCTATCTGCTATCTCCTATTTTTTGTCAAATGCCTATATCTCGCTAAATTATATGGTTATCTTTCTTTTTTTGTTGATTTATTACATAGTTAACTTTATACATTTTTTGAATGGAATTACATGGCTTATCTGCTAATATATCTAGAACTAAATTATAAATTAAATGCCTTATCCTCATCACTTTTTTGGTTTCAATACATTTTTTTTGTCTTCTATTTTATTTTTCGCAATTTAGATCAAGATCACCAAATTGAAAATTTGGGGACCAAAAGGGCTATTAAGATCCTCATCACTTTGTCTGTACTACATGTTCCAGCTAGTTCACAGGTTGCAAATGTCTTAACTAAGCCATTGGCAGCAGCTCACACTACAACATAATTAGTATATAGGAAACGCTTTTTTTCATCCATGGACAGCGCTTTTGATCGCTGCTGAACGTGGCGCTGGGTATTCCACTCCAACAATGGGCAACACTCCCTAAAAAGCGTCACCCATTGCCCAAACACGTCCTCAAATAGGCAGCGCTTCCTAAAAGTCGCCACCTATTGCCCAAACACGTCCTCAGATAGGTAGCGCTTCCTAAAAAGCGCCACCCATTGCCCAAACACGTCCTCAGATAGGCAGCGCTTCCTAAAGAGCGTCACCCATTGCCCAAACACGTCCTCAGATAGGCAGTGCTTCTTAAAAAGCACCACCCATTGCCCAAACACGTTCTCAGATAGGCGCTTTCCTAAAAGCGCCGCCATTGTTTAATTTTTATTTTTTATTTTTTTCTGTTCTTGTGTATTTTCCTTTTTATATTTGCAACAAAAAAAATTAAATCATACATCCAAAATATTTTTTAATAGTGATATTTATGAATTTGTTGTATTTAAACCCAATTAAATCATACATCCAAAAAAATTAAACCATACATCCAAAAATTAAATCATACATCCAAAATACATCCAAAAATTAAATCATACATCCAAAATTAAATCATACATCCAAAAATTAAATCATACATCCAAAATTAAATCATACATCCAAAAATTAAATCATACATCCAAAATTAAATCATACATCCAAAATAACAAAACATGAATTTGTTGTATTTAAACCTAGCCTTGTAATGAGCATCGAAATATATTCAAGTTCAACACACCCATCATCATGACAATCCTCAAAAATTTAACTAATCTACCCTCTAGACAACAACTATATGCAAAAGTCAATGAAAAGGGGGAACTTATGCTCATGGCGGCATCGGAGAGAATTTCTTTTTCTTTGCTTGGTGGAGCCATGTGTACTGTGAAACTGCACCACAAAGAGAGCATAATATATGCCACAATCATGACATTAGCAAGTTAGCACAATAGAAAAGAAAAACAATTCAAGGCTTGACAAGGTTAGGCTCGGTCAACACCAAATACTCACAACAGCTAAACTCAATCAAACACAAAACATAGAGCCAAAGTAACCAAGCAATTCAGTTAAGCACATCTTTAGAAAAAAATTAGAAGAATCTCACGCCACTAAATTTCCTTGAAAGTCAGAATTAGAACAACACCTTCAACCATGAACATAAACTCACGCCATGAACCATTCAACCATCAGTTTCAGGATCATCCAGAGACAATCAAATCAAGCAAATACCCTAACAAGTCATATACTTTTCAACAACCACATAGAGCATCAATTTATCATACGTACAATCATACATAAAAAACAACAGGAAAATCACAATGAAATCAATATAAATCCTACAACCCACATACATCCCATTATAAACCCTATTATAAGTTAAGACCCACCCTTACCTTAAGTTTTTCGAAGATGATGATCCTTCTACGGGAACACCGAAGTAACCACAACAACAACTCTTCTTCTCCTCTTCTCTCTTGTGCGATCTCCTTCTTTCTCTTTTCTCTCTTGTGCGCTCTCTCTTCTCTTCTTACGTTTCTTTCTTTCTTTCTTTTGCACAAATGAGACGCTTGTCTCAAACCCTTGCGCATAGGAGCCTAAGTCAATGGGCTTGGGCTCTTGGGCCATTCCTTACCACCCGGAATTACCTAAGCACCACTTCCTTCATTTTAAAAATACAACAATATATTAATATTTTAATATACAATATTAATGCAACACTTAAATAATTCAATTAAATAATTAATTAAATTATTTTGGGTGTTCTGGTATTCGTGGCGCCGTTCTAGGCAATGGGTGCGTTTTTAAAAAGCTTTGTATGCTCACGCGTTCTAGGCAATGGGTGGCGTTTTTAAAAACGCTGGGTATTGGCCCACGTGTTCTACGCAATGGGTGGCGTTTCTAAAAAGCGGTCCCATGCGTTCTCGGCAATGGGTGGCGTTTTAAAAACACTGGGTAATGTCCCACGCGTTCTAGGCAATGGGTGGCGCTTCTAAAAACGGTGCTTACTTGTATTGTCCAAAAGTAGTGTTTTATGACAAAAGCTTTTGTCATACCCTAATTTTGTCCTATTGGTCAAAACCCTAATTTTCCACAAAAATAAATAAATTGAAGAGTGAAGAGCCTTATGCACTGCATTTTGGATCCTAGAAGGCATTCCAAGGTTCTCAAAATCATTTTTAGGGTTGGAATGCACTTTTCGGCAAATTCGGGTTTTAGAGTCAAAAAGGGTATTTTGGTCAATTAACTTGTTTTTCTCGCTTTCAAAAGTAGTGTTTTATTTTTAACAATCTTGCACCCTTTTGTTCTCGTTTGTACGGTGTTTCCATTATATACGTGTGTTTATCTTAGACTCGTGTTTATTTTATTATTATTAGTAGAACTTATTTACTTTTTAGTAAAAAATCATTAGTCAATCTTAACTATATTTTTCCATGAGTGTTTATTGCTTCAAGCTATTTTTAGTGTTTATCCCATTTTTGCCATTTTTACTTAAAGTAAACCCAATTTTACACTCAAAGTCATTGTTGCAAGCAACAACAACAGCCACCATCACCTCTCCATGCCACCCCCCTCTAAACCCAACAACATTCAATACACAACATGTTATTTGCCTTCCTTCTCTCTACACCACAACATAACACAACATTTCTTTTGCTTCCTTTTTGATCGTACCTTGACCAATGAAGTGTTGAAATGTTGATTGATTCGTCTATGGGCCGGTCGTTGAATGAGTGAAAGGACCGGTCCTGGCTTCACGCGTGGAACCCCTCGGGTGGTACCTGCAAAGACACTCCGACGATCTAGTGAGAGGTCGCTCGGGCAGATAGCACAAGGTTCGAGAACGTACCTGATGCCATGTGTGAATGGCGTATATATACTGCGAGGTCCGACCGTTAGCGAGATTTTCGCCGGCGAAATTGCGCTCAAGCGGCGTGTTTGGGCCGATCGAGATGGGTCGGGCCGCAGTCCAATTGCTGCTGGCGCCCCTCGTATTTGCTAATACACCCAGGAACAGTTGCCCCCCAAGCCTAGGTCGCTTAAGAGCGGGCTGAGGCTTGAATCGATGCCCCCAGGAGTGAAGTTACTTTGACGAAACGGACGCGGCCGTTTGCATTTTCTACGGGGCGGTGTCGACCGCTCGTCAACCATCGGCCGTGCTGTCGCGACGGTTGGCCTTTCCTGACGTTTAAGACGTGACGTTTGGTGTTTCCGAGGCTGTCTGGAGACAACCATTGGTGAGAAGACGAAGCGTTGTGACTCTTCGTATCCCGGTCCTCTTCGCGCCAGAAATCTGCACTATAAATAGCCCTTCTGCTGAGTTCATTTCTCACACTTCCAAGAATTGCTCTGCCAACGACCGACTCGTCTGCCGCCGACTCGCATTCATAGCCGTTTCTGTCTACTCGCGACCGATCTACAACCTCTGCTTAAGGTATGAATCGATCTCTCCCTTTACCTTTTAAACTTGAGTTTTACTTTGAAAGTACTTTGTGCTTTTCCACGCCTCGTGATAGGGGGTGTCAGGTCGAGGGATGGCCAAATCGCCCCCTCTCGCGAGTGCTCTCGCTCGACCGACCGACTCGTTCCTTTATCACGGTGTTTGCATGCCACGGACGAAACTTACCGCCCGTATTCCCGGAAAACCACCGCAATCTTTCGCTACTTACATGTCGAGGCCGGGCGAGCCCAATGCCCAAGAAGCGGAGTCTAAGTCGTCTTCGGGCGGCAAAGGTTCTAGCTCTTCAAGCAGTTCCTCGAGCAGCACGGGCTCGAGTTCTCGTTCTTCCGGTCGAGGATCGGCCCACTCCGAAAGTATCGTTCCAGTCCGCCCATTCTCGCTGAAGCGGCGAGCAACTCTCCACCGCCCGAGGATGTTGTATCTCGAGTGGAGGGAGGAGAAGAAGATGTCGATGACGAGGCGCAGAGTGCCGTCCCAGTCGTGGACGAGGAGATGGTGGAGGCCGAAGGCGGCCGAGCTGAAGAAGTTCAAGGAGAAGAGGTGATTCAGCCCGAAGTCGGTATTTCTGGTCTGAACGCCAATGTAGGAGGGTCGAACGAAGGGTCGGCCGAAGTCCAAGCCGATGTAGCTCGAGATATATCTGATATGTCTTGGGTATCGGAGACTCTTCGCTCTAATAGGAGCATTATCACAATCGGCCACGATGCTTTGCCCGATCTACGGAGCCGCCTTGAAGATTCACCGGGCTGGAGGGTAAGAGGCATGAAGGAGGGCGAAGATATCGCGACTTATTCTTCCAACTTCAAGTTCACGATGTATCGGCTCGTGTTCGAGAAGATGAAGATTACCCCTCCTTTTACTGAATTCCAACGCGACGTTCTGCGCCATATTGGGGTCGCCCCTTCTCAGCTCCATCCAAATGCATGGGCGTTTTTAAAGACTTTCGAGGTGCTGCTGACCAAGCTGGGTCGGCCGGTGTCGATGATGCTTTTCTTTGCTATCTTCGAGCTGAGCTGGCTCAGAGAGAAAGCCAACAAGGAGAAGAGGGAGCAAGTCTCCTTCAAGATGCAGAAGACCCACCACCGATTTTTCAAAGCATTCCAGGAGTCGTTGGGAGCGGCCTGGAAAAGCCAGTACTTTTGGATCGTTCCAACTGAAGAGGCCGGCAAGGCCGTTTCTGAGGTTCAACCGGACGGGATGCTAGGTCCCCCTTATTTCCCTATCATGTGGAATGAGGCTCATTTCTCTGCAGCGGCCGCGATTACATCTATACAGTGAAAGACTTGGGCGAGGCCGACCTGGAGACTCTGGAGATGATAAAGTCGTTGGCGAGTATGATGCGTCCAGATCCTAAGGGCGACATACCTTGCCGACCCTTTGTCTTGTACGAAGGCCAAGACCTGGAGGCCGAGATTGGTTCGCTTTGAACTTTTTCTTTAGATTTTTGCTGTCGGTCTTGTTAATCTTTTATTCTAACTCATAGCTCGTTATTTTGCAGAGAGAATGGCCGGCAAAAACTGGGACCTGCTCGCTTCCATCCTGAAGCCTGAAGGAGGGGCTAAGAGGTTTGACGCTTCTCGGTCGGGGGATAATCCTGAACCTTCCTCCAAAGTCCCCCAGACTCCTAAGAGCCAAGGGAAGAAGCCGGTCGGCAGGCCTCGGTCGCCTCCCCCCAGTGCCGATCGCTCACCCAAGCGGGCCAAGCGTGATTGTCGGGTCCCGCCCCCGCAACGGAGGAGATTCCTATCATCTCGCTCGAAAGCTTGGGTGCGGCCGATCCGGAAACGATCTGAGATGAAACCCATGGCGCTCTGCGCTTCTCTCTGCATGGGGGTCGAGAAAGTCATGGCGGAGCTGGTGGCCGAATCCGATGGTAATTTTATTTTCTTAGTCTTGCACTCTTCATCTTACCTTTGTTCGACCGACTAACCACCCTTCGACCTGAATTTTGCAGGAAAGGACAAGGCTTTAGCTGAGGCGCAGCAAAGATATGACAAGCTCGTCCAGTCGAAGAAGGAGGCCCTCAAACGGGGGGAGGACGACCGTGCTAAGCTTGCAAAGAGGAACAAGGAGCTTGCTGCTCAGGTCGCTACTTTGAAGGCTGATCTTGATGCTACGAACAAGAGAGAGGCTGCCTGGGCGGCCGAGAAGGCCGCGCTGGAGGCAAAAATTCAAATGATAGCCAAGGCCGGTCAGGAGGCAGCGATCGAGCAATTCTATAATTCGCTCGGGCAGGTGCGGGTATTGAATCAAGATCTGAAGATCAATTTCGATGACAAAATGATCAAGCCCACGCACTATGTTGGCGACAACAAGATCATGTTGCTGCGCAGTCGTCGACGAGCAAGGCAATGTCGTTCGCCCGGCCACCATTCTCTTTTAAAGCCCGCCTGCGAGCGGTGTAATATTTGTAATAGTTTAACTTGCCTTCGGGCACAACAATTTTTCTGCCTTCGTGCAGTTTTTCGATTCGTGGGCGCTCGGCTTCGACCGGGCGTCCCGTGTTTGTAATGACAATTTTTACTTGCCTTTAATTACGCCTGTTGAAGTTTATATTGCTATGCCTGCGTACTTCTTGCATTTATCCGCCTTATTCATTTCGAACTTGTGGGCCGCTCGGCGGCCGTTTCGTGCTACTTCGATAGCGCTCGTTTATGGTTGCTTTTCCTTACGCGCCTTGTATGTTTATTTTTCTCTAAGTCTTCGAGTTTTAAGACCGTTCGGTCGTCGTTCGCGCTTATTTCGAAAGCACTCATTCTTTGATAAGTTTTAATATCCCCACGGGGCCTTGGATCGCTCGGCGACCTCCAATCAGGCCCTTTCGATGGCATTTATTGGGACCACACCCTTGGTCGCTCGAGATAGGTCGTTTCGACGGCCTAATAGGATGGGTTATTGCTTAACCCTTGGGCCATTTCGATGGCACTCGGTTGGGACCATTTCGATGGTCGCTCGATTTAGATCGTTTCGACGATCTAAGGTCTGCGGGTTTTAACCCTTGGGCCATTTCGATGGCACTCGATTGGGACCACTTCGATGGTCGCTCGATTTAGATCGTTTCGACGATCTAAGGTCTGCGGGTTTTAACCCATGGGCCATTTCGATGGCACTCGAGGTAGATCGTTTCGACGATCTAGTCAACTTTGATGATTCTTCGATCGCTCCTTTGCCACGGGCAATCTTGAGCGACCGGTCATACATACTTGCGAGAAAGTAAAGAACATATCATATTTCTAAAGGTCAGGCCTCTGTAAAAAACCCAGTGGGAAAAAGAGCGCCTGCCTGCTTTTCATTCATAGGTCGGTCGTCATTACATTCAAATCATTTGTTACATTCAAACGTAATATTTCCTAAGTTTTTCTGCATTCCATGTTCTGGGGATAGTCGCCCCATCCATGGTCTCTAGCTCGTAAGCCCCCTTTCCAGTCTTGGTTGATGACCCTGTATGGACCTTCCCAATTTGGTGCGAGCTTCCCTTGGCGTGCATTCTTATTTCCCACGTCGGCCCGTCTTAGAACGAGTTGGCCGACCGAGAATTCTCTCTTTTGAACTCGAGCGTTGTACCTGGCTGCGACCTTCTGTTTGATCAATTGCTCTCTTAGTGACGCTTGGGTGCGCAGTTCTTCAATTAGGTCCAATTCTTCTCGGATAGCTCGGTCGTTTTCAACCACTGTAGGGGGGTTTGAAGTCCTCCAATTCAGCTCGCCCATTTCTATGGGTATCACAACATCAGTTCCGTACACCAATCTGAAGGGCGACTCCCCGGTCGATGAATGAGGGGTCGTCCTGTAGGCCCACGCAATCGGATCGCAGCTCTTCGACCAGCCTCCTTTCGCTTCATCCGGTCTTCGCTTTAAACCACGTGAGATAACTCATGGCCGCCTACTTGGCCGTTAGTTTGAGGGTGCTCGACCGAGGTGAAACGCTGTTTTACCCATAAGTCGGCCAACATTTCTCTGAATCTCTTGTCTGTGAACTGGGTGTCGTTGTCTGTTATCAATTGCTGGGGGATCCCAAAACGGGCTAGTACACACCGTCCGAAGAACTTGCTGACTTTGGCCGATGTGATTGTTGCAAGCGGCTCGGCCTCGATCCACTTAGTAAAATAATCTACTGCCACGATCAAGAACTTGAACTGGCTTGGAGCGGGTGGAAACGGGCCTAGAAGATCCATGCCCCACCAGGCGAACGGCCAAGGTGAGACAAGACTTTGCAATTCTGAGGAAGGTGCAATGTGGACATCAGCATGTATTTGGCATTTCTTGCACTTATGAACGAGTTTCTTGGCATCCTCGTCCATGGTCGGCCAATAGTAGCCGGCCCTGAGAGCCTTCTTAGCTATGGAACGAGCGCCCTGGTGACTCCCACAAACACCTTCATGAATGTCCCTCGGCACATGGTCGGCTTCGACCGACGTAAGACACCTTAACAATGGAGAGGAGAATCCTCTTCTGTACAACTTCCCTTCTATAACCGAGTACTTGGTCGCTCTGAGTCTGACCAACTTAGCTTGCTTTGGATCGTTCGGCTCCTCCCCTTCAACAATGTACCTTAGGATAGGGGCGATCCAATCTGAATCCGTGCTGACACACAGAACGGCCATCGACTGACTTGGCTTAGTTGAAACGCTCGGCCGATTTAATGTTTCTTGAATCACACTTCTATGATTCCCTGGAGTTTTGGTACTTGCCAGCTTTGATAGAATATCCGCTCGAACATTTTCGGTTCGAGGCACATGTACCACTTTCACTTTCTGGCCGAATCGCTTGAGCGGTTCTCTCACTCTTGCAAGATAACTTTTCGTGACGCCGTCTTTAGCATCATATAATTCTTTGATCTGCGAGACTACGAGTAGGGAATCGACCTGAGTTCAACCCGGTCGACATTGAAATCTCTGGCGAGCCGCAGTAGCTTATACACGCCTCATATTCGGCCCGATTGTTCGACGTATGGAAAGCGAAAGTCAAAGACACCTCCACAAACAGGGCCTTCTTCGAATTTTCTAGTATCGTGCCGGCTCCACTTCCTTTACTATTAGACGACCCATCTACGCAAGATCCGTGTCGTTTCGACTTGATCTTCCGGGTAGGAGTCATTTACGCTATAAAGTCGGCCAACACCGCGCTTTTTGCGGCCGATCTGGATTCAAACTTGATGCCAAACTCACTGAGTTCTACCGCCCACTTTATCATTCGTCCCGCCAGGTCTGGCCGATGAAGGACTTGTCTGATTGGCTGATCGGTCCTTACCACGACCTGGTGGGCCACAAAGTAGGGTCTCAACCTTCGAGCAGCAATCAGGAGTGCAAGGGCAAACTTCTCTATCTTCTGGTATCTCAGCTCGGGCCCTTGGAGCACTTTACTAATGAAGTAGACCGGATTCTGCTTTAGATCGTTCTCTCTGACTAGCACAGCACTGAGAACTTCTTCTGTTATGGCCAAGTACAGATATAACGTCTCGCCCGGCAACGGCTTGGTCATGATCGGCGGGCTAACCAAAGCTTGCTTTAATTCATCCAATGCTCGCTGGCATTGTTCGGTCCACTCAAAGTCCACCTCTTTCTTCAGTAGTCTAAACAGTGGAAGCGACTTGCAGGCCGCTTTGGGGATGAACCTGGATAGAGCGGCCACCATGCCATTTAGCTGTTGTATTTCTTTTTTCGATGTGGGCGGCCTCATATCGGCGACCGCCCTACACTTTTCAGGGTTTGCTTCTATCCCTCTTTCAGTCAGGTGGAAACCCAAGAATCTGCCGGCCCTCACCCCAAAGGTACACTTCTCAGGATTTAGTCTAAGTGAGTTCTTCCTAGCTTCTTCAAATATTTCCCTGAGGTCGTTCACGTGATCTGGGTCGGTCACGCTTTTAATGATCATGTCGTCCAAGTACACCTCTGAGATTCGACCGATCTGTCTTTTAAAAATCTTGTTCATCATCCGCTGGTAGGTCGCCCCAGCGTTCTTCAGACCGAAAGGCATCACCTTGTACTGAAAATTTCCCCGATCGGTCATGAAGGCTGTCTTGTGCCGATCGGGCGGATACATCGTGATCTGATTGTATCCAGAGTAAGCGTCCAGAAAAGACAGTAGTTTGTAGCCCGAGGCCCCATCGACCAGCTTGTCGATGTTGGGTACGGGGAAGGCATCCTTCGGGCATGCCTTATTTAGATCGGTATAGTCTACACACATCCTCCATTTTCCATTCTTCTTCTTAACCAAAGACGACATTGATATTTTTTGATCTCTTCGAAATTGGCCTTTATGAGGTCCTCAACGGCCTTTGCTTTGAGATTTTTCCTCGCTCGAGTCACGTCTTCTTTGAGCCAATCGCCGACCCCTTCATCGACCGAAAGTTGATGGCAGGCTACTTCGATAGGAATGTCGGGCATGTCTGATGCCTGCCATGCGAACAGGTCAGCATAGTCTCTCAAACATTGCACAAGATCTTGCTTCACTTGCTCTAGTAGGTCGCTCAATGAGCTTTACCGCTTTGGATGGGTCGTCACCCAATTGAACATCTACCAACTCTCCATGAGGCTCGGGTCTTCTCGGCTGCTTTTTGACTCTCTCGAGCCAAATCATCATTATTGTCCTCTGGGTCATTTATGCGGGTCATACCGAGCGTCCAAATCGACATTGACTTGATGGCCTTCACTAGTGCTCGACGTTCGGGCCACGATCTACCTCGTCACATATTTCTTGGTATAGAGCGTGGCTTCTTCTTCACCGATTCGAGGTCGGCGCGGGGTAACCACTTGGTCGTTTTTGTTTGTAGAATTTCATTTTCGGATGCACCGCCGACGTAACGGCCTCTAGCTTACCCAAAGTCGGCCTACCAATAATACATTGATAGCGAGGATTTGAGGGGGAGTACAAGGAACGCCGTCTGGACCGTCCCGCATGCAGTACTATCTCCGCTGTCGCCACCAAACGTGACTAGCAGCTCGATCTTTCCCAACGGGTAGGTGGTCGCCCCGTTGAAACCCGTTAGAGGGGTGGGCTCGGCCTGGGGAATTATCTCGCTCCGATCAACCTTTATTTTGTCGATCAAGTCTTCAAACATGATATCAGCCGAGCTACCTTGATCGACCAGGATTCTCTGCACCTCTGTGTTTGCCATGACAGCTCTGATTACCAATGGAACATAACTATTGGGCTTGCCGTCGTATAGGTCGCTGTCACCGAACGAGATGGGGGGTCTGCTCGAGACCGGTGGTGGTGCTGAAGTGGATGCGACCATTAACAACTCGTCCCACTTTCTCTTGGTGGCTTTGTTAGATTCCCTGCGATCCAGGGGGTTCCCACCATGAATAACCATCGCAACATTACGGCCTTTGGACTGCCGAGTGTCACGATCTTCAGATCGATCCTTGTTTTGGGCGTTCTCTATGGCCAGAGGCCCCTTTCCTCTGTCTGGATCAGCTTCTTTCTGCTTATCTTGAGGTCGGTCGCCTTCCTCTGACCTCACATACTTTCCCAACTTGCCTTTCAAATAAGCTCTTCAATATCATCTTTGAGGCCATACGATCGTTAGTATCGTGCCCCTTACTCTTGTGGTAGCGGCGGTATCTTTTGGTCTGGTCGTGCCCCTTCTCTGAGCACGAGTGGTTCAGCCGCTTAACTCCCACAAACTCATTATTCTGACACTCGCTGTAGATCTGCGCAATAGAGGTGTTGAGTCGAGTGCGATGATCAAACTTTTTATCTCGGAAGTCAGGCCGATTGTCGCGGCGACCTTCATGCCCTCTGGCCGGCTTACTATTTTCTTCCTTAGGTCGTGCGCGGACGGCCTTCCTTCTTTGCCGCCAAGTTTCTTCGTAAGCCATGTGGACGTTAGCCTCGTTAAGAAGTAGCCGAGATCTTGGTAATGGTTAAGAGTGAATTCTTCTACGAACCGGGTGGTCCTGGTCGAATACCACGCTTGGATATTTTAGCTTGTCCTTGTCGACAAGTCACGAACGGACTCGGCCTCGGTATTAAACCGGTCGATATCTCGCCTCGTCTCATTATCTCCTTGAACAACAGAGTCCAAGTATTCTTCATACCGATATTGGCGGGTTTGCGGTGTAGTGAGACAAGAATATTCTGATCAGGTCATCCCATGAGGAGATGGAATTGGGTCGCAGAGACTCCCACCATTCCAATGCTCGGCCGTCCAGAGACTGAGGGAAAAGCCTGCATTTCATGGTCGGTCCCAATTCCCTATAGCAGCAGTAGTTATTGAAGTAACGGAGATGCTTGTCGATCTCCTACCGTCAAACTTGTTGAGATTGGGCGGCTTCTTGCGAGGTCTCTGAATTTTGTAACGCCCGATCTCCCTGGAGAACGGGCCGTGTTCATTCTGAATGCCGTTCGACCCAAAGGGTTGCATTGCGAGGCACGCCTCGTTGCCCGGCATTCCATAGAATCCTCCGAATGGGCCAGTTGGTGGAAGCTGAGGAGGCCTTCTGGGTCGCTCGCTTTGGCCTCTCCTAGGCCGATGTGAAACGCCCCTAATTCTTCCATTTCGTAATCTTCCACTCTTCACGAGTCCCAAGATCTGCTTCTCGACCGACGTGACCCGGACGACTCGTTGGAGGAGTACCTGGTCGGTGAGCGACCGGTGTCAGGAGGGTAGCTAGAATCTTCATAGTCATAGGACATCGAACGGCGCGTACGCTCGTTCTCGCCAGGGCGACCTGTGTTCCTCGCTTCTTCTTGCCGGGGAGCGATGAGTAGTGCTTTCTCGGCGAAAATGCTCCTTCGAGGAGGGGAGCGGTGTCTTCGCGCCCGGCCGGCGACGAGCGAGCGTAGGTTCTCCGCCTTCCGCCTGTGGCGCGCCGAATCAACCTCTCTCGTCTTGAGAGATGAGCGCATCTCGATCTCGCGATCACTTGATTCTTGTTTTGCGGGAGCCGCAAAACGGCTTGAGTGACATGATCTCGTAGAGGTTCTCGAATGCCCGCTTCAACCAAATTTCGGGCGGCAAGTCTCGAGAACGGCCAAAACTCGTTGGAGGATAGGTCCACGGCCGTTGTGCACCGAAGGCTCTTGTCGTGGTAGTCCTTGAGACTCGTGGGTCGTGGCGCCACGCCTCCGGGTCTCGCTGCGATTCGCCGGAGGGGTTGAGTCGAGAAGTGGCCCGCGTCGGGGCGGTCGCGTGGAGCCATGAAGGAGGTAGGATAGCGCACGGGCCTCCCACGTGGTCGCCAATTGATCGTACCTTGACCAATGAAGTGTTGAAGTGTTGATTGATTCGCCTATGGGCCGGTCGTTGAATGAGTGAAAGGACGGTCCCGCTTCACGCGGGAACCCTCGGGTGGTACTCGCAAAGACACTCCGACGATCTAGTGAGAGGTCGCTCGGGCGAGATAGCACAAGGTTCGAGAACGTGCTGATGCCATGTGTGAATGGCGATATATATCGCGAGGTCCGACCAGTTAGCGAGATTTTCGTGGCGAGAATTGCGCTCCAAGCAGCGTGTTTGGGCCGATTGAGATGGGCTGGGCCGCAGGTCCAATTGCTGTTGGCAGTCCTCGTATTTGCTAATACACCCAGGAACACTTTTCACCTCCTCCCTTTGTAATTTAATAACAACAACTCATTCCTCTCCACACACACACACACACAAAACCGTGGCCTCTCCCCCTCTCCTTCACTTCATCTTGTTTTTTCTTTCATCTCAAATGAACCTTCCCATTTAACCTACACTAAAAAACCCTAGCACAATTCCTACCTCCCTCACTCCCTCTAGGCCGTAGCCATCACCTCCCTCTCCTCCATCCATTTTTGATTTCCTCTTCATCCAAACAACACCATTTCACCTCATTTTCATACCTCTTTCACATATCTTCTTCATTCAAGTTCAAAACATCATCATCAAGGAAGATTCATCAAGTTCTCATGGGTTGGAGTTGAGGTTCCTTGGAGGTTCTTGTTGATTTGGTTTCTAGTTTCTTCATCTCATTGCATTTCCTAGCTTGGATTTGAGGTAAACCTTGAACCTTTGCATCGTCTTTAAAATTCTTGCATAAAATCTCTTCTCCTCACTTCAACTTCTTCATATCTTGTTATTGTTGCTTTGAGGAGCCATCTCAAACATTATGACAAACACTTAGGGAGGTTTGGGTGTTTGAGGTGGCTCCTTGGCTTTGAAGGGATTGTTCTCGTGTTTTCTCACATTTCCTTGCATATTCACTCTTGCTTGCATAACTTTCACAAAATAAGAAGCCCATTTCAAGCATGATAACATTCGGCCATGGGCCTAGGTTTAGGGTTCTTGAATGCTTTTGTTTATTTCATGATTTGGGGATGAAAAATAGTTGATTTAGGGTATATATGCTCCTAGGTTTTAACATAAAAAATTAGGGTTTGGGTTTGCTTTAATAAACTTGTCTTTGTTGATGATTGGCAAGGTGATTCACACTTGTGCACTTGTGCACTTAATCTTAAGTGTGAGGATTGACCAAAGTGATTCAATATTCTTTGATACTTTGGTTGCTAAATAATTTGTTTGCTTATGCTTGCCAATGATCATGATTGAGGAAACTCTTTTGCTTGAGCTAACAATTTCATTGTCCACTCTCATATAAGAATATCATCAATACTTAGATATGTCAATTCCATACATTGCATCTTCCAATATGTGTAGTTTAGGCTTGATCTTTGTTTGCGAATTCAAATGTTGTTGCTTAATGATTTGATTCCAATGATCGTATTATGCTTGAATTCACTAATTCTCTCTTGCATTCCTTGTTTTCATTTCTAAACAACTTGGCATAAAAATGGTTACTAGTGGCAATCCATCACAACCTTTGTTGGTTTGATTGTCATGAAAGCCTCAATTTCAAAAGAATTTTCATAAGCATAAAGCAAACTACTAGTGATAATCCATCACAACCTTTGTTGGTTTGATTATCATGAACACGTCCAATTTCAAAAAGAATTTTTTTAAGTATCAAAGAATCAAAACAAGTTATTAGTGGTGATCCATCATAACCTTTTTTAGTTTGATCACCATGAAAGTTTGCATTTTCAAAAGGCATTTTCAAAGAGAGTTGTTAGTAATGATCACCCATAACCTTTGTTAGTTTGATCATTATGAACGCTCTTCATTCCAAAACCTCATCAAAAATATCTTCATTTTTAAAGCACCGTTAGAACTACGTCGCTTTGATTCCCATTTGGGATACGTAGGAGCGAGCCACGTTCTCGTCAAGCGCAACAAATAAAAATCCTTTTCGTAACCGTAAACATTAGCATTATTCATAACAAAAAAAGAATCGTTTTTAAACCCATTGTTGCTAGTGGCTAATCAGAACCTTTGTTCGTCTAGCCATTGGTGGCAATGTCTTTTTCCAAAGAACAATAAGCGATGGTCACCCATAACTTTGGTTAGTTTGATCATTCGTGCCAATTAATCTCTTTCGAAAATCATTTTCAAATGATCAAATAAAAAACGAGTCGCTATTAATGGTCAATCAGAACCTTTGTTCGTCTGACTAGTGATGGTGACTCCCATTTTTCAAGAGTACTTAGCGGTGGTTACCCATAACCTTTGTTAGTTTAATCATTCGCTGAATACTCGTCCTATTTCGAAAACTCACTAAAAAGATAAAAGGCAAAAACCTTTTCATGACAACCAAGAACTACGTAGCTTTGAATTCTCCATCGCACCAGGAGATACGTAGGAGCGAGAAGCCAACTCTCGTCAAGCGCCAAAACTAAAATTTTCATTAAGTTTTTCCCATTCATCTTCAAACAAGAAATAAATAGGCAAATCTAGGTATTTTTCAAATCAAACGTAAAACCACACACTTAGTTAAAGGTTCCCTTTCGGTAGAAAGGACGTGTGCGGTGCTAATACCTTCCTCACACGTAATCGACCCCCGAACCCATATCTCTAGTTTTCGAAAGACCATCCGCCTTGTTCAAAAGACCTTTTTTCAATGTTTTGGTCTTAAAATTAAAATATTGGTGGCGGCTTCAAAATTTTCCCACGTTGTACATTGAGAAACCCAAATCGGATTTTTCAGGGTGCAACAACTGGCGACTCCACTGGGGACTAAAAAACGTTTTCTTTAAAAGTGGGTCAAGCTGTGTGGTTTGTGTGATTGATTTGAATATTTTGCTTTGCCTGTGCACCCTAGATTAGTTGTATTTAACTGATATTGAACCCTAGGGTATAAGACATGTTATTGCTTTCTATTGTCTGGGCTGTTCTGGATTTTCATTTGCAGGTGTGGGGTAGTTTTTAAGGAAATGCCCTTCGCACACACACACTTGTACCTTGAGATTATGTGATTAGAGAAAGAGACCATAACCCAGGTCTGTTAGGATACCTTAGGATGAGTGGATTCGAGTAGTGGGAGCCCATCAGGACCTTTGTCCGTTTGGCTACTCGCGAAAGTTTCAATCAGAGTTGTGCTCTTTCATGAGGCTCCGTATCTAGCAGTTTGCTGCATTTACGGGGATTGTCATGAGAGGGACTGTGGCTCTGATGACCTTTGTGAGGGAGTGAATAGAGCTACATGAGAAGATTATCCCTAAAATACTATCATAGGTTCTACCCCCTTTTAGGTCACAAGGGCTTTCCAAATTGTGTGCTGCATTGTTGCATTCAGTTCAATCAATTTTTCCTTCAAAATTTTCGAAAATAAAAAAAAGATATGCTTTTCCCTTTTCAATAAGCGCCTATATGAGATGGCATATAGTGTGAAAATTTTCAAATCACCACCTGTAAATATTTATGCAAAAAAACCTCAAAAAAAAGTATCTTGCATTCTGCATCATTGCATCATTGCATCATTACGTCATTTGCATCATTTGCATTACATAAAACAAAAACGTGATAAAATTCATACATGCATTTTTCTCTATCTCATTAAGGTTTGTCAGGAGTGCATTCTCCACACGTGTGCGTTTCCATTCACTAAGGCTTTTTCTCCTAATTTTCCCGAAAGATCCAAAAAAATTGGTCTTATTAGGGGCACGTCTCATGCATTATTGTTTTCCTTTTTCACACATCATGAAAAAGTAATACATTAACCTCTCATTTTGCATGCAATTTCATTCAATAAAAAAATCATGTCTTTCCATGCATTTTTTTTAAAAAAAAAATCATTGTGAGTGTCATGCATTTCATTGCACAAAAAAAAATGAAAACAAGAAAGCATCTCATTCATGATCATGAACAAAAATCATCATCAAATTTATTCAAAATGTAGCATTCATGCATCATTTCATTAACCTCATCACTTTAGTTCAAATACACCATTCCTCCATACATGCATCTTTCAAAAAAGGAAGGGGCACTGGCATTTCATACTTTGCCTTGCCTCTAAAAAAAATTATCATTTAGAAAAAAAAGCATCATTCCTGCATATTTCATCATTCAAAATAAAAGGGGGCATCGGCATTTCATATCTTTTCTTGCCTCTATAAAAATCATTTTTGAAAAGAAGCATCATTCTTGCATCACTTATCATCCAAAAATGCATTGGAATTTCATATTTCGTATTGCATAAAAAGAAAACATCAAAAAGAAAAAAAAACTTTTAGAATAATCACATTTTTCAGGTGAACATGCTTTCATGCGTTTCATTTTCATCATGTATACATCATAATGTTTTCATCCATGCATTGCATACAACAAAAATGTTGTGAGGAGAGATGAAATGTTCTTGCAAAGTAATCTTTCTTTTTTGGAAAAGTTTACCCTCACTCATTTGCAAACTCAAGGTGTTCCAAGGTCCTCAGTTTTTCACATCAATAGCTCATTTGTATTTCCTTAAAAAAAAACAAAAAAAAGCATTGCATCTCATCCATTCCATGATAAAAGACTGAAACAGTTCATCAAAAAAGTTTTTATATCATGTTTTAACCAATGTTAACTCCCTGTGAAGCGTTCTTCTAGTAAGTATGCATGCCACGTGCAGTTTCTCTTGTTTTAGTCAGTCAATTATCATCATTCCCAATCCGAGTCTAGCCCCGCCCCGTCCACCCATAAAGCGCATATTCTCTCCCATCAGTGCATAACTTGACTTTTGGTTCATCCTCGCTAACACTTTAAGTCCTCCATGCTGGGGCAATTCTGTGATCACTAATTTTCCTTGTCAGTATCATATTCCTTTAGTGCAAGTCTTTCTAAAAAAATATATATAATAAATAAAAAAGATAAAATAAGCTCGCTAGGTTGAAAACCCGCAAAGGGCGGCCTAGGCAAAAAAGAGCGCCCGGTGGATTGAAGACTCGCAAAGAGCGGTCCAGGCAAAAATTAGGGCACAAAAAAAGGGGAAAAGGAAAAGAACAAACACATGAAGATAGATAAATTATTGTCCTAAAGTTAAGTCTTAAAGAAATAAGCAATCGGGATTTGAAATGAAATTTGGTCATCTCTCCATACCCTCAAAAACCTAAAATCCCAGAAGGTCCATTTCCTATCTCTCTTAAGCCAAAGATTCAAAATCACAAAAATACCCTTTGTTACCCATCTTAAGCCGAGAAAAGCCCAAGATATCCCCATCACTCTAGACGAGGGTTAATTCCACATCAAAGATGGTATCTTATTTTCACCCAAGTCAAAAGGAAAGGAAATTCACAAAAGGAGGGGAATAACAAAGTTTCAAAAAGGAGAATCCCAAAACAAAGAAAGGAAGACAAAGGGAGAATAAATTAAGATTCAATAGATTTTGCCATGAAGCATAAGAGCTCCCCTTCAGAAAGGCCCTCAAATTCAATGGGTTCATCATTTCCCCTTCCAAAAAAGCCCTCAATTCATTGGGTTTAACCATCTCTTCTTTCATAAAACCTTCAAACACCTCATCAAACATAATAACAATTTCCTTCACAAACCATTGACCATCGGCCAACACCGAATAAGACCCATCCTCTCCATCAACCCCAAACACTTCATTAAGCTCAATCATCCCCTTCTCCACATCACAACCCTAAAAAGTCCATTCCGATCAATGACTAATTGCTTTTGTTTTCTCAAGTTTTAATCTTAGGACAAATAAGTTTATCTATTTACGACGTGTTTGCTCAAAAAGAAAAAAACAAACGAGCAGAAAAAGAAAGCTGCTCAAAAAGAAAAAATAAACAATCAAAAAAGAAAATCGGTAAAAAAGGGAGAAGGACTTGCACTCCGAGATGCATTCATGCTGCATTAAAACAAGGTCTAGTGGTCACCAAGTGGAGCCTCTCCTCATACTAAAAAGTCAAAACTTTCATTGCATTTCAGTTGTTCTTAAAGAGAACCAAAAGTGTGTACTAGGGGGCATTCCCCTTCACCTCTCACTCCACTAAACTTTGGGGAGGTTTGTTCATTGCCCACCCCATTCATATATCACCCTCAGTTCATAACCATCGCCATAACTCTGTCGCCTTTCACAACCTCGCTCAAAGAAACCATTTGAAATGTCATTCGAAAGTGGGGCAAGTGCGTTCCCATTCCTTCACATCATTAATTCCTATAAAACCTCATCGGGGCAATCTCTCAACTCACTATCCTAAACAAGGCCGTGTCATTCTAATTGGAGCAGCTTTGTCCTTGTTATGACTGGGGCAGCATCAAACGTTATGGGTTGAGACAAAATCTCTTTTGCTCCACCCTTCATATCAAAAGCCGAAGCATTCCCAATTCATCATCTTCTACACCCCTAGTTGTTGTCACCACTAGACAGGGGCAAGCTGTTCACTCATCAAAGACCTGAATTGAGGCAATCTTGTATCTCTTGATCCCTCATGAGCTTCGGCAATAACCATGTCTGTCATTCCTTCACTTGCCATAAATGTTCATGCCCTAAACCAATTCCAAGTTAACTGACTTACTCATTCACATTGGCACTCCTATGCATGCTTACTAGACAATGCTTCAAAAAGAGAGAACACAAGTTGTTTACGTGATATCTAAAATTCAGTCATCATGGAAGGAAAGAGAAAACAAGTGAGGTTGTTTGTGAATAAAAACCTTGAAGACCACCGGAGTTTGAATCAAATTCAATTTTTCAAACAGAATGGTCAATAATCATCTCAATTCCTTGCATCCAAAGTCTCGCATCTCATCATCACAAAAATGTTTACCTCATGCATCTAGGCATTTCAATCTATTCACTATGGCATATGCATCAAAGCATTACATTTGCATCTTCACATTTTGTGCATTCGTCGCATAGCAAAAAGGAAAAATGGTCCACGTCAGTTGTACCATATTAATACTTGCATAGTAAAGAAGAAAAAGCAGAAATCTTTTCATTGCATTGGCCTCATATTAATGTTAGCATTTCCATAAAAGAAAAGGAACAAAAATCATTGCATCAAACATCAGAGCATTGCATCATATTAATGTTTACATTTCATATAAGAAGCAAAAAGAAACAAACAAAAGTTAGAACAGGAGCATTCCATTCATCAAAGCATCAATCACCGCATACAGTTGCATTCAAACATCAAAGCATTATGTTGATATTTGCATTTCATAAACTACAAAGAAGAAGCAAATACAAAAGAACAAAAGCATTCCATAATATTCAATACATCAATCATGGCATATGTTTGCATTACACGTGTCATTCATTGCATTGCTAAGCAAAATGCGGACGAACACAAGATGTTAATCCTCATGCCTAGTTCCAAGAATCAGCACTTCAAGTGTCAGTCTTCAATCTAATTCTCAAGTCAGTCATCCTTGACTTGTCCGTCTCAAAATCTCATTCCCAGTCGCTCCTTCAGTTCGGAGTTCGAATGCTCTTTCAGTTTAGAGTTTAGTCGCTCCCTCAGTTCGGAGTTCAAATGCCCTCGGGTCCCAAGTGGTTCATTAAAAGCACGCCAAGTGTTCATTTACCGTTTTCTCAACACGCCAAGTGTTCATTTACCGTTTTCTCAGCACGCCAAGTGTTCATTTACCATTTTCTCGGCACGCCAAGTGTTCATTTACCGTTTTCTCAGCACGCCAAGTGTTCATTTATCTGCCATTTCATCAAAACACAAGAGCATTACATATCATCAAACACCAAAATTTTGCATTCGCATACCTTCATAAAAAGAGCAAAAGAGAATAAGAGGTTGAAAAAGCAAAAGAGCAATAAACAAATAAAGTCATGCATTACATTCACCAAGCATAAAATCATGCACTCGTCAGACATAGAAGATAATAATTCAGGCATTTGCATTACATTCATCATAAGAAAAGAAAAAGAAAATGGCAATCATGGCATTTGCATTGCATGCATTGGTTCATTTTTCAACTGCAGACAAGTAAGAGAGAGGGTAAACACCACAGTGTTAATGCTCGCCTTTAGATTTCAGAAAATGCTCCCCCAAGTTGGGAGTTCAGGAAAAAAGAAAAGAGAGAAACAAAAAAGGAAAGAAAAGAGAGCGCTCAGGCGCGCATTGCGGATTGGAGCCCAGAGAGATCATCGCTCCCTTCTGCCCAGGTCTCATATCGTGTACGAGCAACGCGATGGACCGCAGCCCCATGTGAGGTTCAACGGAATAGTTGTATCAGCCTAAGATACAGTGGACGCCGTGCATTGATCTCAGATATCGATTCGAGTCGATAACGATCCCCTCGGTCGCTCGAAAGACCAGAGATTCTCAGGATGCGTGCTCCTCAAAGCCACGTGCAAAGTCAGATTCGTCAAGAGTTCGTTTAAGGATTACAGGTTTTAGGCAGCCTGGGCATTTTACTGCTTTCTGCACGCAAGTGCCCATTTTACTTTTTCTGTCTGCACATAAGTGTCCATTTTACCTTTTCGGTCTGCACGTCAGTGTTCATTTACTGTTTTTGCATCGACACGAAAGTGTTTATCTTTCAGAAAAAATAACAAAAAATAAACAAAAATAGAGAAAAAGGAAAAAGAATATTCGGATTTCCCCAAGTGGACAAAATTGGTATAATTTTTGAGTTCTTTATTTCTATTTTGCCTCGGAATATGTTTCGGCCAATTCATATTCCTTGTCAAAATCCAAATAAAGAGGGGCAACTGTCATACCCCAATTTTGTCCGGCTTAGGTCAAAACCCTTATTAGAGTTCAATCTTAACTATATTTTTGGATTCCATGAGTGTTTATTTTCAAGTATCAAGTCAAGCTATTTTTAGTGTTTATTGCTTTATCCCATTTTTGCCATTTTTACTTAAAGTAAACCCAATTTTACACTCAAAGTCATTGTTGCAAGCAACAACAACAGCCACCATCACCTCTCCATGCCACCCCCCCTAAACCCAACAACATTCAATACACAACATGTTATTTGCCTTCCTTCTCTCTACACCACAACATAACACAACATTTCTTTTGCTTCCTTTCACCTCCTCCCTTTGTAATTTAATAACAACAACTCATTCCTCTCCACACACACACACAAAACCGTAACCTCTCCCCCTCTCCTTCACTTCATCTTGTTTTTTCTTTCATCTCAAATGAACCTTCCCATTTTTGTTACACTAAAAAACCCTAGCACAATTCCTACCTCCCTCACTCCCTCTAGGCCGTAGCCATCACCTCCCTCTCCTCCATCCATTTTTGATTTCCTCTTCATCCAAACAACACCATTTCACCTCATTTTCATACCTCTTTCACATATCTTCTTCATTCAAGTTCAAAACATCATCATCAAGGAAGATTCATCAAGTTCTCATGGGTTGGAGTTGAGGTTCCTTGGAGGTTCTTGTTGATTTGGGTTCTAGTTTCTTCATCTCATTGCATTTCCTAGCTTGGATTTGAGGTAAACCTTGAACCTTTGCATCATCTTTAAATTTCTTGCATAAAATCTCTTCTCCTCACTTCAACTTCTTCATATCTTGTTATTGTTGCTTTGAGGAGCCATCTCAAACATTATGACAAACACTTAGGGAGGTTTGGGTGTTTGAGGTGGCTCCTTGGCTTTGAAGGGGTTGTTCTCGTGTTTTCTCACATTTCCTTGCATATTCACTCTTGCTTGCATAACTTTCACAAAATAAGAAACCCATTTCAAGCATGTTCTTGAATGCTTTTGTTTATTTCATGATTTGGGGATGAAAAATAGTTGATTTAGGGTATATACACTACGCCAGAATTGTAAAAAGAGATCGCCACCTTTAGTAGCGTTTATAAAAAAACGCTACCCATTTTAATAACACGCTACACCATTAGTAGCGTTTTACTTTAAAACGCTACCAATTAGGTAACACGCTAGACGTCCCTAGCGCTTTTACTTAAAAACGCTAGCAAATTAGAAAACACGCTAGACGGATCCTAGCGCTTTTATTCAAAAACGCTAGCCAATTAGAAAACACGCTAGATAGATCCTCAGCGTTTTTATAAAAGCGCTAGCTATTTAGAAAACACTCTAGACAGATCCCTAGCGCTTGTTTTCAAAACGCTAGCCAATTAGAAAACACGCTAGATAGATCCCTAGCGCTTTTTATAAAACGCTAGGTATTTAGTAAACACTCTAGATGCGGATCCTCAGCGCTTTTATTCAAAACGCTAGGTATTTAGAAAACACGCTAGATAGATCCTCTAGCGCTTTTTAGAAAACGCTAGATATCCCTAGCGTTTTAAAATAATATTTTTCTTGTTTCCCATTGAGCTACTTCCTTTCTCACCTAACACTCTCACCCGTAAACGCAAAAATCACTCACCCGTAAACGCAAAAACCTAACACCCTAACTCAAATTAACATCATCTCTCTCAACGAAAATCATCTCTCTCGGTGAACATCATCTCTCTCACTCGCACAACATTGGTGAGTTTTTTGTTCCTTGCTCTGCTTTCTTGTTAGATATTAATTATGGGTTCTAGTTTAGAAATATATTAGTTTTGTCACTTGTGCACACTAGACTCTTCTTCTTTTTTTTTACCACTAGCCTCTTCTTGTTAAACATAAATTAATTATTTGGAAGACTATAATATGATATAGATATAGCTTGGGAAAATAAGGAGTGGATTTGAAAAAATTTTAAAAGAGGAATTTTTGTTTGTTTTTTTATATGAATTGATTCTTCATTATATTCGAATTGCTTGATGGGTCATATGTTAAAGTTCTCTTCTCGATTTTATTATAAATATAATTTGCAAATTATGGATAGAAATTGGATGTCCGCCAATCGTCTGTCCAAGGAGTATATTACCGAGTGGATTATTTTGTGAGTTGTGGCTTTGTTGAACGCTTAGGGACTTCTAGTGGTATGAAATGTCCTTGTTTAAGGTGTTGTTATGTAAAATCGCCATCGCAGAGGAGTTGGCACGACATTTAAAGGCGAATGGAATTGATCAAAGTTACACTTGTTGGATAATGCACGGTGAGAAAAAGGTGAATCTTCAAATATGAATGATATTAGTAAGAGATATGCGCCACGGTTGACACCTAACACATTCATTTGATGCGACGAATTTGAAGAGATGGCAAAGGTGGTTGAAGAGGATCTTAATGATTGTCCTGAAATGTTTGAGAAGTTGATAACTGATGCAGAGACACCATTGTATGCGGGTTGTAATGAATTCACAAAATTATTGGCTGTGATCAAGTTGTATAACTTGAAAACTCGCCACGGATGGACGGATAAGAGCTTTACCGATTTACTCTCACTTCTGAAAGAAATGTTGCCGAATGATAATGTGCTTCCTTCTCGGACGTATGATGCAAAGCAAATGTTGGGGTCTATTGGCTTGAACTATGAGAAGATACACGCTTGTCCGAATGATTGCATTTTATTTCGGAATGAACATGCGTTGTTAAAGTCGTGTCCTAAATGTAATGCACCGCGCATAAGAAGAAAGAGTCTGCTCCACAAAAGGTGTTGTGGTATTTTCCTATAATTCCTCGATTTAGGCGCATGTATCGTAGTTCGTAAGATGCAAAACACTTGACATGGCATGAGGATGAAAGGATTAAAGATGGTATGCTACGACACCCTGATTCTCCGCAATGGAAAAAATCAATATTGAGTATCCTAATTTCGAGGATGACCCGAGAAACCTACGCCTTGCATTGTCTGGGCGATGGATTTAACCCGCACGGTATCCAGAGTAGCTCCCACAAGACATGGCCCGTGATTTTGGCGATTTATAACTTATCGCGTGGCTTTGCATGAAACGCAAATATATGATCTTCGTTTTGTTAATTTCTCGCCCAAACAACCAGAAAATGATATTGATGTATACTTGGCTCCTTTAATTGAAGACTTGAAGCAAATGTGGGAGACTCGGGGTAGAGGTGTATGATGGGTTCGAGAGAAGAAAGTTTCACCCCGAGGGCTATGATCTTTGGCACAATTAACGACTTTCTCGCATACGACAATCTATCTGGTATACAGAACAAAGGGCGATGTGCATGCCCTATATGTGAAGATAACACAGATTGGATGTGGTTGGAACATGGTAAGAAGAATATCTATCTTGGTCATCGAGATTTTTGCCATCAACTCATCACTATCGATTGTGGAGAAAGGCATTTGATGGGAATACAGAACACGTAGAGCTCCCCGCCTTTGACGACGCGCGAATGTGTATTTGAAAAGGTGGAAGATTTGAACATTAAATTTGGGAAGCCTTTTGCAGGAGAGATTGCCAAACGGGGTGGAAGAAAAAGTCGATTTTCTTTGAGTTGCCATACTTTGAAGTCATTATATGTAAGGCATTTCATTGATGTGATGCATGTTGAAAAGAATGTCTTCGAAAGTGTCATTGGTACCTTACTCAATATGCCGGGTAAGACTAAAGATACCATCAACTCAAGGTTGGATTTGGTTAGTATGGGTTTGAGACCTGAATTGGGTCCCAGAAAGAAGGGTACACGTACATATCTACCTCCGTGACTCATACTCTATCTAGAAAGGAGAAGACTCATTCTTTTGTGAGTTTCTTCATGGAGTTAAAGTTCCAGAGGATACTCTTCAAATGTGGCGACTCTTGTATCGATTAAAGACCTCAAGTTAAAGTCTCTAAAGTCCCACGATTGTCATGTTCTCATGGAGAATTTGCTACCCATTGGTATACGATCCATTTTGCCTAAGAAAGTGCGTCAGACCTTAACCAAACTTTGTTTATTCTTTAAGGCGATTTGTAGTAGAGTGATTGACCACGAAAGTTGCCAACATTGCAAAGAGAAATTACTCACACTTTGTGTGAGCTTGAGATGTATTTCCCACCTTCCTTTTTCGACATAATGATTCATCTAATAGTTCATCTGGTTAGAGAGACACAATTGTGTGGCCCATGTTACATGAGATGGATGTATCCGTTTGAGCGTTACATGAAGATATTAAAAGGATATGTGAAAAATCGATCACGACCTGAGGGTTGTATTGTTGAGCGCTACATAGTTGAAGAGGCTATTGAGTTTTGCACTGCCATCTATCTAGTCTTGAATATTCTGTGGGACTGCCAAGGTCTCGTCATGCAGGAAGGATTAGTAAAGGGATGACAGGAAATAAATTAGTGATGGTATCAAGGAAAGAACTAGAGCAAGCACACTTGTACGTTCTTCACAATGATAGTGAGGTTGATTCATATGTTGCCAAGCACAAGGAGATTCTTAAGAGTCAATTCCCGGGAAAGAAGCAAGTTTGGTTAGCAAAAGAACACAATAGGAGTTTCATAGTGTGGCTAAAACATCACATTGATGGTGAGTGTGTTTCAATCCTACTTCGATTCAAAAAGATTGAGATGGTTAGCAAAAGGTCCAAATATACATGTCTTCTCTTACATGCCTATCTAATGAACGAGTGCACTTTCTATACAAAAGAACAAGATGATCGTGAGTAAAATGCAAAATAGTGGGGTGACTCTTGTAGCTCATTCTATGCATGCATCCAAAGTACAAAGATAGAAATCCCATATATGCGAATATGTCTTACTTTGGCTTCATTGAACACATATGGGAGTTGGATTACAATATGTTTCAGAGCCCGTGTTCAAATGTGAATGGGTTGACAATAATACTCGTTTACTGATTGATGAATTAGGGTTCATGCGGGTGAATTTCAACAAGTTAGGATATAAAGATGAACCTTTTATTTTAGCATCGCAAGCTCAACAAGTGTTTTATGTCACCGATCCAGCTAATATCAATTGGTCTATTGTTCTATTGATCGACAAAAAATTTGTGTATAACAACGATGATGATGAAGCACCCGATGATGTTGGTGTTGAGGACGACCCGCTCTTCGTAACATCGTAACCAATAATAGGGGAAAATACTTCTATAGAGGATGTTGTATATTTTAGAAAAGATCATAATGATGGAATTACTATTCGCTTCGGAAAAAAATACCAAGACGCGAATTGCAAACAAAATTTTATCTAGGAAAAGGAAAAGGTAATATAGACTTAATGATTTCTCGTTATTTTTATTAATAGATAATTATTATATTGTTTTTGTAAATTTAACAATAACATGGATTATGTTATATTGCAGTCGATGGCATCACTTAGTGATCATGAGATCTAGTGGTCAAGACAAAGAGTCATTTATGTTATATATGGTATAGCTTTAATTTGTAGCTACTTTTGAGTTTCATAATGTAAGTTACTTATTATGTTGTATGATTTGTAAACAAAAATATCTATTAATAGGTTGAATTTTGTGTGTATCTATATATTGGATTGTAATGATATTGGCTGAATTTTGTTGGAATGATATTTGATGAATTTTGCTGGAAGGGAATGAATTAATAGGTTGTAATTAAAAGGAGAATAAACAAAAATAAAAAATATTTAAAAAAATCAGTCAATAGGTAGCGCTTTAGAGTGAAAACGCTAGAAATGAAGTTAAAAAAATTCACTTCAATACCTAGCGCTTTAAAGTTAAAACGCTAGGAATTGCAAAGAGAGCTAGAGGATCCCTAGCGCTTTCTGAAAACGCTAGGAATGCTAATAAAGGTGCTATAGCATCCCTAGCGCTTTACATAAAACGCTAGGAATGCTAGTAAAAATGTGTTATAGCAGCATCCCTAGCGCTTTACATAAAACGCTAGGAATGCTAGTAAAGGTGCTATAGCATCCCTAGCGCTTTACATAAAACGCTAGGAATGCTAGTAAAAATGTGCTATAGCATCCTGGCGTTTTTACATAAAACGCTAGGGATCAACTAGCGGCGTGTTTACCATTCCTAGCGTTTTACAGAAAACGCTAGGAATGCTAGTAAAGGTGCTATAGCATCCCCAGCGCTTTTACCGAAAACGCTAGGAATGCTATAGCACCTTTACTAGCATTCTTAGTGTTTTACGTAAAACGCTAGGAATGGTAAACACGCGCTAGTTGATCCTCAGCGCTTTATGTAAAAACGCTAGGAATGCTATTAAAATTTTTACAAGGCGCGCCTCTCATCTCCCTCACACACTCACGCACAACCCGTAACTCATCTACCTAACTTCTCCACGAACAACCCGTAACTCATCTTCGCTCATCTTCGCTCATCTTCGCTCATCTCCTTGGTGCTACGACCCGTAAAACCCGTGAAACCCTCTTCGCTCATCTTCGCTCATCTCCTTGGTGCTACGACCCGAAAACCCATAAACGCGACCCAGAAACGTAAAACGCAGAAACCCATCCTCTCTCGTTGGTGCTATCTTACCACGCAGCTCACTCCCATTTGTTTCCTTTTTCTCGCTCTCTCTCCCCTTTCAAAAGGTATTTCGCACTCACGCATTCTCCACCTCTCTCACCGCAATGACTATTTGTTATGGTTTTTTATGGTTTGTTATGTATCTTTTGTATGGCTTTCTCTGTTACTTAGCTCAATGTTGTATCTAATTAGTTGTTAGATTAGTCTAGCTTAGATAGCATTATTAACTTGACTAGTGCATGGCTTTCCTAGTGTATGGCTTTCTCTGCTTTACTCTAGGTTACTTAGTGCATGGCTTTCTCTGTTTAGTGCATGGCTTTCCTAGGTTATATACTTAGTGCATGGCTTTCCTATGTATGTTTACTCTAGGTTACTTAGTGCATGGCTTTTCTCTGTTTAGTGCATGGCTTTCATATATATGTTTAGTACTCTAGGTTATATACTTAGTGCATGGCTTTCCTCTGTATGTTTACTCTAGGTTACTTAGTGCATGGCTTTCATCATTACTTAGTGCATGGCTTCTTCTATATTTTGTTAAGTGTTTGTTGGTTCTAAACAATTTTAAAGCTAAAACTCACCGAGTCTATTTCATTTGGGTCATTGCAAGTCGATGGCATCACATAGTGATCACGAGTAGTCGTGGTGGTGATGGGGGTGATAGAAACACAAAGAAGTTCACTCCCGAGGAATTACATCGAAAAGAATATCGTCAATCGGATAAGTAAAGGACACGAGAAATATAAGGTAAGTTAATTACTAATTATTAATGTTGTTCTCTACCTTTCCAAGTTATCTAATTATTTAATGATTTAATTATTTAAGGTCCGATGGAGTGTTAAAGGTTTGCCAATTGGAGACAACGGCACAAATTTAATTAGCTTTATTGGTACTAAGGTGAAGCAAATCTTTCCAATTTCAATTAAAAGTTGGAATGAGAAAGATAATCGAGTTTTGCCTAAACCGAAAGATGATTTTTGGGACTTAATACAGTATATAATTTTAGACCTCTTTAATAATCTTATTTAGTGATTTTTAGTTATATTTATTTAATCCATTTTTATGTATAACTAGAAACACTTTGATGTCGATGAGTCCCAAGAGATTGGATATCAAGGAAGCGGGAAGGTTGCATAGGGCTTACGTAATCGATGTGGGAAAAAGTATTCAAACGCCCCGATGGGACCATCAGACAGAGCCTCCAAAGATCAGTATGCCTAATTATAACTAAGGAGGATTGGACCAAATTTGTAGATATACGCACTACAGATCCGGATTTCCTGGTTAGTATATTAATTATTTAAGTTATATATATATATATATTTCACAAGTAGATATCATTCATTAATGTATACTTATCTTTTTAAATAGAAAAAGAGCAAAGCGAATAAAGAAAGAGCTTCTAATCCAGTACCACTTATAGAGGAGGTTCTAGTGGATATCAAATTCTCAAGAAAGATTGGTAAGATACAATTAGTTTAATTTATTATGATTTAATGAATATTTTAATTTACAGTTGATTAACAATTATTAAACTTAAATAGTTACTGGAAGAGGGGAAAGATCCAACTCAAGAATCCCTTGATCGTACGATTGTCTGGTTAGAGGCCCGACAAAACAAGGATGGGGAGATTGTGGATCCGAAAACTAAGGAGGTCAAGGACAAAATTGTAAGTATTCCAAAATTCATGAAAAAATTGCAAGTTGGAATTTGTGTCTGACTATATTTTTTTAATCCGTTACTCGATTTTTTTTGACACGTGAACATATTTTTTATTGTCGATTAAATTTCGTTGACACTTGTTTATTATTTCTATCCGTTACTCGATTTTTTTTGACACGTGGACATATTTTTTATTGTCGATTAAATTTCTTTGACACTTGTTTATTATTTTTATCCGTTACTCGATTTTTTTTGACACGTGGACATATTTTTTATTCTCGATTAAATTTCTTTGACACTTGTTTATTATTTTTATCCGTTACTCGATTTTTTTTGACACGTGGACATATTTTTTATTGTCGATTAAATTTCACTTGACACTTGTTTATTAATTTTATCCGTTATTTATGTTTGTGCATCAGCAAAGCATATCACAATCAGATCACAAGGAGATTTAACAGATTGTGATGGTCACCAAGATGTCCTTGCTCGTGCCTTGGGAAGGGAAGAGAGACAGGTCGGATTAGAGGTTATGGATATGGGATTCCTCCGACAACTGTGTTTGGGCCAAAGAAGAGCCAAAGCAAGGGGTGCGGGGATTGTAAAGTCATGGCGGAAAAGTATGACGAGCTATCCAAGAATGTTGCTGTGCTAATGGAAGAGAGACAGATGTTTAAGCAGCTCTTGGCACAAAGGATTGGTGCACCATCCCCGCCGCACCACCCCCGCTGAACCTATTGAGCCACCACTATAGCGCCCGAGATAGCCGCACCATCCCTTCAACACGTATTTTAACAAAACTCGACTGCTTTTTTGTACATATGTATTTGATAAAATTATCATGTATATTTATTTTTCTTTATAATTGATTTAGGATAACTCGTGAATGTGAGCTATATATTGCAAACCCACATCGAAAGGTTGCAGTGGGTTTGATATGTAACCAATTGAGTGCCACATCGCACAATCGTGCCATGCCCGAAAACCATTTGAGAGTTAGGGTAGACTATTCAATAGAGGGGTCTGCACCATTGCTCTTCCAATTGCTAATGCGGATATATTTATCGTGGATCAAGCACTTAGTACTTTTGTGGCATGGCCCGAACAACTTGTCGTTGTAAGTGACAATATTTTTGTTAATAATTAAATGACTATAATGTGTGTTAACTAACTAGCTAATTAATCATTTTTTAATATATACTAGGTACCCCATGTGTCCCGACCTTCCCTTCCATGAAAGTGTCCCAACCTTCCCTTCCACTACCAAACTCTCCCGACCATCTTCTATACAACCAAATCCAACATGTTGGTCAATTTCCCAATCATGAATTCCAGAACTACATCGATTCTCTAAAGGTCCACATTCAAAAATGAACCAGATTTACCAAATTTTTTTACCGCCCGATAACATTGTGGGCCCGAAACAGCTTGGTAATGATCAACATCGAGGATATGAAAGCTATAGTTGAGATGGATTGGGCCACTTTGCCATCGATATTAGAGTATACCAGGGTATGTATTAAATTATTTGTACACAATAGTTGTTTATATTAGAGTATATATTAGAGTATATATATGAGGATCTCAAAGTTGTATATATATTATTTATAGGTTTTTGTACAATCGTCTTCTGTCCTTTTCTCAACGGACACGTAAGTATTTCTTCTTGTGTCCGTGTGTATCGTTGTGTTTAAGCAAGGTAATACAGAGGAACGTATTATGGCTATTAAGAGTGACGTACAAAGTTATATCCATTCACGCTTCATGGAAGCCAAGCATTTGAAGGGCGACTCTTTATTTTTGGCACCACTCAATAATGGGTGAGAAATTTAGTCTTCAATCACTTGTTTAATTATTTTGAGGATTGTATTATAGTGTAAATTAATGTGTACTCATTCGTTTCTTCATTTACTTGCAGGCAACATTGGGTACTCTTTGCAATAAACCCTAAGCAAAATGTTGTCTATTATCTGGATTCACTTCAAGGCCATTACAACGTCTACGAAGACTTCATACAGATGGTTGAGAGGTGTGTATGTGTAACCCTCTCATTTTAATTTGTATAATTTAATATGTGTATTTTGTTCAACTTAACGTTATATATATATATGTATGACGTTACGATTTTTGAAAGAATACTTGGGATTATCTACGACTAAAAACAAGATGGCTACCCATAACTCGTAAGCTTTTTAAGAATCATTCTTATAATTTTAATTGATTTTTGGTCATAAAAATGTGACAATTAAGTTATAATCTTTTGCTTTTTAGTGTCCTAAACAACCAAATAGCAATGATTGTGGGTACTATGTTATGAGGTATATGAAAGAGATTATCACTCATGACAAAGTAATAATCCCAACCAAGGTAACTACTTAGATTTATTTTTTATATTGATATTATAATACTTACTCACATTTAATAAACATTTTAATTCTAATTTTATTTCATTTTTTTTCAGTATTTTCCCAGCTTCAAAAAATCCAATTACTCTGCTGAAGAACTTACAGCAGTAAGGGGGGAGTGGTGCCATTTTGTTTCTAGCTTTTTGTAGCAAGTTTTGAGATTCATAATAGTTTAGTTATTATTTATGTTGTATATATTGGATTTATATTGGATTGGAAATATTATTTGATGAATTTTGTTGACTGATATATTGGATTGGAATGTAAGTACTTCTTAGAATGATATATATTGGATTGGAAATATTATTTGATGAATTTTGTTGACTGAATTTTGTTTGAATGATATATTGGATTGGAATGTATTTTCTGAATTTGTTGAAAAGGGAATGAATTTATAGGTTGTAATTAAAATGGAGAACAAACCAAAATAAAAAAAATATTTAAAAAAAAATTCAGTCAATAGGTAGCGTTTTAGAGTGAAAACGCTAGAAATGAAGTTAAAAAATTCATTCAATACCTAGCGCTTTAAAGATAAAACGCTAGGAATTGTAAAGAGGAGCTAGAGGATCCCTAGCGCTTTTCTGACGTAAAAACGCTAGGAATGCTAATAAAGGTGCTATAGCATCCCTAGCGCTTTATATAAAACGCTAGGAATGCTAGTAAAAGGTGTTATAGCATCCCTAGCGCTTATATTTAAAACGCTAGGTATGGTAGTAAAAGGGCTATAGATCCCTAGCGCTTTAATTTAAAACGCTAGGAATGGTACTAAAAGGAGCTATGGGATCCCTAGCGCTTTTATTTAAAACGCTAGGAATGGTAGTAAAATGAGCTATGGGATCCCTAGCGCTTCGAAAACGCCAGGAATTGTAAAAAGGCGCTGGTCAATGGCTAGCGTTTTATATAAAACGCTACGTATGTCTAAAACACGCTGGGGAAATGGCTAGCGTTTTTTAAAACGCTACTAATGGGTTGTACGCATTAGTAGCGCCAGCTTCTCTAGCGTTTTAAAACGCTACCAATGCCCAAAAAAAACGCTAGCCATCCTAGTTCGCTGGCGTAGTGATATGCTCCTAGGTTTTAACATAAAAAATTAGGATTTGGGTTTGCTTTAATAAACTTGTCTTTGTTGATGATTGGCAAGGTGATTCACACTTGTGCACTTGTGCACTTAATCTTAAGTGTGAGGATTGACCAAAGTGATTCAATATTCTTTGATACTTTGGTTTAAATAATTTGCTTGCTTATGCTTGCCAATGATCGTGATTGAGGCAACTCTTTTGCTTGAGCTAACAATTTCATTGTCCACTCTCATATAAGAATATCATCAATACTTAGATATGTCAATTCCATACATTGCATCTTCCAATAGATGTGCATTTAGATTCTCTTGCGTTTTGTAGAAATATTTGAGTATGGTTCTCGCCTAGCATCTTCCATTAGATGTGCATTTAGGTTCAATCTTGCCAACTCTTGCATTTTTGCTTAATGCCCAATTCAAGTTCCTTCCTTGCCTATCTATGTGTTGTGATCTAATATGTGTAGTTTAGGCTTGATCTTTGTTTGCGAATTCAAATGTTGTTGCTTAATGATTTGATTCCAATGATCGTATTATGCTTGAATTCACTAATTCTCTCTTGCATTCCTTGTTTTCATTTCTAAACAACTTGGCATAAAAATGGTTACTAGTGGCAATCCATCACAACCTTTGTTGGTTTGATTGTCATGAAAGCCTCAATTTCAAAAGAATTTTCATAAGCATAAAGCAAACTACTAGTGATAATCCATCACAACCTTTGTTGGTTTGATTATCATGAACACGTCCAATTTCAAAAAGAATTTTTTTAAGTATCAAAGAATCAAAACAAGTTATTAGTGGTGATCCATCATAACCTTTGTTAGTTTGATCACCATGAAAGTTTGCATTTTCAAAAGGCATTTTCAAAGAGAGTTGTTAGTAATGATCACCCATAACCTTTGTTAGTTTGATCATTATGAACGCTCTTCATTTTCCAAAACCTCATCAAAAAGATCTTCATTTTTAAAGCGCCATTAGAACTACGTCGCTTTGATTCCCATTTGGGATACGTAGGAGCGAGCCACGTTCTCGTCAAGCGCAACAAATAAAAATCCTTTTCGCAACCATAAACATTAGCATTATTCATAACAAAAAAGAATCGTTTTTAAACCCATTGTTGCTAGTGGCTAATCAAAACCTTTGTTCGTATAGCCATTGGTGGCAATGTCTTTTTCCAAAGAACAATAAGCGATGGTCACCCATAACTTTGGTTAGTTTGATCATTCGTGCAATTAATCTCTTTCAAAATCATTTTCAAAGGATCAAATAAAAAACGAGTCGCTATTTATGGTCAATCAGAACCTTTGTTCGTCTGACTAGTGATGGTGACTCCCATTTTTCAAGAGTACTTAGCGGTGGTTACCCATAACCTTTGTTAGTTTAATCATTCGCTGAATACTCGTCCTATTTCGAAAACTCACTAAAAAGATAAAAGGCAAAAACCTTTTCATGACAACCAAGAACTACGTAGCTTTGAATTCTCCATCGCACCAGGAGATACGTAGGAGCGAGAAGCCAACTCTCGTCAAGCGCCAAAAATAAAATTTTCATTAAGTTTTTCCCATTCATCTTCAAACAAGAAATAAATAGGCAAATCTAGGTATTTTTCAAATCAAACGTAAAACCACACACTTAGTTAAAGGTCCCCTTTCGGTAGAAAGGACGTGTGCGGTGCTAATACATTCTTCACACGTAATCGACCCCTGAACCCATATCTCTAGTTTTCGAAAGACCATCCGCCTTGTTCAAAAGACATTTTTTCATTGTTTTGGTCTTAAAATTAAAATATTGGTGGCGGCTTCAAAATTTTCCCACGTTGTACATTGAGAAACCCAAACTGGATTTTTCGGGGTGCAACAGCTGCTCATAGGGGCGCCTTTTTTAACAAATCTGGCGTAGTGTCAGTTTACTGAATTCAGAAGCAAACTCAAAGTGCTCTCTCCATCTCACATTTCGTTTGAGGGGGATATAATAGAGAACTAGACTTAAGCTTGTACTTAAAGAAATGAGTCAATTATATAGTGTTGTGGCATTGACTCATTGCCAGCTAGATTGCCACGTAGATAGCTGACTAGGCTAGTTGATTGATGCGGTTAACAGTGTAACTGAATGTAACTAGATAAGTTTGTTGTAACTGAATTCGTTAGGATCTAGCTGAGCTTGTAACAATGTGTTGCACCTGAAAAATCCGGGAGGATCTCTCGTGCAATTTAATGAAGTCGCCACCAATATTTAATTATAAGGGAAAACATTGAAAAATCCCTTTAATAAGAAAACGGTCTTGAAAACCAGATTTTGAGTTCTGGAGTCGATTATGCGTGGGGAAGGTATTAGCACCCCACAGCATCCTTTCGAAAAAGGTAACCTCTGATTAATTGTGCAAACTAGATTTACTTCAAAAATATTTATTTTCCTCATATAATGAAATGAATAGAAAAAGACTTAAATATGACTTATTTTTGTGTTATCGTTGGCAGTTAACAAAGAAACATTTTAGAAAAGACTAAAAAAATGTTTTTTATTATTGTACTTGACAGGTGTGGTGGTTTGGGTGGAGATTTTGGTGGTGGTTGTTATTGTAGTGGTAGTAGTTGTTCTTTTAGGGATGATTGTGATGGTGTTTGTGACTCCATGAGTGAAATAAGGATTTACATGTTACTGCCTTGTTGGTTTTTTTGAGAGAAGTGAGATGTGAGTGTTTTGAAAAGAGCGGGATTGTTGGAAAATGATTCAACTTCTATGAATCAAATTCGTTTTTGGCTTTCTTTTCTGTGATCGATCCCCCGTTCCCCTTTGCTGGGACTGTGTGTATTTATAGTGGCTTTGGTGTGGTGTAGGTGTGGGTGTATGAGCAATGGATTACAACCGAAGGGGACAGATTTCTGAAGACCAAAACAAACCACCAAGAGGTGGTGGTGGTGTTGCTGCAAAAAGCAATTTTGTTTGTGCAAATTAGGAAAAATCCAAAGAGACAAGAATAAGGAGGATGGAGCTTGTAGCTCAAATTGATTTACCTCTCTGAGGAACAACAACAGCAAGGGCGTACATACCCTCTTTTTTGTTTTACTTTTCAATTTTTTTTGTCTTATGTGTAAACTAAGAAGAAAAAAGAATGTAATTTCAGATTTAAATAAAATAAACAATTTGACTATTTTGTTGTGTCTCTTTTTTGTGTCAAAACTAATATTATACTGATAAACAAAAACAACTATGCACATCTGATTTTTTATTATATTTTAATAATAATAATAATAATAATAATAATAATAATAATAATTTAAACTAAAAATAATAACTAATGAGCACAAAAACGAAAATTCGTACATAACTAGACGCGAACTCGTGTGCATAAAAATGTGTATCTGATTAAAAATAATGTGCGTGCTCACCAAAAATTGACACATGTGTACGAGAACAAAATGCATACACAGTTAGCAAGAACACACGCACACAATGGAAGTGACATGCACACAACAGGAATAAAATGCATACACGACTAGACTCAAATAATGATATGCTCTTGAAAACGAGAAAGTACCAATTAGAATCGAACGTTCACAAAAATACATTTTTTATTTGATTTTCAATTAGTCGGACAAAATTGGGGTATAACACAATGTATATATACTTTACAGTGAAATGAAATAAACTAAGAGATTCAGTTTCAATTCTTTACATAGTACGTGTGATCAATATAATAGGCATATCTTTCTATGAGGAAACCTTAGAGGACCACACACCTCAAAAATGAAATAGAATAATTATAAAAGTGAGTACTTTCTTGTCAAAAGAAAAAAGTGAGTACTTTAACATGAATCGTTAGTTATGCAATTTATGGGTACTTTGAAGTTGTTGGTTTAATTTATTATTTGACATAATATTTTTTAGTATTAAATATAAATCCAGTTGATCTGGTGGGTATTACGTACGAATTTGAAATTAGCATACTTCAAAAGTAAAAGATATGGTCTGATTTGAAGATAGAATATAATGTTCTCAACCAAGCAATGGTTGACATTGAATGAAAATGGCATAACAAAAAAAATTAATAATGCAATACTAACATTGCATTAGTGCCCTAATGTTGGTTAATTTTAGAGATTCTTCAAAGTGGTCCTTGATTAATACTACTATTGCCATTGCATCGTATAACATTACCACAAATCAAATAGGCACCTTGAGTATTAGGTCTTGTTTTTTAGGAGACCTTGTTGTTGTTGAGTATAATATTTTGAATAGAAAAAGAGACGAGAAAAATGAAAGGTAGATATAAGAGATGCCATTAGAAAAGGTCATGCTTCAGCCAACCCCCTTCTACTCACTAGACACCCCTTTATGGGGTGAAAAGACCAAAAACAAGACCTAATACTTTGGCGCACGATTGATCGAACCTGATCGAATCTGGTAGCGCCTGTGTATTTTTCAATGTTCGATGGAGGTCCAGTCGAACTGGTTCGATTAACCGTGTGGCGAACGGTGCATTTTTGCCTGTCACCTGATTTTCACGTGAGGGTAATTTGGGATTAAACCAAATTTGGGGTGTCTGGTGAGTAGCTGGGGGGTTGGCTGAAGCATGGGCATTAGAAAAAGGGTATATGATCATCGTATGGATTGGGTATGCTAAGTCGTTGTTGCCTGGGTCAAGCCGAATGTATCCAATTCCAAGGGAATAGTGAGTGCCCCCACCCTTCACTCTCAAGGCCAAGAAATTAGGGTTTGAAATTCAGCACATCGACAACTATAATCAAAACAACTACTATCAAAATTACCAAACTATCTTTTTCTAAAACTCATTTTTTGAGGACAAATATGTCATTCCCAATTATTCTATTTCACTTTTTTATTTTTTGTGAGTCTCACTTTCTCATATCATCTTTTGACTTTTATAATCTTATATTTAAAACTCACTTTCATTTTGTGGGTCCCAGTTACTCAACTTTAACATGAATCGTTAGTTATGTAATTTATGGGTACTTTGAAGTTGTTGGTTTAATTTATTATTTGACATAATATTTTTTAGTATTAAATATAAATCCAATTGATATATGTATTACAAATTTGAAATATTCTAAGTTGTTCAACTTTATTCTATGTACGTAATTGCATTGGTTGAGTCTATTTTTTTTTTCATTAGCACATCTCTCTATATCGCATAATGTATCAAAAATTGCTACGGGTTTTTCCCCCACTAATGGTCTGTTTAGTTTATTATTTAAATTATTTAATTAACAACATAGGATATATATATATATATATATATATATATATATATATATATATATATATATATATATATATATATATATATATATATATATTCGTTGGTAAAAATAAAATATTTAAATTTCACCGTCAAATCATCTGTTGTTACGTGATTTTTTTTTCTTCGATCTTCCACACTTTTCCATATATATATATATATATATATACTAGTACGTATGACCCGTGCGATGCACGGGTATACATCATCTTTATTTAAAAGTTTCGAATATTCTTAAAAAAAATATATCTTAAAATTTATGTAAAACTGCTTAATGTTTTGATTATATTCAGAAAATTTAGAACTTTAAATAGATATATATTGAATACATATTATTAGTTGTCGAACGTTAATATCTATATCTATGTTAACATACTTATTTAAATAGTAAAAGTCAAAATATGTATTAAAATATATTTATTATTTTTCACTATGTAGTTACTTTTATTACACTGTTAATAAAAAGCTACATTTTATTGTAGTCGGTATTAGATTTAGAAATGGAAATAGGATGGGGAGAAGATAGGTAGGTTTCCCGTCATATTTCTCAATCCCTGATTCCTCCTGCAGGGAATTCACATCCCCTTCCTCGTCACCACAGATTCCCGTAGGTGTTGCCGGGACCCTAATAAATCATTAAAATTTATCAAAAACATAAGTTAGGGTCTAATAAAATTGAAAACATTATAAAAGTGTGACAAAATAAATAAATAAATAAATATTTGAATATAAAAATAAAAAAATTGTCTTTTTTATTATTAAAAAATATATAATAAAGAATAAAAACATAAAAGTGAGCAGTCTTTATTTACTTTTTTGGCAGGAGTGAACACTCTTTATTAAAAAATGCATATGAAAATACTAAAAATTTATATATAATATAAATTAAGAGTATTTATGTAATGTACTTAGAGAATTCCAAAAACAAATTGGTTATTACAAAAATCAAGTTATTGAAAATTTATATTGTCATTTTTTAAAAGTGTCATAGTTGCTTTACATTTTCATGGATTCCATATGGTCATGTACACGTGTAAACTATAAACATGATAAATGGGGAAAGCAATGAAGTTTTTTTTTGACAAAACGGGGCATGCATTAAAGCTGGTAGGCATTAATAATTTGAAAAAAAATTGTTAGTATTTTATTTGTAATAATTGAAATCATCAATTTAAATTAGCTTATTAGAATAATTTGAATAGAGAATTTTCGATTTTATTTATTGTGCATATATCTAGTAATTATGATGATTATTAGAGAACATTCAAAATCAAAATTATATTTATTATTGGTGTGTGAATATGGAACCTTTATTATCAAATTAAATTTTGTTTCATGACTTCTTTATTAAAAGGGAATGTTTTGAAAACTTTCAAGTAAATATCGAATATTTGTTTATTTTTACCATCAGATTTGTAGGAACAAAAGATGGCAATGAACGTAATAATTTTACATGACATGGTAATAAAGGATATACGTGCGGACCAATTAGAGGGCAACATTGGGAGCTTCCTATTTGGGAAAACTCACAAATACAATATATAAATATAAAAATAAAAATAAGGATAAAAGGCATAGATAAAAATCATGTATAGCTTTTTCAGTCTCATACTATAGAAATAAAATTAAGTGCAATTTTATATCCCTATATATATTGATGCCTTCGCTAATTTTAGTTGGTTGGTTGATATTCATAAATGATAATTGTTATTTGTATCACTTTTTTTTACAATGATATTTGTATCATTAAATAGTCATCTTTCACATGAAATACGTAATTGTTCCATAAGGTTATTATTGAGACTTGGTGTATTAAATGTATATTCCAGATATATTGCGCAGGTAATGAAAACATTCTTAAAAAATATTAGGGTATCCTTAACAATATAATTGGAATCGGAATTGAATCAATTTACTTTGATTGTCCGATTACATTACATGACATCTTACTACAATTTGTTTCCTTTGGAATGAATGTGGTATCAAAATACTTTTTGTTGACTTCATTGTTAACGTATTGACTCATGTGGTATCTACTATCATTCCTAATGTAGTATCAATTTACCACGTTTATGGAGGCTCATAACCAATATCAAATCGCCGCCTTACAACAAATATAATAGAATAATCAAATATCAAAAAAGTATCCATAGAAGAAAAAGAGAGCACTGCAAATACAATGTCAAATTAAAGTAACTCTATAAATGTAACATAATAATCCAAAGGCAGAACTAATCAAATGAAACTTATTTATACAGTGAGAACAAAGAAATTAAAAAGATCACAATGCAACAACAGAAGAAATTCCAATGCAACGCGATTCAAATATTCTAAATCAATCCATAACACCCGGATGATCTTCAAGTAAAAAGATGCTAAATCTCAACACATTTGCAAAGAGCATTTAATATAGTGAGATCGCAAATTGGGAATGTGAAAAAAAAATCTAAATCAAAATTTGATTCATCTTGGACGTGAAGTTAGAGAAAATTTGGGGGTAGAAATCATGAAGAGATGAAAGAAATAAAGAAAGGAATAAATAGAGAAAGAACGAACCAACCAACACACACGAACCTAAATCCAATATTAGACAATAGTATCCATCATTTTCCTCCAATTAGAACCTATCACAAAAAGAAAAAAAAGAAGAGAAGAAAGGATCAAACACGGATTAGATAAGATTGCTATTACAAAAAAATAAATAAATCAAAGAACGGAAGAAATGATCAAAAACAAAAATGTGTTGATAATTTTGTAATGTAGAAGACTAAATTTTGAAACTGTTATGAAAGAAAGAACCAACCCACACGAATCCACTATTTTTCTCCACTATAGACAATAGTATCCACTATTTTTCTCCAATTAGAACCTGTAAAAAAAGAAGAGAATAAGAGAAGGAGAGAAGAAAGGATAAAAAGCAGATTAGATTGTTATCACAAAAAAATAAATAAATCAAAGAACAGAAGAAAGGATAGAAAATAAAGATGAGTTGATAATTTTGTAACGGAGAAGTCTTCATTTTGAAATTGTTATCATAATTTTGTATATGAATTTATTGTAGATTTAATTTTCTAATTATTTGGTGAGCAATTAGTACACTTTAATATTGACAGTTATACAATTGTTTTATCATTTTATTTTTGTATTATTTTTATCTTTAATAGGTGTTTTGAATAGGTGTGAAGCCATTTATTATATTTTAAATAGGTTCCAAGCCATCTTTAATAGGTGTTTTGAATAGGTTCCCATAAGTTTGAATTTGTGTTTTGAATGCAAAGACTTTTATTATTTTTTAACTTTTCGTAACTGACTTTTTTTTTATCATTTGGGGATGGAAAATATTGTGTGTGTTGGAATCGTGGTGAGTACTTGTAGGATCTAATTTTCACAGGTGGACCAATCAGATTAGTTTAGTTTTTTTTAAAGGAAATATTAGTGGGGTTGGGGGAATGTTAGTTTCCGGGATTTGAATTCGGGACCACTTTCTTGCACTCATTTGGTGCACTCTTTCGGTATCCCTTAGCTCGACAACTGAGCTACCTTCTTGGGATGACCAATCAGATTAGTATTTTAATTTTAGTCATAAAGGAGTATATTTGTGAATGTATTTTATATTTAAATTTATTTATATTTTTATTTTATTATTTATGTGGTTCTAATTTAGCTTGTAATTGTGTCATCGACACGTTTACCTAGAAAATGGGCAAGTACTCAATTGTCAGTTATAGGTAAATTGAATGTAATAATTAGAATTAATTTTGTGCTGAAGAAACATTTTTTTTTCCAAGTAAGCCACATGTAGGTGACATGTTTATGTGTACATGTGGATTTTTTTTCATAGGTGGACCAATAGGAGGAGAATTTCAGTGTGAGTCATTCAAAGAATTTATTCATGAATGTATTATATATAGATATAGATATAGATGTGGTTCTAATTTAGCTTGTAATTGTGCCATTGACCATTTACCTAGAAAATGGGCAAGTACTCAGTAGTTTACCTGATAGTTTGCCAAAATATTTAATACCATATTTATACTATTACAATGATCTAATTTTACGTAGGACATACTTGGATTCTCACCTTCCATCCTTCATACATCTTCCTCCTTCTTCTCTATCTCTCTATTACTTTCACTCTCTCTCATCATTTATTTATTATTTTTTAATGATGAGAGAGAGAGTGAAAGTAAGAGAGAGATAAAGAGGAAGAAGTAAGATTTAAGGAGGATGGAAGGAGAGGATCCAGAGTGTGGAGCAAGTACCTATGTACAAAAAAAATGAAATTTTAACTGAACATTTTAATTATAAAAAATTCATAACATAAAATTAGTATCATATTGCTTGTGTAATAATATAGCAGAATATCGCGAGGGATAACGACCAGAACACGGCGGTTACCCGCCAAAACACGGCGGTTGCACTTTTAACAAAAGTACATATTTTCATCTGCATGCACTTTCTTGTTGCACTTGTAGCAAGTATACAACCATTCACCATCACCAACAAAAATGTTAGTTGTGTCAAAAAAAAATAATATTGTTAGTTGTAAATGTGACAGATTTCGACAGATTGATTTTTTTTAATATGATATTTACCAGTAAAAAATATGTACCTTGTTTATTAGTTCCACAACTCCTTGTAAGTCGAGATTCATGAGTAATTCTTAGGTGGTCACAAATTTTTTGTCACATCATTTGACCATCAATTTATTTCTTTAAGCATCAGATAGATGTCGCCCCAATTCACCATTTGAAATGCATGTGGTGAGGATGGTGATAAACCAATCAAATAATTTAGCGATAGAATTTTTTGGTCATAGCAATATATTACCTTTCTATGAAAATAAAAAATTAATATATATATTAATTTTAAATTAAAATAAAAACATATTACCTTTCTATTAAAATATATTGATTTTATATAAATATAAAATTATATGTTACTTGCTTCAAAAAAAATTATATGTTCCCTCAAAAAAAAATTATATGTTACTATACATAGATGGTGATCTCGCTCCAATTATATGGTTTTAGATAGATAGATGGTGATCTCAATCCAATTAATATCATATGTTACTTTTCTATTAAAACAAAAATTATATGTTACTATACACATTCAATTTTGAAATTTTAAATGATAATATCTTTTGGCCAAAATAATCTTTTTTTCCTGGGTTTTTGACAACAATATGCATAAAGAATATTTATTTTCAAATTTAGGGCATTAACGTTTGTATATATAAGTAATAGAGATAAGTAATTTTCGTGTCTATTAACATAAAAATAAATTATAGATTTTTTCGAATGTCAATTCAAAAAAAAATTAGAGATAAGAACTTGATAATAATATATGTGAATGATTTTTTTTCTTTGCGTAAATGATGCTATATGTGAATTAATGATGATGATATATAAATGAAACGTTTCCATAATTGTTGGTAAACAATGAATTGTCAGTTATAGGTAAATTGAATGTAATAATTAGAATTAATTTTGTGCTGAAAAAACATTTTTTTTCCTAGTAAGCCACATGTAGGTGGCATGTTTATGTGTATATGTGGATTTTTTTTCATAGGTGGACCAATAGGAGGAGAATTTCAGTGTGAGTCATTCAAAGAATTTATTCATGAATGTATTATATATAGATATTATATATAGATATAGATATGGGAATATTAGCAATGTACACATTTTCACTTTAGACACAAAAACCAATTACTCTCTATTAACAACTACTTAAATATGTGGACATAAATGTAAAATCATATTTTACTCAAATATAAGTGAAAGGGTGACGTTAATTGTGGAGAAAGATAAATATTAAAAACAATTAAACTAAAATATGATTTTGATTTTTGTGTCCAGAGTGAAAATGTGTACATTGCTACCATACACATTTTGGGTCCGTTTGATTGGCAAACAGATGCGATTACTACTGGATCGATAAGATCTTTGGGCAGATGAGAATGAACAAGCTTTTGACCAGCACATTGTTTGGTGAACCATGGACAACACAAGCAAAAAAATGTAAATTTTACTATAATTCTATTTCTAATGTTTATAGTGATTTTATATAACATATATTATAATGTAATTAAAAAATCATAAAGAAAAACGTACGAAGGAGAATATGGAAGAGAGAGAGAGAAGGAGAGACAAAAAGAGAGATGAGGGAGAGATATCATGAGATGAAAAGATACAAGAGAGATGAGACGTAGAGAGGGGGGAGGGAAAGAGAGATGAAGGAGATAGATCATGAGATGAGAAAGTATTAGAGGTAGAGAAAAGGATAGAGAAGAATGGGATGAGAGAGATAGAGAAAGAAAAGAATGAGATAGGAGAGAGAATAAAGAAAGGAGAGAACAAAATTATTGAATAGGAAATAAAAATAATATTTTGGTATATTTTTGGATGATCATTAAGTTGTACTGTGGGACAGAAAGTTGTACTGTGGTTTTGTGAGGTACAAGAATCTGGGTCTTTGTCTAGTCCATTGCCCTCATTTCTGTCCAGTACTGTGAAAAGTTTTCAAATCAAACAGGTTACAATTGGAGTTGTCCACCCAGGTTTTCTTCAACTTAGAAATCAAACGCACAAAGTGTTTGTATGTTTGCAATTCCCATATATATATGACTCGTATTGTTGCACGGTATACATTGTATTTTTTTTAATTTAATTTGAAACTATTAATTTATCATGAATATCTTATGTAAATAGATATTGATATGTATTCTAAATTATTATGATTATGTATTTGTGCTTTACGAATAATTTTTTTTACACTGTCAATTTGACTTAATAGAATACATAAAGTAAATTGTAATATGGTAATTCCTTGTCAAACAATCAGTGAAAAATTTAAAGTTGTCTGTGTGGATACCAAATTTGTAAATAAATTAATATTTCTTCAAATTGTGGTTAAACATAGTGCTTCGATTATATGGATTAGCTGTTTGTTTCGTATGGAAAAAATATAACTTCCACGTAGGAAGTATTGAACACTTGTATACGTACTAATCAGATTATAAAGATTGATCTATTATTATTTTATAATGATTAAACAATATAACCTATTAAGTGGGACTAACACAACCTACATTGCACTATTTTTTTTAGAAGACAAATTATAGCAATAGGAAGCAATGTTCGTCCAATTTATTAGTGGGACTAACACAATCTGCATTGCACTATTTATTAGTCTGTCGGAGGCATTTCCAATTGCTGTCATATTCATCCTTCAAATGACATGTACCCTGTCTCGTTCCATTTACTCCTCACTCAGTCATCCTTTTAGCTAATTCCTTTGAAAGAAATCCATTCACAACCATGCAGCCCCATGATGTATACTGTGCTTCTATACCATCGTCTACTCCATAGCTCATTGACTATTGTTTCGTTTTCCTTAACAAAAAAGCCTTGATATTATAAGCCACATAAATCACAATAATAGATGGGCTCTGATAACTGTAGAAAGTTTAACAGATATTTAAAGTTTAATATCATTGAATTCCAATTATCCCAAAAATCAAATTTGAAAAAGTTCTGGTTGCAATGATGAAGGAAAATCCTGTGAAGAAGATGTCAAACTTTAAGATTGAATCAAACTAAGAGATTCATGCACTAAGAAGATAAGAGCATAATAACAAAAGAGGAAAAAACATTAAGGTGATACTCATGATCGGATTTTGCAAAAATTAAAAGGAGCACCAATAGGATCATGCTCATGCTTCCATAAGATTTTATAAATATAATTTCCATCCCTAAGAACAGGTGCAAAACGATCAACAACTATCGTAGAAACTTTTTAGAGTTATGAACCTCTACCAAAGCATTGTTTGCAATCACCAATGGTCAAAAAATTCACTTAAGCTACTATATTATAGGTAGGCATGAAAGTAATCAAAAAAACTCATAGATTATTAAAAAACTGGGTGGAGTAAACACCATACATTAGAAAATACACATTTGGTAACTTATAAACTCTTTCAAATCCTTAGCACCCTACAAAGCCTCAACAAAGCATCAATTAGATAGTTAGGAGTAAAACGCTTCAAGCTGAGCCTAAGGATACATGCCCCATAAAATAGAAAATCAAAAGGATACATGCATGCCTGAAATTCAATCCCCGCGTAGTTTCATCTTTCAGGGCACAATCTATATGTTTTATAGTAAATCATATGATAGTTAGATTGTATAGCTTATATCAAATTTCTTCTCAATGTAATCGACATAAATTATACTGGACTTATTCGAATCAGAACTCAAAAAATCTTTGAATATATAAGTTCTCATTCATCAATCATATCAATCATGGCTAAGCAGCAAAGAGGTTACCTTTAATAGCAGCAACATTGAAACATCCCCATTCTTAATCTAATAGAAGATTAACCCAGGACAGTTGCATTGCAAAATCTGGAAAAAGAAAACAAATGAAATTAAAGTTGGTACCCAGTATAAAAAAAAAACAGCAATGTGAATATATTTTTATATAAAGAAGCTAGCGCAACATATAGAAAGTTATTTTACGTTGCTTTCAATTTTTTCTAAATTTGCACATTAACACATTTCATCGAGCAGATTACAGGCACAAAATAAAACTAACAGAAATATAACCAAAAAATCATGAATATATATATATATATATATATATATATATATATATATATATATATATATATATATATATATATATATAATAAATTTAACAAATTTAAATTAATATTTTTTTAAACAAATATCTATCCTAGCAATTCAATAAATAAGCACCAAATTAATGACGTAAAATATAAAAACAAATAAATACCTAAATAGAATATTGGATAAATAAACAGTGTAAATTACTCAACTGATATTTAACATATTTATACCATATAAATTGTATTTAGATATAGGTAATAACTAAATAAATGAATAATTTACAAATAAATAGTCTACATTTGTCATAATATATTTCATAGATTTCTATTATTAGAAACAAATTTAGATATTTAACGTCAACTCGATGTTTAAGGATACTTTGCCATGTCTCGACCTTACAAAAGAGAAGCACAATCACATTGTTGGCTGTGTCCCCTGATGAGACAAACGAAGTCAGCTCCTCCACAAAACTTCCAAATAGCGTGACTTTGAAACGATGCCTATTAAAAAACAAAAATGCTATTTTGACAAAAAAAAATTAATAATCGACATTCTGCTGGCCTCTGTGGCGGTTAACCAAAGTTTTTTGGTATTATTAAATGAAACTTGCTTTTTCACGCTTTTAGCGTGGATTAAAAACTTGGTTAATTGATCACTTAATAATAGTCTAAAAAGCTTAGTTAATTGGTGTTGTAGGTTGGTAAGAATGTCGATTTGTCAAAATTTTTTTGTCAAAATAAAGATTGTTGAAAAAGTAGTGTTTCAAGACATTACCAAAATCTACTCGTGCAATAATAGATACCTAACATAATGTCATAATAGTTAACACGCACCCCCGGTTATCCAACTCAATGGTGATGAGATTGAATTTGACATTATTTTAGTAATAGTCACGGGTGAAAACATTATATGGGTGGGACTGAGACTCTTTCATTAGATGCTTGCACAATCTTTGTGCCCAGAACAAACATCAATTTGAACTCATGCTTTGAGGCACAATATTCACCCAAATTTTCAGCAACTTAAAACTTGGAAACATAATATATGTAACCTTCATTGATGTCCTTATCTAATTTATAGATAAATTGCCTTTTGATGTCTGCTTGAATTTTAGTGCCTTGAAACATTGTAATGGGTATCAAAGTTAGTATATTGTAAAGTATATCAATATCGCAAATAGCAAAAGGTATTAAACAAAATGGAAATAGGTGTTTACGGAGATCACAAACGCACTTCAGTATCAACTAATACCAACTGTATGGACAAAGGCAGGTTTGATCATTTATCACAATAGACACGCCATTTTTCTCAAGGCTCTCACTAAAATGGACCCACTTCCATATTTTTGAATAGGAATACAAAACTTTTCACTCTTATGTCACATAACCAACATAGAACATCTAATAACAAAAGAAATCTTGGCTGCTTACAATGCTACTTACTACAAATATCTAAATTAGGAGCCCATAACACAGACACCTACTACAAAAAAACAGGCAATTAGCGAGGGGCATTAGTGAGGGAACATAAGTCCCTCGCAAAAGCAAGAATTAGCGACAGAATTAGTCAGGGAAAAAGAGTCCTCGCAAAATTGGCAATTAGCGACGGATATTTGGCAATTAACGACGGAATGTCAGTCGCTAAATGCAAGGCGCCAATTTCAAACTGAGCTGCACGATTTTCAAGGCACTTAGCGACGGAAATATGCAGGTCCCTCGCAAATTGGCACATGTTTCTGACCGTTGCAGAGTCTTGGGGAACATGCGGATTAGCGACAGAACGTCGGTCGCTAAATCCGTCGCTACGTGGCACATGTTTTTGACCGAGAGACAGCTTTCCCTCACTCTTCTCTCACTCTTCTCTCATTCTTTCACTCTTCTCTCTCACCTCACACCACACCACCCAAACCTAAACCCTCTTCTCTCATTTCCACCACCACACAACCACCACCCACGCCCCCCACCGGAGCTCCTCTTCATCTCTCTCTCTCTCTCTCTCTCTCTCTCTCTCTCTCTCTCTCACCACACCACCCAAACCTAAACCCTCTTCTCTCATTTCCTCCACCACCACCCACGAAACCACCACCACCAAAGCTCCTATTTATCTCCTCTCTCTCTCTCTCTCTCTCTTACCATCTCTCATTTCCCTCTTACTCTCTACCTTCTTCCACCACACCACCACACAACTACCACCACCACAACCACCTCTTCTTGTAGGTTTTGATTTTCAATTTTTTATGATATTGTTTTAATTTTATTTTTTTTGAATTTGTTTTAATTTATTTTTTTCCTTGAAATTGAAATTGGTTAGGATTGGGTTTTGGTGTTTGAAGTTTCACAACCGCAACGGAGTGCGCACCGTCACCGAACCACCGCACCAGACGTCAATCTCATAGAGGTTAGTTTTTAAAATAAATTTGTTGTTATGTATTAGAATTGAGTATTGTTGTGAATTGTGAGTTATAATTAAGTATTAGGATTAATTGTTGTTGTGAAATGTGAGTTGAATTGAGTTTGAAATGTGAGTTAAAATTTGTTGTTATTGTTAAAATAAACTTGTTGTTTTAAAGGTTGTAGGATTGAGTGTGAATTGTAAGTTATAATTGAGTATTAGGAATAATTGTTGTTGTAAAATGTTAGTTGAATTGAGTGTGAAAAGTGAGTTAAATTTGTTGTTGTTGTTGTTAAAATTTACTTGTTTTAAAGGTTGTAGGATTTAGTGTGAGATGTGAGTTAAAATTGAGTGAATGTTGTTTGGGAAACTATATTGTTAGAGATGATTGTTGTTAATTAGTAATTGAAAATTGTGTATGTTGTTAATTGTGTTAAGTTGTTGAAACTGAAATTGAAAAATGTATGTTTTTAGAGCAAAACTTAAATAGAGATGTTAATTGAAAAGTGTTATTGAAAAGTGTATTATTTTAGAGTTGTTAATTGAAAAGTGTTTAAATGTTTTTTGGATGAACCCTAGGTTAAATGATTGTGTGTTGTTGATGGAAAAGGGTGAGGTGTTGTCCCTCACCCCCATATTTTGCTCAAAAGCATCTCCATTGAGATAATTGCGAGATGGTACTAACAACGGTAAGGTTGTGTTGCACCCCGAAAAATCCAGTTTGGGTTTCTCAATGTACAACGTGGAAAATTTTTGAAGCCGCCATCAATATTTTAATTTTAAGACCAAAACATTGAAAAAATGTCTTTTGAACAAGGCGGATAGTCTTTTGAAAACTAGAGATATAGGTTTGGGGGTCGATTACGTGTGAGGAAGGTACTAGCACCGCACACGTCCTTTCTACCGAAAGGGAACCTCTAAATAAATGTGTGGTTTTAACGTTTGATTTGAAAAATACCTAGATTTGCCTATTTATTCCTTGTTTGAAGACGAATGGGAAAACTTAATGAAAATTTTTATTTTTGGCGCTTGACGAGTTGGCCTCTCGCTCCCTGCGTATCTCCCAGTGCGATGGAGAATTCAAAGCTACGTAGTTCTTGGTTGTCATGAAAAGGGTTTTTGTTTTTTTATCTTTTTAGTGAGTTTTCGAAATAGGACGAGTATTCGGCAAATGATTAAACTAACAGAGGTTATGGGTAACCACCGCTAAGTACTCTTGAAAATGAGAGTCACTACCACTGGTCAGACGAACAAAGGTTCTGATTGACTGTTAGTAGCAACTCGTTTTTATTTTTTCTTTTGAAAATGGTTTTTGAAAAAGGATTGATTGGCACGAATGATCAAACTAACGAGAGGTTATGGGTGATCATCGCTTTATTGTTCTTTTTTTGGGAAAAGACATTGCCACTAATGACTAGACGAACAAAGGTTCTAATTAGCCAATAGCAACAATGGTTTTAAAAACGATTCTTTTTGTTATGAACAATGCTAACGTTTATGGTTGCGAGAAGAATTTTTTATTTGTTGCGCTTGATGAGAACGTGGCTCGCTCCTACGTATCTCAAATGGGAATCAAAGCGACGTAGTTCTAATTTGAAGATAAAAATGTTTTGAAAGAGTTTTGGAGAAAGGAAGAGCTTTCATAATGATCAAGCAAGCAAAGGCTTTGAATGATCATTACTAATAACTCTTGATAGCGTTCATGACAATCAAACAAGCCAAGGCTTTGGGTGATAGCTAATAACTTGCGTTAATTAGAAAAGAGTTTGAAAGATTTTTGGGAAAAGGGTGAAGTTATTATCAATGATTGGTTACAAAATTCAAACACATTCAATAATCAAGTAATCATGCATATGTCAAACATCAACTAAGACTAAACATGCCGATACAATCAAAGATTCAATTGTCAAGGATGCAAGGTGAATTTCTCAAACAAATGTGTGTGTGTGAGGAGGAGTGCATTTATCCTAATGACTCTATGCTACAACAAGCAAGTAGGCTTACGTCTTCATTAGGAGGTCATACACATGGAGGGAATGGCACACAATTAAATTAAGACAATTTAAGTAGCATCCAAATCAAGTAAACAATTGATCATAGGCATAGAATGATCTTAATTAAATTAATGACATGTGAGCAACGATTTCCTAATAACATGAACTAAGAGAAAATGCATCAAGGCCAAAGTAAGCCTATCCTTTGCAATACCTCACGAACCCTAAACCCTAAACATACAATCTTATTTATTATTCACTAAGAAATTAAAAGGGGGAGGCTGAATCACATAGAGCAATCCTCTCACTTTGAGAAAGGTGCACTAGGCTCTAGTGAGAATCAACTTGCCTATCATCAACAACTAACAATAAGCAAACTAAAACAAGATTTAAATAAATACAAAACTAGGTTGAATCACATAGAGCAATCCTCTCACTTTGAGAAAAGTGCACTAGCACTAGTGAGAATCAACTTGCCTATCATCAACAACTAAAATAACATTTAACACAAAAATGAAATACTAGCAACAATATTAAACATCATCAAGCAAAGAACAACAATAAAATCAACGTGAAAATATTTTAATCATAAGTATGTGAACCAAAGGAAACATAGGTCCACATTTTTTTTTAAAAAAACCAGCCTGTAATCCAAACATAGGGGGTGTTATTAACAATCAGATGTCAAAAAAAACTAAAAAAAGAAAAGCCCAACGGGCTGTAAACCAACATAGAAACAAAAAAACAAAAAAGGGCCTAAACTTAAACTTATCCGCTCCTGCGCGTTCCATTCCATATTCCACAGAGGAAGAACTAGAGAGAGAAAGAGAGGCGGATCGAGAGAGAGAGGGTACCGCGAGAGAGAGGGAGGAAGAAGGCGACGGATGGGGGCTTCGCCGGAGCTATCACGACTGTTGCCGGCGACGGAAGAAATGGATGCGGTTCTGGTGATGGTGACGGTGGCGCGCGCCGTGAAGGGAGGGCGCCGGAGAGATGAACGTCGCCGGCGACGGATGTCTTTGGCGATGATGGCGTGAACGGTGACGATGGCGTGAACGGTGGTTTGGCGTCGAAAACGCCGCTCTCTGCGTTTGGTATTTGGTGGTGGTGGCGGCGGATACGGCGACGTGCGGTTGTTGTTGAAGGGAGGAAAGAAGGAGAAGGGCTGAAATGGTGGTGGTCCGTGATGGCTCGCGGTGGCTGTTGTGTGGTTGTTGTTGAAGTGGTGGTAAGGTTACTCACTCTCACTCTTTTTCTTCTCTGTTCTGGTTTGATTTTGGTGGATGGGTTGGAGTGGTGGTGTTTTCATTTTTGAGGAAAAGGAGATGGGGATGGTAATGGTGTAGGTGACTTTTAGGCTTCAAGAAGAGGAGAAGGGAGCTGCTAGTTCTATTGTTTTCAAACTCCTCCCTGTTTTCGTTTTTTGATTCCCCTCTCCCTTCCTCTTGTTTTTTTCAGTATCCCCTGTGTGATTCTATTTCACATTTTCTCCCCTCCTCTGTTTGTTGTTGACTTGAGCATATAAAGCCCTTCATTCTTGTTTGCTTGTTATGGCCAGCTATGAGCTTTTGAAAGGTCACTCTCAATATCTCAATTCATGATACTGCATCCTTTTCTTTTTCTGATTACTTGTTAGTCTCTACCTTGTAGGCCTAAAACTTGATTAAAGGTTTTGGGATGGAAGGCATTGTTGGTTTGTGTGTTGATGATGCTAGATGTACAGCTCTCAATTTGCTTGTTTTGTGAAAAGAAAGGAAATACAATAAAAGTGTCATGGACTCTCTCCTCAAATTAGAAGATGTTGTTCCTTATTTTTATTTGTATTTAGTTTTAATTTATGTAATTTTGATTTCCATTTGTTTTTTTGTATTTTAGTTTTGTGATTTACCGTAATAATAATACTATTAACAGGTTTTGTTTTTAATTCATTTTCTTGAAAAAAAAAAACTAACTAAGTTCTACTAATAATAGAAATGACATAGAACCACTAACGAATACAAAGATAAACACGAATAGAAGTAATACGCGCAACAAAGACAAAAATTACGAGCGCACGATTCGAAATGATACGCGCACACGACGAGAATAAGAGATGCTAGATTGATAACGAACGCAACTTGAACACATTTGTGCAATTGAAACCTACAAAACGAGACACATATTTTGAGGTTTTCTGAAAACGAGAAAAATACTTATTAAAATTGGGTATTTACAAAAACACAATTTTATTTGATTTTCAACTAGTCAGACAAAATTGGGGTATGACAGCTGCCCCTCTTTATCTATATTTTAACGAGGAATATGAATTGACTGAAACATATTCCGAGGCAAAATAAAGATAAAGAACTCAAAGTTATACCAATTTTGTCCACTTGGGGAAATCCGAATTTTTCTTTTTTCTTTTTCTCTCTTTTTTTTTGAATGGGTGTCAGCCTTCGGCCAACAAAAGCGAGAAAATAAGCTTGGTGCCACTTCTCGCTAAGCTAAAGCGATAAAGAAAGCGGAATCAATTGGTGCTAGCCTCAAGCAGAAAAGCGAGAAATAAATTGGTGCTAGCCCTCGGGCAAAGAAGACAGAAATAAAGCGATAAAGAAAACAAAGAAAGAAGGTACCTACCCTCAAAGCCGACGCGGCGAGAAATAAATTGGTGCCAACCTCGGTAGGCCAAAGAAAATAGGAAATGAATTGGCGCTAGCCCTCAGGCAACAAAAAGCAGGAAATAAAGCAGTAAAGAAAGCGATAAAGAAAGCAGTAAAGAAGGTACCACCCCTCGATGGCCAAAAAAAAGCGAGAAATAAATTGGTGCCAACCTCGGTAAGCCAAAGAAAGCGAAAATGAATTGGCGCTAGCTCTCGGCAAAGAAAAGCGGAAATAAAGCGATAAAGCGCAAAAAGAAGGTACCGGCCCTCGATGGCCGACAAAAAAGCGAGAAATAAATTGGTGTCAACCTCAAGAAGCCAAAGAAAATAGGAAATGAATTGGCGCTAGCTCTCGGCAACAAAAGCGAGGAAATAAGCGATAAAGCGAGCAAGAAGAAGGTACGGCCCTCGATGGCGATCGAGGCTACTAAAGCCTTTTAACGAACCGCGAACGATCCGAGTTTGCACTTGGGCATGGTGGTCTTCAAGAGCGACCGGGGGGGACAATATCAAGTCTAGATCTCGATACTTCCTTAGGACTGCACCATGTCTTAGGCCAACACACTATTATTCTTTTATTTGGACCCAATGGGGTCGAAGGACTTACCCGCAGCTCGAATACGAGGTGAAGTCTGCTTTTTGAAGGGACGCTTGGGTCCTGAAGGGATTCACGAATCCTGTTGATTGATTGATTGAAATAGCCAATGCTGCCGCATTGGATTGAGGTACCTGCATACGTCAGTTGATGCAAGGAATGATGCATGGAATATGGGTGCATGCTATGCAAGGGCATGTTATGCCAGTGCGTGCAATGCTACGACTTTGGTGTAATGATAAATGTGGTGGAACACTCCTGAAGTTTTTCTTTTGGTCTGATTGTTTTTTCTTCGATCAGCCTTCTTTTTCTGATCGTTTGTTTTTCTTTGCTTGTTTTCTTTTGCTCTTTATGAAATGTGAATATGCAAATGTAGTGCTTTGATGTTTGATGCAGAGATTGATACTTGTAATGCAAGTGTGCGATGCAATGACAGTGATTCATGTTTTGATGAATAGAATGCTCTTGTTTTATTTTCTGCTCATTTCTTTCTCTTTTCATGAAATGCGGGCATGCGAATGCAATATTTCGATGGGTGGCATGAAGAAATGAACGATAATGGAATGATGAATGACATGGGAAGCTTTTGTGTTGCCTTGCATGATACACATGTAATGCTTTGATGCAAGGACTTTGGTTCTTTCCCTTTTATGAAATGTAAACATTAATATGATGCAAATGCAATGACATGGGATGACGTGTTTTTGCTTTTTGGCATCGGGACTTTCGGATCCTTGAGCGATCAATTCAAGCATCCTGATGACTATCCCGAATGTGTATTCGACTTAGCCCCCCATTTATTGAAAAGGATTTGATGTTCGATACAATGTTGTTGAATGCTGCTTGTGTTTTTGCTTTTTCTTTCTTTATGATGCAATGCTTTGATGCTTGATGGAATGAGATGGAAGATTTTTTTTGCTTTTATCCGTTGCTCCCCTTTTTGTTGCCTTTCATGAAATGATGATGTCGGCATGATGCAAATGGGACACTATGATAAACAAAATGGAACGCCTAAATGCATGAGGCGGAAAAATAAGATATGAATGATTGGGGTACTTAAACATTTTTGTGATGATGAGATGCAAGACTTTGAATGCAAGGAATTGAGATGCTTATTGACCATTGTGTTGAAAAAAAAATTGAATTTGATTCAAACTCCGGTGTTCTCAAAGTTTTTATTTACAAACAAGCTCACTTGTTTTCTCGTCCTTCCAATGACGACTGAATCTTAGATATCGCATGACTAACTTGTGTTCTCTCTCTTTGAAGCATTGTCTAGTAAGCATGCATAGGAGTGCAAATGTGAATGAGTGAGTCAGTTAACTTGGGATTGGTTTAGAACATGTATGATAAGTGAAGGGATGACGAACATGATTATTGCCGACGCTCATTAGGGACCAAGGGATGCAAGACTGCCCCGGTTCGGGCTTTTGATGAGTGAATAAGCTTGCCTCTGTCTGGTGGTGATAATGACTAGGGGTGTAGGAGATGATGAATTGGGAACACTTCGGCTCTTGGGATGAAAGGTGGAATGAAAGGGGTTTTGTCTCAAACCACACACATTTGGTGTTGCCCTCACATGACGAGACAAAGTTGCCCCAATTAGAATGACGAGGCCTTGTTTAGGATAGTGAGTTGAGAGATTGCCCCGGTGAGGTTTTATGGGAATGAATGAGGTGAAGGAATGGGAATGCACTCGCCCCACTTTGGAATGACATTTCAAACGGTTTCTTTGAGTGAGGTTGTGAAAGGTGACAGAGTTATGGTGACGGTTATGAACGGAGGGTGGTATTTGAATGGGATAGACGATGAACAAATCTCCCCATGGTTGAGTGGAGTGAGAGGTGAAGGAAATGCCCCCTAGTACCCATCTTTGGTTCTCTTTAAGAAAAACTCAAATGCAATGAAAGTTTTGACTTTTAGTATGAAAGAAGCCTCACTTGGTGATCACTAAACCTTGTTTTAATGCAACTTGAATGCATTTTAGAGTGTAAGTCTTTATTGTTTTGTCAGCTTTCTTTTTTCTGACTATTTCTTTTTTCTGAGGATTTTTCTTGATCGGCTTTCTTTTTTCCGATCATTTGTTTTTCTTTTGAGCAAACCCATCGTAAATAGATAAACTAATTTGTCCTAGGGTTAAAATTTGAGAAAACAAAAGCAATTGGTTGTTGATCGGGATGGACTTTTCAGGATTGTGATGTTTTGTGGAGAAGGGATGATTGAGCTTAATGAAGTGTTTGAGGTGATGGGTCATTTGGTCTTATTCGGCATCGGCCAATGGTCAATGATTTATGAATGAAACGGTTATTAGGTTTGATGAGGTGCTTGGGGTTTTATTAGGACAAGTTTGTGTTTCATGGTAGAATGGCTGAGGGTTTATGGAGAGTTAGATGTTGAGGTCAAAGAAAATGTTTGCGGTCTTTATTAAAGGAGAGATGATTATACACAACAGAGTGTTGGAAAGTTTATGGAGACAAGGATCTCTGGTGTTTCATGGTGAAATATATCAGCTCACAATTTGTACTTCTTTTGTTTCTCTTTTTTCTTGGTCCCCCCCCTTTTTTTTTTGAGATTTTCATTTTTTTTTGAATCTTTTTGTTTGATTGTGTTCTTTTCCTTTTGACCTCTTTTTTTTCTTTGGACTTGGGTGAGCTGATAAAGATGATATACCATTTTCGATGTGGAATTGATCCTTATCTAGAGTGGTGGAGATATCCTGGGACTTTCTTGACTTAAGGTGGGTAGGAGGGAGATTTTTTCCTTCTCTTTGGGATTTTCTTGGCTTAAGGTGGGCAGGAAAGGGAATTTTAGATTTTGGATTTTCTTGAGGTTGTGGGTGTAACACCCCATTTCTACCCGGCAATTTATAATAAAAATCAGAGTTATAAAAATTTATTTCTTTAATTCATCCAAACGGGATGCTACACTTACTTCATTAGAATCAACAACAAAATGAAATAAACATCTCTTTAATCAAAGAATACGTAACACCAATCAAAGGATGGAATTCTCAAAACTTTATTAAATAAATCCACGCACTAGGAAAAATAAACATCATACATCACGCAGCGGAAATAAGTATAGTCTCAGAGAGACAAACAACAGCCTCATCAATAACATAAAAACATCAAGTACAATAGTTCAACAATGAACAACTAACTAAACCCATCCCCTAGGTGCTACGTATCAGAGCAGACCGACTCGGGGAAAGTGAAGGAGATAAGCCTTCACTCGTGGTTACCTGTGGTAAACAACAACAGAAAGGGGTGAGTCTCAAACTACATAATAAGGGTGATAATGAGCAGTAAATCGGTACATAGGAGTTAATCAATCACAACAATCACAAATTATTTCGCAACAGTCACATTCACTTCAAATATCATTTATGAAAATGGATGCAATGTAATGCAGTTATGCGTGTGGTACCATTAGCCCCCATGGCCTCATCATCAATAGTGTTAGCCCCCATGGCTATGGCCCCCATGGCCTCATCATCAACAAATATATGTCACGACCGCAGCCGAATGTATGCATGAGACTCCATGAACATGCCACAAGCACAATTTATACATCCTTAACATCACAACTTATACATCATTAACATCATTCCTCACCTCATTGTCAATTTTAGTTTTAGCCCCCATGGCTCTAGCCCCCATGGCATCATCATCAATCATGTCCCAAGGACTACCCTCCACTAGAGGACTAAAACCTCACTCAAGGACCTAAACACCACTTAGGACCAAAATAGCACTTAGGGACCAAAACAGCACACGTAGGACCAAAACATCACCTAGGGACCAAAACAGTACACCTAGGACAAAACTAGCACATAAGGACCAAAACAGCACCCACAACACAAAATGGCAGCACCAGGCGCCATTTTCCCCTGGCGGCGCCCCACAGTGCAACACAAAGACACATAGGCGCCAAAACACCTGCACACCGGCCCATCAGGCAACACAAAGACACAGCGCCAAAACTCTAGCAAAATGGCGCCCTCAGTGCAACATGAGCACTAGGCGCCAAAGACTCAAGAAATCGGCGCCCCACAGCACACAAACCACCTGAGCGCCAAAAACACAACATTCTGGCGCCCCCTGGGCAGCACAGACTTAGACACAAACTAAGACACAAAATCGAGACACGCCTCGTGCACAAAGCGCATTCGAGCGCCATGGGCAGCACATTTGGCGCCCGCCTGACACAGCAAAGAACACGTGCACGCCGAGCAGCCATTTGGCGCCACTGTCTTTGCGCCACATGCACACACACACCTTGCCACACAATCTAGCGCCACACTAGGCGCCATTGGCAGCCAAAATGGCACCTAGTACTTAGACACACCCACAACCAGAGACTTGGCGCCACACCAGGCGCCACAGGGCAGCCACATTGGCGCCACGCACTGAACTAAACACAACCAGCGCATTGGCGGCCACATTTGGCGTCCCGCACCTGAGACACAAAGACACACAAAGACTTCCCGGCACCACCACAGCGCCATGCCTTAGACACAGCGCACGGCGCCATTTCGGCGACCAAATGGCACCTCACCCAAAGAACACACACACACACACCACCCCACAAAGACACACACCACCAACACACCGGCGCCATTCTGGCGCCTGGGCAGCGACCATTTGGCGCCCTCGCACACACAAATGCCGTGCACAGCGCACACACGGCGCCGTGCTCGCGCAGCCAATGGTGCCTGTGCAAAGAACACAAACATACCCACATCGCACACACGATTACAGCAGGCGCCATTTCCAAAGAACATTTGGCGCCCCATTGCACTTAGGGTTCCCTAAAACTCAAATTTCCTAATTTCTCCTAAACCCAATCATCATCAACAACTCCAATTCACATTATAACCATTCTAACATCATCAATTTCACTCTCTAACCAAAATTAGCATGAAATCGATTTCCTACTCAATTTTTCCTAAACCAATCAATCAACCAATCATTCCAAACAATTCAAAACGTTTCAATCATCAAGAACGCATCAAACCATAAAAATCAACATCCTAATTCTAACCTACAACCCATTATAACCCGGATTATATAGCAAGACCCACCCTTACCTTATATGAACCGTAGAAACGTCTTCTCTACTGAGTCACCTACAGAACCACAGCAACTAGAGCTTCTTCTCCTTCCTTCTCCCTTGGTGCGATGCAAACTCTCTCCTTTTCTCCCTAGATGCGCCGATTTTCTTCTCCTTTCTCTCCTCTCTTTTCGTTTTCTCCTTTCTTTCTCCAATTGGTGCGAAATGCACTAACCCTAGGAGCCTAAGTCATTGGGCTTGGGCTCTTGGGCCAATACTCGCAGTCCCGGAATTACCAATACCACTTCCTTCAATTATAAATAAATTAATATAAATAATTTAATATAATTAAAAATAGTGCAACACTTTAAATAATTTAATCAATTAATTAATTAAATCACTTAGGGTGTTACAGTGGGGAGGCGGCCAAACTTCATTTCAAATTCCGATTGCTTATTTTTCGTACAACCCGACAACAATTTATCTATCTATATGTGTTTGTTCTTTTCTTTGCATTTTCTTTTATGCCCTAATTTTTGCCTGGACCGCTCTTTGCGAGTTTTCAATCCACCGGGCGCTCCTTTTTGCCTAGGCTGCCCTTTGCGGGTTTTTAACCTAGCGAGCTTGTTCTTCTCATTTATCTCTTCTTTTTTTTTGGAAAGACTTGCACTAAAGGAATATAATGTCGATAAAGAAAGTTTGTGATCACAGAATTGCCCCAGCATGGAGGACTTAGAGTGTTAGTGAGGATGAACCAAAAAGTCAAGTATGCACTGATGGGAGAGAATATGCGCTTTATGGGTGGACGGGGCGGGATTAGACTTGGATGGTGATGATGACAAGGAAAGAAACTGATTGACTCAAACAAGAGAAACTGCACGTGTCGGGCACGTTCACTATAGGAATGCTTCACAGAGAGTTAACATTAGTTAGAACAATGATTTTTTTTAGTTGCTTCAGTCTTTTGTCATGGAATGGATGGGATGCAGTGCTTTTGAAAGAAATGCAAATGAACTATTGATTTGAAAAAAAAACTGAGTGTCTTGGAACACCTTGAGTTTGCAACCAAGTAAGGATAAACTTTTTCAAAAAGGATGATTGTTTTGCAAGAACGTCTCGCTTCTCATCACAACTTTTATTTTATGCAATGAATGAATGAACAAATTATGATATGCAAGTACGATGCAAATGCGTGGAGAATGACCACCCGAAAAGTGTGGCTTATTCTAAATAATTTTGTTGTTTTTAATGCAAGACAAAATATGGAACGCCAATGCGAATGATGCAAGAATGATGCCCCTCTTTTTTTCAAAATGATTTTTTTTGATTTTTTAGTTTTTTTTAGAGGCGAGACAAGATACGAAATGCCAATGCCCCTTTTTTGAATGATGAAGGATGCAAGAATGGTGATATGAGGCAATTGATTGTCGTTACCCTGAGTAACCTGCATGAAACATTGAGTGGATCCTGACTCAATACTTCACACAATATACTGAAACGTTTCGACAATTAGTTGACTCAATTTAATTTCCTACTTGAAAATAAAACACGTGTGACTGGGTCAAAGTGCCCTGACCTCGTAGAGTAACATCTCAAATTTGTAGTCGACAAACAAATTGGAGATATTACCCTTCGTCGTTCAAAGGTGCACTTCTACCCATTAAGCCATCACATGAGGAAATTTTTCTTTGTTTCGAAAGGATGCATGCAGGGAGAAATGATATATTTGAACAAAATGATGAGGTTAATGAAGTGATGCATGAGTGTCACATTGACGCGATGTCTGCATTACTTGATGATGATTTTTTGTACATGCACCTGGATGAATGTGATGCTTATGAAATGTGGATGATAATCGCTTCTTGCTTTATTTTGTTTTTATGCAATGAAATGAAATGCATGATACTCACAATTATTTTTAACGCAGCGTGGAAATGCATGCAAAATGAAACATTCAAGTGCTTATTTTTATGCCATGAAAAAGGGAAAAGGGGTACATGCGATGTATTTTCTAAAATCTAGTAGAAAACATACATTTTTGGATTTTTGTTTATTTGTTATGATATGAAAGAGAAAAATAATAATGCATGCAGAAAATGGTGCGTTTGAGCTAAGGCTATATGAATAACGGAATGATGTATGCATGCAATATTGATGTGATGTCCACCTTTATTTGATGACAGTTTTTGCATAATTAAAGATGAATGAAATGCGATATGGATGATAACTGCTTCTGGTTTTCATTTTTCTTATGCAATGAAATGAAATGTGTGATGCTTACAATTACTTTTCTAATGCATGAGAGATATTGAATGGAGATGCATGTGAAATGAGACGTTAATGTTTATTTTTGATTTGCGACACAGAAAAGTATTAATGTGATGATGTGATATGAATGGACGACGAAATGAGTGGGTGAATGAGTGAACAAATGTGCATTTTGAATGAGGATGCCGTAAATTGCATCACTTGATGATTTTTCATGATTATGAACGAATGAAATACCATAGGGATGATAATTGTTTTTTTTCAAAATTTTGTTTTATGTAATGCATGATGTCATGATGCAAAGTGCGGATGATGATTGTTTTTTGTTTTATTTTTAAACAATGAAATTGAATGCATGATACTAACAATTATTTTTAGTGCGTTGAAAGATATGATTCTTATGAAAATGCATGCAAAATGAGATGTTTGCATATATGATATGAAAAAGGAGAATAATAAAGCATGTGATATGTTTCTAAAAATATTTTATGCGAGAAAGTGCATGATGCTCGCAAATGATTTTTAATGCAAGGGAAAACATGATTTATTTTGAATGGAAATGTATGCAAAATGAGATGGTCACATGTTCATTCTTCACGATATGCAAAAAAAAGCAATAATGCATGAGACACGTTCCTAATAAAATATGTTTTTTGGACGTTTTGACAAAATTAGGAAAAAGCTTAGTGAATGGAAACGCACCCGCGCGGGGAATGCACTCCTGACAAACCTAAATGAGATAGAGAAAAATGCGCGTATGTATTTTTATTTAGTTTTCCCATATTATGCAATGCAAAGATGCTTTTTGTATGAGAATGACGTTGATGATGCTACTTTACATGCATGTGAAAAGCAAAGTAAAAAGATTTTTTGGTTTGGTGATTAAATTTTTGAGAAAATACAAGATATATGTCACCTCATGAAAATGAAAAAATACATTTTTTGATTTTCGAAAATTCTTGAGGGAAAAATGACTAAACTAGATGCAACAATGCAACACGCAATTAGGAACGCCCTTGTGACCTAAAAAAGGGGGAAAAATCCTACGATCTAGGGCAATTTAAAGATAATCATCCCATGTAGCTCTATTCACTCCCTCACAAGGCCACCAGAGCCACACTACGCCAGAATGGCTAAAAAAGAGCGCCACCATGAGCAGCGTTTTGCCTTAAAACGCCACCTATACCCAAACACGCTAACCCCATACCCAGCGTTTTTTAACAAACGCTGCATATTTGAAAATGAAATAGCTTAATATTCAGCGTTTTTTATCAAACGCTGCGTATTTTGAACACGAGATAGCCACATACCCAGCGCTTTTTAGCAAACGCTGCATATTTGAAAACGAAATAGCTTAATATTCAGCGTTTTTTAGTAAACGCTGCGTATTTGAAAACGAAATAGGCACATACCCAGCGTTTTTTAGCAAACGCTGCGTATTGGAAGTCCCTTTCTTTTGTAAAAGAAGAACAAATCCCTCGTTCTTTCTCAAAAACGCAAAGATCAGAAACAGAGAAATCCCTCTTTCTCTCATGGAACCCTAACGCGAAGAAGAACAAATCCCTCGTTCTCTCTCAAAATCTCTTACAGCGGCCGTCGTCTTCTCTGAGCGCCATCAACAATGTGAACCTTCATCAGAGCACCGCCGCCTTCTTCGCCCGCCTCGCGGTTCGCGTCGTCTTCCCGAGCGCTAGTTCTCGCCGCCGCCGTCTTTCTCTGTTCACTCTCATCTTCTCTCGATTTTCGCGCGTTACATCTCTCGATCGCGTTTAATCTTCTTCTGTGAAGGTAACCCTAACGCTTTTGTCAAAAAAATTAACCAAAATCCTCGCCTCTCTCGCTCTGCTCTCTCTCTCACGCTTCTCTCGCTCTCTCACAGCTTCTCTCGCTCTCACAATTCTCGCTCTCACGACTCACCATCTCGCTTCTTTCATCTTCTTCAAGCGCTCCGGTTCTTTCCTCAGTCTCTCTCTAACGACAAACAAAGACAAAAGTCGCCCTCTCTCTCTCTCTCTCTCTCTCTCTCTAGGGTTTTGAGTTTGTCACCAAATTTTCCTTGTTTGGTTAATAATCACTTTCCTTGAATTAGTTGTATGCTTGGTTTGTTCAAAATTACTTCTGATGATTTTTGATTTCTAGTTCATAATATTGTCCTGCTCAGGGATTCTTAACTTGTTAGCTAGTGACAAGAGAATGTTTAGAGGTCCTTACTTGATTGATTTTTTGAGAATATTCAACAGGAAGGAAGTGTCATTGATATATATATCATATAATTTCCAAATTAAATGACTGTTTTTTCAAAAATGCAGAGTTCATAACTTTGTATATTCTCAAATGATTACTTCTAGACTGAAAATCCTTAAATCACTAGAGAGGAATTTATGATGTAATTGATGTCATTAGGTTCCATTTATCACCCCAAAAAGGTTTTATCGAAAGGAACTTCGCTTGGATTCTCGAAGTGGTAGCACTAGAGGTCGGGCATTGGTTGCCAAGATTGACAAGTAGCTAGAGACAAATTGGAGTGTTTGTATTAAGCATGTGTACCGATATATGCAAATAAATTCTTCGTAGGTTGGAAACTTTAGCTTGTGAGCAAGAGGATAATCTTCGGGTATTTTACTTCTAAACTCATGTCCACATTGATAGTTTCATTTATAGTGTTTTTATTTTTACCGCTTGCTCACAAGAGATGTGTTGAACTATGGTGCTATGAGAAGGGTAATACAATTTGTGAGATCCGCCTTCAGTGATTCATTGCAATATATTAAGCATTTAAAATTATTTATTTAAAGCTCATATTTATCATATCTTTTGACATACCCCTCGCTTTAATTTCAATTCTAGGCATCAAATGCTCAGATCGATATGATAAATATGGGTACAATGTTACAATGTTCTCCATTGTTTTTGTTTCTTGCTATAGATTTTAATGGGGAATTTTACTTGAACTACAAACCATTCAAACTCATTGATTATTCTCGCTAGATTACTTTTCTACCATCCTATACTACAATTAATATAAGGTAACTTTACCTTTTAGCCGCTCAAGATGTTTCCATTGTATGTTAGTAGTCGCTTGTGTTCTATAATTTTAATTCATATTCCCGCAGACAGTGGGAGGACTTGGCAACTTCGAGTAATCATTCGCATGATCCTCGAATTTTTGCTATTGCAGCAGTGGACCACCAAGTGCTAGAGGCTGAGCATAATGATTATGTCCATTCTAGCATTAGTGGAACCACATTTTTCCGATTTTCTACATTTCTTGTAAGCATATTTTTAATTAGTTTGGTTAAGATATTTTATGCTGCTAGAAATGTACCAATTGAATATTGTTGCATTTTTCATCCTATCAGTACTTGTACATTTTCTCTTCTTGTGGGTCCTTCAGATATAGTAATGTATAATATATTGGTTGCAATATTGTTTTTTCATGATTGATTTTCTGGAGTTTAGTTCTTGAGGTAGTTCTTTTAGGTATTCATGCTGTTAATACTTTTATGAAATGAAGTCACAACATTTGTATAATTTTATCTTTCAAATCACTTTCCTGGCCTGTCTTCTTAGTGTTCATGTTTGGGCTTTTTTCTCCACTAAATTTTGCAGTTAATGACTTTTGTACTTCTGAGGCATTCAACTTCCTTCTTCAGTGCTGATACAGAGAAAGCTTTGAATCATAAATTGTGTTTTGTTTGTAATAAATGACATAAAAGCATTTTTCTATATAACAAACAAAATTTGAATCATAAATTGTGTTTTGTTTGTAATAAATGTATAGCTAGCTTTGTATTTTGTTTCAGTTTTTTTATTGCTCATTATCTGTTTGATTCCACATGGCTTCTTACCATATGTGGGAACTTCTATCTCGTAAGGACATAATTTACATTTGATTTTGATGCATTATCTTAGGAATCCCTAAGGGCTTTATGGAATGCCGCATTTCAAGAAGAAGAACTCATCGGCTTGATTTACGAGCAATGGAAAGACATGGGCTGGCAAGGGAAGGATCCATCAACAGATTTTAGGTAGATATTATTCTGGTTGATTAACCCCCAATGCCATATGCTGTCCTCATTTTACATCCATTAGTAGGAAAAGTTCATTGATAAACTCTCATTGCTTAATTTACAGGTGAACGTACCATTGACATCCATTGTTTTAAGGCAAAGTAGTTTTAGGTCAGTATCTGCTAAATTGATCTTATTTGGTGACAGATGCCAGTGAGTGACTAACATGGATAATGTACATATTGAGTTGTAGTTCAATTGTATCAAGTAAACTAGCTTAGTATTCTTGTACCAAGAGATTATAACTTATTATATAATATATACGATGAGTTGATGGCAAAAATCTACGATGACCAAGATAGATATTCTTCTTACCATGTTCCAACCACATCCAATCTGTGTTGTCTTCACATATAGGGCATGCACACCGCCCTTTGTTCTGCACTCAGCATAGATTGCCGTATGCGGAAAGTCGTTAATTGTGCCAAAGATCATAGCCCTCGTGGTGAAACTTTCTTCTCTCAACCCATCATACACCTCTACCCCGCCTCCCACATTTGCTTCAAGTCTTCAATTAAAGGAGCCAAGTATACATCAATATCATTTCTCAGTTGTTTGGGCCTGAAATTAACAAAGACAAAGATCATATATTTGCGTTTCATGCAAAGCCACGGCGGAAGTTATAAATCGCCAAAATCACGGGCCATGTAATCGTGGGAGCTAGTCCGATACCGTGCGGGTTAAATCCATCACAGACAATGCAAGGCGTAGGTTTCTCGGGTCATCCCCAAATTAGGATACTCAATATTGATTTTTTCCATTGCGGAGAATCTGCCGTGTCGTAGCATACCATCTTTAATCCTTTCATCCTCATGCCATGTCAAGTGTTTTGCATCTTCCGAACTACGATACATGCGCCTAAATCGAGGAATTATAGGAAAATACCACAACACCTTTTGTGGAGCGACTCTTTCTTCTTATATACGCGGTGCATTACATTTAGGACACGACTTTAACAACGCATGTTCATTCCGAATAAAATGCAATCATTCGGACAAGCGTGTATCTTCTCATAGTTCAAGCCAATAGACCCCAACATTTGCTTTGCATCATACGTCCGAGAAGGAAGCACATTATCATTCGCAACATTTCTTTCGTAAGTGAGAGTAAATCCAGAAAGCTCTTATCCGTCCATCCGTGGCGAGTTTTCAAGTTATACAACTTGATCACAACCAATAATTTTGTGAATTCATTACAACCCGCATACAATGGTGTCTCTGCATCGCTTATCAACTTCTCAAACATTTCAGACAATCATTAAGATCATCTTCAACCACCTTTGCCATCTCTTCAAATTCGTTCGCATCAAATGAATGTGTTCCGTCAACCAACCAAGCGCATATCTCTTACTAATATCATTCATATTTGAAGATTCACCTTTTTCTCACCGCATTATCCAACAAGTGTAACTTTGATCAATTCCATTCGCCTTTAAATGTCGTGCCAACTCCTCTCTGCGATGGCGATTTTACATAACAACACCTTAAACAAGGACATTTCATACCACTAGAAGTCCCTAAACGCTCAACAAAGACAAATTTCACAAAATAATCCACTCCAATATGCATACTCCTTGGATGCATTTATCATGGACATCCAATTTCTATCCATAATTTCCAAATTATATTTATAATAAAATCCTGAGAAGAGAACTTTAACATATGACCCATCAAGCAATTCAAATATAATGAAGAATCAATTCATATAAAAAAACAAACAAAAATTCCTCTTTTAAAATTTTTTCAAATCCACTCCTTATTTTCCCAAGCTATATCTATATCATATTATAGTCTTCCAAATAATTAATTTATGTTTAACAAGAAGAGGCTAGTGGTAAAAAAAGAAGAAGAGTCTAGTGTGCACAAGTGACAAAACTAATATATTTCTAAACTAGAACCCATAATTAATATCTAACAAGAAACAGAGCAAGGAACAAAAAACTCACCAATGTTGTCCGAGTGAGAGAGATGATGTTCACCGAGAGAGATGATTTTCGTTGAGAGAGATGATGTTAATTTGAGTTAGGGTGTTAGGTTTTTGCGCTTCGGGTGAGTGATTTTGCGTTTACGGGTGAGAGTGTTAGTGAGAAAGGAAGTAGCTCAATGGGAAACAAAAAAATATTATTTAACCATACCTAGCGTTTTCTAAAAACGCTAGGGATCTATCTAGCGTGTTTTCTAAATACCTAGCGCTTTGAATAAAAGCGCTAGGGATCCGTCTAGAGTGTTTACTAAATACCTAGCGTTTTATAAAAACGCTAGGGATCTATCTAGCGTGTTTTCTAATTGGCTAGCGCTTTTGAAAACAAGCGCTAGGATCTGTCTGTAGTGTTTTCTAAATAGCTAGCGCTTTATAAAAACGCTAGGGATCTATCTAGCGTGTTTTCTAATTGGCTAGCGTTTTTGAATAAAAGCGCTAGGGATCCGCTTCAGCGTGTTTTCTAATTTGCTAGCGTTTTAAGTAAAAGCGCTAGGATCCGTCTAGCGTGTTACATAATTGGTAGCGTTTTAAAGTAAAACGCTACTAATGGTGTAGCGTGTTATTAAAATGGGTAGCGCTTTTATAAACGCTACTAAAGGTGCGATCTCTCTTTTACAATTACTGGCGTAGTGAATGGTAAGACATCGTGACCATCCTAACTAATATTTGTTATATTATCGTGAATATTAACCCTTTTGTCGACCAAGTGTATTTTATTCGAAATAGTTTTCTTGTTCATGTATTTGTAAAGTGTATTCTTTTGTTCTTTTGGGTTGCAACGATTTTGTGAGTTTGGGAGAATAAAACAGTTGGCTCGCTTGATACACTTGAAAAAACAGTTTCTGTTTTTAAAAAAACTAACTAAAAACAAGTTTGTTCTTTCTTAATATTTTAAAACTATAAAAAAAAACTGTTTATAAAAGCCTAATCAGACATACATTTATTTTCCTTTTTTTTGACCAAACTTATTTATTTTCCTTAGCAAAGTAACTCATAACCAATGAAGACTGGATACGAGATATGACACGATACAGATACGAGGATACAGGAAAATTTTGAAAATCAAGATACGACACGGCTGAGATACATTAATAAAAATTAACTTAAATTGAAATTTAAATATATAAAAACATAACAACAAAAATAAAATGGACTAGAAAAAAATAAAGATGAAAAACAGAAATATTGCATTTTATAGAGATGAAAAAACTGCACAAAAAGAAATTCATATCAGATGACTTTATAATGATGATAATAATAATAATAATAATAATAATAATAATAATAATAATAATAATTATAAAAAGAATACTTTTTATAGACAAAGATATTCATATCAATAGTTGCTCAATAACACATAAGCATATCATTAATCAATATGATGATCACATTGTAGAATAAATACTTGTAATCATATCAAGTAGAGATAGTTACATATATATGTTTATCCTACCCATATCACTAGGGGTGGCAATTTCCTTCCGCAAGTGGGGATCCCCACGGAGGATCGCCCCCGAATGGGGCCCCGTGGGTGGTATTTTCCCGTCGGGATGGGGACGAGAACAAAAAATCCGCGCTCAAAGTGCGGATGGGGATGGGATCATAGCCCCCACTCTGCGGAGACCACGCCCCTAATATATTACATAAATATTCTTATTTTAGATATATATTATATTATAAGTAATTTATTTTTTTGTCTTTTAATACGTGTTTTTAATTTAAAATATTAGTAAAATATTAAATTATTCTAACTTTTATACTTTCTAAATTTTAAAAGATAAAAGTAAGACTAACTTTTATATTTTTTATATTAAAATGTTAAACTTTTGAATTTTAGTCTTACTTTTTATATATTTTTCTAATTTTATTATATTTTAATTTATATTTTTGCTAACTTTTAATAAACTTTTGGTATCACCGTGGGGACCGTGGGGATTCGTGGGGATGGGGATGAGGGAAGAAAAGTCCCCGAGGCGGGAAATGTGGATGGGGACAGGGGCCAATTTGCGAGGCGGGGACGGGGAGCGAGGGAGTACTCCCCGCCCCCGACCGACCCATTGCCATCGCTACATATCACAATGTATTATTACTTCTATGATTGTGTTACGAGAAAACATATAATTTTGTCTTTTAGTTATTGAGGTATTAAAATGTATCTTATATGAGTGACAATCATGTACTTAGTTGGTAAGAGATATCGAAAATGTATCTGATAAGTATCCTTAGTTGGTAAAAAGTATCAAAGATGTTTCTGAAAAATATCGAGTGATATTTTTTTGAAAAGAATTAAAAAATTATTAAATACTCTTTTAGGTACATATCGGGAAGTATCGGGTGCGTGTCGATTATTCGGATACGATGTCGACAATCGATACGTTGTCATTTTTGAAGTATCGGACTTCATAGCTCATAACTATTTTTGAAAATGACAAAGTTCTCCATCAAGTTTCTCATGGACCCATTCCTAAAGTTGCAACTGGAACTGTAAAGAACCATATCATTTTGTCACGTTATCACTCATTTGTCCTTGCACGTAGGGGTGGGAATAGGCTGGGCCGAGCTAGGCTTTGCTTGGCCTGGGCCTGGCCTACATTGAACATGTTAGGCCTAAGCCTGGTCTGTGGCCTGTCGTAGGCCCATTTTCTAGGCCTGGCTTGACGTTTCTAAAAGCCTGACAAGGCCTAAAAGCCTTTTTAAAAGCCTATTTGACTATTTTCTTAAGAAGACCTCCAACATTTCAATGGTGTAAACCATTAAAATAGACTAACAACCTAATAGGTCAATGAGATTAAGTTTCAATTGAGATCTAACAGAACCTTTTAGGAAAATATCTTTATATGACATCCTATTTAAATTTTATTTTATAATAATAACTTCAACTATGTCAAAAATTTATGTAGGTTAATATGTTTAAACTAACAAAAAATGTTAGCAAAGTTATGACTTAACACAAAGTATCAAATTCAATACAAAATAATATTAGTAATTAAAAAACTAGTTATATTGATTTAAATAGGTTCGGCTGATAGGCCTAAAAGGCTTTTTCAATGGCTTATGGCCTGACCTATTTATTTAAATAAAATAGCTTTTAAAAAAACTTTGGCTTTATCTGCTTTCAAAAAAAGTCAGCTTGGTGTGTGTAAGAGAAATTTGGTAGTAGCCTGTTAGCTGGCGCCTACTTATTCCGACCCCTACTTGCACGTAAAAGAAAGATGATGATCACATTAAAGTAGTTGTTATTTTTTAAATTAGCTTAAATTTTTAGATTATAACGAGGTTTTTCTTTTAGTCAATTAATTAAAACGTTGAAACAGTTTCATAAGATTAGTGACGGAAAAAGTCAAAATTCGTCAATAAAAATTAGCGATTATAAATTCGAAGACTAATATTTCTATAAATTTTTCTGCTATTTCATTTTATTCGGTAGTGTTATTATTAAATTATAGCATGATCAAGAAAAGTCAGCTATAAAATATTTGTTAACTTTGACTTGAAAACCATAGTCATAATATTAGTCTTCTAATTAAATCCCTAATACGCTTTTAAATTCTTTGACATACTCCATTCTCTAACGTGTGTTAATCAATTATTGCAGAGCCAAAATATGACAACGTTATATCCTTTGACTATATTGATCCACCTCCAGAACCAGAAACTATTTGGATGGCATTAAATCATGCAAATAATTCAAAGAAAAAAGGGGCTGAAAATATTCCTGGAACCCGACGACTACTAAGGGAGTTTGGTGCAGAGCCAAAAATCGGATTATAAAAAAGTTGTATCATTATGTGCTTTATATATTGCCATGCAATAATGCTAATTACTAATATATATATTTATCCAAAATAAAAAGGTTTAGTAGACCTTGTACTCTTTCTATGCTACAAAACTTGAGTTGTTATATATGTCAATGAAATAATTATGTAATGCAGTATACACACACAAATATATATATATATATATATATATATATATATATATATATATATATATATATATATATATATATATATATATATATATATAAGTTAGATATATTGACACTGAGATGTCAAAACTTAAATGACTTACACCAACTAATAACTTCGTGTATGAAATGAAATTTGCTAATCCGACCGTTGAATAATGTGACATTATCTCTCGAGATCATATATATCACATATCATAAAAATCCAAAATTATTTGACTGGCTTCATCGCACTACTCTATTTTGATGGGTTAATATGTTATTTAAAAGATAAGCAAATGAGTGTTGTTAGATAACACACCTATGAGTGTCCAATTTTTTGAAAATTGATATACACGATCACAATGATAATATAATGTTATTCGACTGTCGGATTGATAAATTTCATTGTTTGCGCAAGTTATTAATTGGTGTAGAAACACTAAGTTTGACACCTAGTGTCAATATATCCCGACTAATATGTGTGTGTGTGTGTGTGTGTGTGTGTGTGTGTGTGTGTGTGGAATTTAAGTTATGCAATATACGGGTACAATTATTCAATGAATGGAAATTTTCAAAAGTTTTAGTATGGTAGTAGTTCTAGACGGACCCAAACACTCATTTACTAGGGGGTAGTACCATTGCTCCAAAAACAATAATTAGTGAGGACTTGAAACACATGGCTCCTATCCTTGCGAAACACTTTAATGGGTCCACACACCATTCTTAGAAGAGGAAATAGACAAACTTAGCTTTGACCAATAGTTATTTCCATGAGTTTAACTTTACTACAAAAGTACATAATATTTTCGGGAAAAAATTCTCTCATCACTAGTTTTCCAACTAGCCCAAAGGACCGCATGTCAAATAATAAGCTTATCGTTCCTAGTTTTGGTAGCAAACCTACCACCATAACAAACTGAAGCATAGTTAGGAAGTCGGGTGGAAGTATAAACTTTACCCTAAGTCACTTAGATACTAAGTACGAGAGTTGTTTACATCACTAAAGCATACCTTCAGTGACAATCACTAAAAGGTTATATAAGTAAATTAGTAATTAATTAAAAACCAATATGTTACAATTATCTTTTAATACGGTTCCTATTAATTAGGCAATTTTAATGGAATTGATTAAAAAATAAACACTCCAATAACTCATTCAATATAAATTCATAAAATCATGTACTCGTCAGTTCGACATATTAAATGCCTAAAATTATGGAATTCAGTTTTCTTCAAATTAAAAACTGCCAAAATATTTTTAATCATGGAATTCAATTTTCTGAAACAAATTCACCAGTGAAACGAATTCATCTCTCTTTCGTTCCTACTTAAGCACTTTTTTTTGACAAGCCTACTTAAGCACTTCTCGTTTCATCTTTTATCAAAAAAAAAATTGGTTGTTTTTTTTTCACACGAAAAAAAATCGTTCATTAACCACTGATTTGTACCACAATGGTTAGATATCACTAACCACAAATGTGCATCACAACGGTTAGTGGCCACTAACCACAGCTATACATAAATGTGGTTAGATGTCAATGGTTAGATATCACTAACCACACATGTGCATAGCCAATGGTTAGTGGGCACTAACCATATATACATTTAATAAAAATATTGAGCATCCAATGGCTCATATTAAGTTTAACAACTAAGTCTAATTGTTAGTACTTGGATTAATGAGTAAAAAGTAAAAATAAAGCATGGTAAATACATCTTTGGTTTGCAAGGTTTAAATAAAGTTCAAATAACAGTAAAACAATGAAACAGAGAGGGGTGAAATCAGAGAGATGAGCGTAGCCAAGACAATGATCTGTAATTATTCACTAATAATGTAATGTTGTAATCAATGATGTGATAGCATTCAGTGTGTAGAATGAATATGGATATTCCTATCTCTGTGAACGAAATGTTGTTAAGGTTTCCTTATTCCTAAGCTCCCATTAAGGTTCATTTTGCAAGTTGAAAAGCACGTTTCAGTTCACACTATAGCCCTAGCTTCATATTCCTATCCATCACCAGGAAAAGATAATATTCCTATTACCTTTCTAACTATATTAATTTGTGAAATCAGCACTTCAATTTCTTTCCAAAAATAGAAGTACGCTACCATAAATGAAGTGATCAAGTTCAAAAAGGGTTTATAGCATTAACTCACACAAATTAATGAAGTATCAAGCATTAATTACATCAAACAAAGAAGAGATCCAAATTACATCACCATAGTATTGACTACAAAAGGATTTAGCTCATAGTGAGCTTCATCATGATAAAACAGCACAATAATACCAGATCTAAAGTCATTAAAACAGAACAGCACTAAAACAGAGTGTGCACAGAGTAATAGAAAATACACTGAGATGAAGCTCTGAGCAAGCTTCATACGTTGTAGATCTACTTCAGAAACTCAATGCTGATAGATAAGATGTTGTGATGCGATTCTCACGCAATTCCGGCAGAATGGAGTCTTGTACTCAAAAATGGTGGAAAATGGGAATGTGGAAGGTGAAGTACGAAAATGGAAGGATAATGGAATAGTACTCTCTGACCTAGGGAATATTGGTGGAGGCTGATGGTGTGCTATGGAAGTGATGGGATGGTACCCTTTCTATGTTAAAGTGTCTTTTTATACACATTCTCTCACTTGAAGTACCAAATTGGGCCAATGAAATCGGGTACACTGCTGCCAACCCTAAAATCAAGGATTGTTTGTTTTTTTGCGGCCCATTAACTTGCTGCCATGCTTTCTGCACAAGCTCATATAGGAAAAAACATCATTTTCCTCATTTCTGCCATCAACAACAAACTTGATTCTCTTACCACGCGTCCTTAGCTACCTCAGTGTTGCCAAAGCATCATAAAAGCATCATAACAAAAATTCCTGCACATCAAACACACACATAAAATCCAACAAAAAGGCACCTATCGTGCCCAAAACATCTTTTGACCTATTAACACTTTCCTAATTTAATATTTAGCAAGAGACATATTTATTTACATTAATTACTCTAAGATAGCATTAATTCTTGTTTGTTTTGGTATAAATAACTATTATTTCTAAGAGTTATCAATAGATCTCCCCAGATAGGGAGTCTATTTTGAAAGGAGATGTCACACACAAAAACTATACTGCCTTAGATGGGGCACCATTTTTAACCATTTATCTAGTGCGCACACCTCTAAAGAATGTTGAGTAGTCATGGAAGGTTTAATTAGGAATATTAGATTTATACCTCGATTGGACTGAGTACATCCCTTCAATATTACCCTCTAATTTCCAAAAATTTGCTCTGGTATACGTATCTATCCTGACTACGGATAGGAGAGCCAAGAGGTTCCCCATCAACTCTGTCTCTAGAAAAAACAAACTTCTCCTCAAAGAGAGTATTCATTCTCAATCCCTAACATCCCAATAGCCAAATTCAGCAATGTTCAGTAGTAAACGAATGAGATAAAAATTAGGATTTAAACACTGGTTTTAGTTAAAGCTGGTGTTAAATATACACCTACTGGAGTTTTTGAAATTAAACAGTTATCTTTTGTTTGGGCATGTTTCACGTGATACTTTCCAAGTTGGGTGTTTGTAAAACACCGTCGTCGAGTCTTCCCTTGTTGTCGAGGTGGCTTCTTTAAAAAAAAATGCAAAATGTTACAATACTACCTATTCCACGCCGGTGTTTAGTAAAACACCAGTGTGGTATCTTTCATGTAAATACACTTTAACAAATTTCATTTTTAGCGTGTTTCTCACGTCATAATTTCCACGCCGGATATTTGTTGAATACAGTGATTTGTCCAAGATGGGTCGTCCTTTTGTTCGAGGCGTCCAGAATGACTAAATATTTGTTTCTCCCATAGAGGTACCATTGAACCAAATTGGATCAGTATTGTGTATATTCCATTCCTTCGGTTTCCATAGAGACATTAAATACGTGATGAAAATTTGGTGGCGTCAAAAGTGGGGGGAAATCAGTTTGGTCAAAAAAAATTGGGGTAAATCCAGAAGAGTAGAGGTGAGTTGGTTTTAATTACGATGACTACTTCAATAGTCGAACTGTCTAGTCAGAAGGTGCCCTAGTTTTAGGAATATTGTCATGTTCGAACAGGACTTTTTATGGTCCTGCTAGCCTGCTCTTCGGGTTTTGGTTTTATCAGCTCTGCTTGGAGAATGACGTTTATTATTTTTTGCTTTTTGATAAGTCTAATTTTATTGTATTTTTAGTCTTTAAATTAAATAACTTATTTGGAATTTTAGTTCTATTTTTGGGCTATTTTACTACAAATTATTTGTTTTTATTTTCAGGTCTAACTTTGGGGTAAATAGATAATTTTGGGTTTTTAAAGATCAAGGAGCAAAAGCACATAGGAAAAGGAACAAAGCATTCTTCATATGAAGGATTCTAAGCATGTAAGTGTTCTCTTGGCTCAACACTTCAAACTATCTTCATCTCAAGCTCTTGTCAACTAGCAAGATAGGGAGTTCATGAATGAAGTTCCTTAATGCTAATGTCATACGCAACATATGTATGCTATGATATGTTGCCACCTTGATATAGCATATGTTCTAAGTGTTACAAGTCGATTAATGGGAAATCTTGGGAAGGAACACTAGTTGGCTATAAAATGGGTTTTAAGATACCTTAAGGGAACTCATAATGTTGGCCTTGTTTATAAGAGAAGCAAGGAAGCATTTCAGTTGGTTCAAGGCTATGAGGATTCTGATTATGCAAGAGATCTTGATAAAGGGAGATCTCTCTCAAGGTATGTCTTTACTTTGTTTAGAAACACTATAAGTTGGAAATCCTCACTTCAACACATAATGCTACTTTCACAAATGAGTCTGAAGCAATAAAGGAGGCTCTAAGGATACAAGAGTTGATTTCTGAGTTGGGTATTAAACAAGATGTTGTTTGTGTGTTAAATGTTATAGCCAATGTGCTATACACCTAATTAAGTAGAAATTAGATGTATAAACATGAGAAAAACCAAACAGGTTGACGTTAGGCTTCATTTGATCAGAGATATCTTTTAAAAGGGGGTTGTTGAGGTTGTGAAGGTTCATAGAAATGACAATCCAGCCGATATGCTTACCAAACATGTGCCTCTAAGAAAATTCAAACATTGTTTGGACCTGCTAAGTGTTGATGTTGAATGATGATGTTTTTGGATTTATGGTTTTGATATGGGAAGTGGTTATTTGTTGCTACCAAAGCACTTTGTACTAAGGTGTAGATTTGCTGGTCTTATGGTCCATAGTGCTTGGCCCAATAAGTATTCACTCAAGCCAATTAATCATATAATCGTGTGTCTCTCTTTTCTAATGTTGCAACACTGGATTTCCCTCTATTATTTCTGCTAGCATTGTTGCTGCCAGCACTAATGTTAGCATCTGTTGGACAGTTATTTCAGTTAGTGTGTGGCAGTTAGTTCTGTTAGAGTTTTTTAATAACAGATTCAGTTATCGTATTGGGTAGTTGGCCGAGTATATGAAGTTATTAAGTCTTTTGGTGTTTGGTACTACACTACAACAACAATAACAAATAGAGAGATTATTGTAATTAGTTTTGAGAGCGCAAGGAGAGCAAACACTTGAAAGATATTTGGGAGGCAAACACGGGGTAGAACTTGGTGATTGATGAACAAGTTCTTGGTGTGACAATTTGTAATCTTTTCTCAAATTGTGATGACTTCTCAGCTCGGATCCTCCTGTCCCCTAGAGTAGGTGATTAATCTCTAAACTAGGTTAACTAGTCTTTAACTTTCTTCTCTACCTTTTTCTTTAATTTGCCATTATCTTGTTTTTTCTCTTTTACCACAGTGTTGCGAGCTAGTGCTTGCACTGTTACCTAGGGAGGAACAGTGATAGACGAGAAGAAATGGAAGAGGACGATCTGGAGAAAGAGCGCTGAATTGTAGTCGCACTCCGTAGAATAATTTTGCCGTGTATGAGAAACATCTCGCCAGAACCTCATCAGAAAACCAAATCGTACCCACCGAAAAATTGAACCGTGCTCAGAGAACTCTCAGACTGCTCTCAAAGTGCGCAAAAATAGGGAAATTCCCAAATGAAGAGAACAGACTTCCTTAAATGTGTGCGTCGAAACAATCAACAGTCTTGTCTCGTCATCATTGCGCAGCACCTCAAAGAGTGCAAACTTCACATCACTTGGAGCTCAGCACTCACATTCATATCAGTTATGTTGTTGGTGTGTGTTGCTTTATTAGTGGTTTTGTTGATTAGGTGTAAACGTTTTTAATTGGGATTTTATTAATAATTTTCTGGAAATAGGATTAGCATTTGTAAACACTGTTAATCCTGTTTTGTCTGATGTGCGACTCAAAGGAGGGAACAAAATCGTGGAAAAAAAGTTGAGGGATTAAATTCGTGAGTTGATCATATTAGGAGCACCAAAACTGTAATTAAGCCTAAAAAAATCAATTAATCAAACAAATGTATATAACGCTAACTTAGACTTGACAAAATCCACTACAATTGCATACTCACTAATAGCCTTCCTATCCACACCATTCCTCAAAAGCTGAGGAAAAAACAGCCAATTCCCAGTAACCGCCAAAAACCCCACCGTGAGTAGCCCCGACACGGCGCGATGCACCCTCCACCCACGTCGAATCAGTACCTTCTTGGCCGCAACCTCCACGGCAGTGCACACACCATGAAGCACAAAAAATAGCGTTACTTCCCACGTGGGAGGCGCACGTGCGAGATAATAGTAAATGAGCTCATGCATAAGACCCGACACCAAGAACGTGGACAACATGGCAACAGGTGATGCACACGTGGGACCCACAAAACGAATAAAATTGCGTCGTACAGGATCATATACGGTGGGCCGTAAAATACGCGTTACCGTGAGGTTCCATCTACGACCCCAAAAGTCTTGAAGTGAAGTGCTTAAGTAAGGTTCATTAAATTGTGGTTCTATCTCGAAACCAAACACGGCCTTAACCGGTGCTGCACTAACCGCTAACACAAGCTCTATACCAAGGTACATATGGAGACAATAGAGAACCAAAATGAGATAAGGGTGAATGTTTTCTCTATAATCATACCAATGAATAATCGCGGCTAAAGTAAGCACTTTTAGAAACGTGATTGAAAAAAGCGATTTTGTTTTTTGGGTTGTTGGTTTTGTTTGTTGTGGGTTGATGGGGAGGGAGGCTACGGAGATGAAATGGAAGACATTGTTTGGGAGAGGGAAAAGAGGAGGTTGATTGAAAGAGAAAAGGAGGAGTTTAAAAGTTGCTAGCCAAACAAGGAAGAAGGTTGTGGGACCACATAAGTGAAAGGAAGAGAGGTTTAAGGGAAGGGTAAGGAAGAGATAGAAAATGGGGGAAAGAGAAAGAAGTCTCAAGAAGCCTTTTGGGATTTTTGAAGATATGTAATAACAATAACATAGACACGTTATTGTTGCGATCCATAGCTTGATGAACCTCTCAATTTCATCATCCATCTCTCTTTCTCTCTCACACTCCCTATTTAGGTTCTGAATTTTGGTTATGTATAGTGTTAGAGTGAAAGTAAAGAGAAAGGGGAAAAGAGAAAAGAGAGATCATAGGATCTGAAAAATGGGTTTGGGTTTGGGTTCTGTGAAGTTGGTACAGCTGTATTGAGGCTGGCTTTAACTCCTATGCAATGCAACTAGAACAAAGTTGGTGGATAGATAGAAACTAATTAATGGATGTAATTTTATGACGATACTAAGACAAACACCCGTGCATACGCACGGGGTCCCACCAAAACTAATAAGTTGGTTTGATCGATGGGCTTTATTTTTCTCACCCTCCTCAACATCAATCCCTCTCCTATATTTCAAAAAAACCCAATACTACCCCTGCCTTTAAAAAAATTAAATTTTCTAATTACCTCATAATAAGGTAATTCTGCTCAAAATTAAAATTTGAATTACTCTAAAAAGGTAATTCAAAAATTTTAATTTTTTTAATTTTTTTGTTTTAAAAAAGTTTGTATATTAAATTAAGATTTAAAAGCGTTTTATTTTTTTAAATACGATACTTTAACGATTTACGATTTAATAACAATACGTCAAAATATATAAAATGACCAACATAAAATAGAGAACAAATACAATTATGGGTCCAAAATGTCTAAAAATGACCGTGAAAATAAGCACGTGAAGTAGGTGAACGAGGCGACATCTAGCAGATCCCGCCAATCCAGACGCCAGGCGGCAGTATATATACGATTTGTTTTAATTTTTATTACTAAAAGGCTACTAAAAATAGTCAAAACTACTCTAAAAATACAAAAACACCACTAAAAATCTAACAAAACCAAAATAAGGCTATACAAATTTTTTTAGATTTTTTGGAGACTATGAAAAATTAAAAACAATCGTAAAAAATAGTAAACGGTGGAATTTGGGATTTTGAGGCCGTAGTCCCGTAAAGAAGTCTCTTCTTCAGGGAGTCTTGATTCTTGATTTTTTCTGGATATAATGGCCGTGTGGTTTCATTATGATCGTAGTATGTTGTCCAAAACCGATTTTTAAATTTAAATTATTCGCTCAAATAAAAATATTAATAATTCCGAAAAAAATTAATAATTGAAAATAAAAAAAATTGTAATTTTCGGAATTACCTCAGAATTAGGTAATTCCGGTTCACATTTCAGAGGTAATTCCGAAAATCTTTTCGGAATTACAGGGTAAATCCGAAATTCCATTATTTTTTGAACCGGAATTACCTTTTTAGAGGTAATTCAAATTTTTAATTTTTTTTTAACAAACCATGTAATTTTTGTAAATTTTTAAGGGTATTTTTGTCCGTTTGGGTAATTATGGGGGTGGGATTGATAACGAGGGGGGTGGGAAAATAACAACCCTGATCGATTAGTGATGTATTGAATCTCTACCTTATCAGCAAAATGAGTTACAAAAAAGGACAAAGTGATAAACAAATAACATTAGGCATAGCAGCAGATCCATCTCATCTCATTTTTGAGTACTTCTTCTCTAATAAATAGAAGTTTTTTAATAAAGCTATATTAGTATATTAACTAAAGAATTTTCTTTTAGACGATTTCCTACTTTTGTTGGTAGTTGTTCAATATACTAGAATCAAACTAGCAATTAGCAAGTCCCTAAAATCATTCTTCACTTTAGAAAATAGTCCTTGATAGCCCATTGATTTATACATTGATTCGCTCTAAGAGTGAGTTATATATTCAAACATCATCATTCCTCACACAAAAAAAAAAACCTTCATTATCATCATTATTATTAAATACAAAATAAAATTCAAAGACAGCTACTAGTAGAGAATAATTTTTAAATACAACACAGTTTTCGCTATTATTGTACAAATTCTTGAAAATAGAAAATAGCAATAGGAAAAAAAAATTCTAATTAAAAATTAAAATCACATAAAAGAATAAATGCTTTCTAATGGAACATCACATCTGTCAACAATGAAATCACATACAGATAATTATCTAACTACACTACCAAAAGGATCATCCCTCGTCCCTACAATCTCTGAAATATATGAGGGCACAATCAAATATTCATTACAAATACAGCACGTTCCATCCTAATATCATCTATCCACAGCATACTACTTTATGCAGATTAGACAAGCTGAAAATGTGGACATTCTAATTACTCAAACCAACCTGATGAATTCTGACGTGAATACAAATGGTGACGACCAGCCGCAAAGCCTTGCGGCCCATTTCCATATCCAGGTTGGGGCACACTGTGTTCAACAGTGCCAGTTGTACCAACTATAGGAGATTCAGGCACCAAAGGATGCGTCCCATTTCCATATCCAGGTTGGGGCACACTCGGACCAAAAGTGCCAGTTCTACCAATTATAGGAGGTTCAGGCCCCAAAGGATGCGGCCCATTTCCGTATCCAGGTTGAGGCACGCTTTGTCCAAAAGCGCCATATCTACCAGTTATAGAAGGCTCAGACCCCAAAGGATCCATCCTGGCGTGGTTCATTTCATCAAGACGAGGTGCATATCGTTGCATAGCAGGTGTATTTGTCATGTAAGGCAATTGAGATCCTGAACCAAGAACCGAATAAGTAGATCCCATATGGTTATGCGCAGGATCATGACCAGATAGATAATTACTCCTAATGGGATCAGGATTCTGAAGCCCTTGACTGTGAATCTGTTGCCTTGTCTCTAATTCCCTCTGGTATCTATCATCCTCCCTGTCCCTGGTAGAAGGTCTATGCCCAACGCTAAATGTGCTGTCTCCCAGAAGCCTGCTATGGTGTTCCTCTGAATCCCTGATGGGACTCCAATTTTCAGTCCCATCATTGGCTGCTCCAAACTCCGTATGTGAGGAAGGGTGGGGCTCCACATGCTTGTAACTATTATCAGCAACCTCAATATCCGGAGGTATTGTGTCTGATCTGGGACGAACTCCCTCAATATCAAGTGGATTGGAAATAACATGGTCCAGATCTTCCTCAAGCATTTCATTCATAGCCTGCGCTTTGACTGGTGAGGTCTCTGCTGGTCCTCTTCTATCATTTTCTTCAGTTCGTTTCCTCTTCCATGAAGTCTTCTCAGACTTGCTCATGAAATACTCCTGTCTCTCTTGATTCTCTCGATCAACATTTTCATTAAATGAGCTTTTCATCTGACCTTCGATCATAGATGGGTGATCTTCGTCATTAGTTGACTCCAAGAGATCATTACCCATGATGGCATCCTCACCAAACTTATCATCCATAGTATGACTGGCAGATGACGTTCTCTTATCAAAGCTTTTCGATTTATACAACTCACGCTGGCTGAACAGGTGACCATGCTCCTGGGCTATAAGCTTATGCTTATCAGTCCAGCTTGGATGGCTCCAAAGGTAGAGCGGTGGTGGCCGAATATTCCAATCATCCAATTGCTTGTCATTAGTGCCAACTGATCCAGGGAGATAAAATGACTGGGACAAGCAGAACAGGAACAGGAGAAAGTAAACACAGCAGTCAGTAAACCAAAGCGTCTGTATCAATCAAAATATAACTTGACACAAGATATTAGTATTATTTACCTTGCCAGATAGAAACCCCTCATCCTCCCAGACAAGATCATATGCTGGCCGTTTTCTATCCAGCCTAATTAATAAGGAAGCAAACGTGAAAAGGCAGGAAAAAAAATGAACTGTCTCTCCCAAACAACAAAACGCAATTCTGGATAGCCTTGAGGAATAAGTGGAGGCAAATATTATTAGATTATGGGTTAAATATGTTTTTAGTCCCTATAAAATAGCACTCTTTTGTTTTTAGTCCCTATAAAAATTTTCATCAACTTTTAGTCCCTATAAATTTCACAATTTTGTTTTTAGTCCCTATAAGCTCATAATTTCAAAATTTTCATGTATACCTTTAGAATTTTTGAATGATATTTTGCATACACATTAAGATATAAGCTCAAAATTTGATTTCTAGGTTAATATTTCCTTTATTTTGTTTCTTGAACTTTTTGCACTTCAAATTTTATATTTAATTCATCCCATGTTCAAAAATTCCAAGATTTTTGTTCAATAGATTGTTTATAATGTCCTTAACATATAGACAAATCATCACTTAAAAATTCAATGGTATACAGAAGTTAGCATTTTATAGGGACTAAAAATGAAATTGTGAAATTTTATAAGGACTAAAAGTCGACGAAAATTTTTCTAGGGACTGAAAACAAAATAATGAAATTTTGTAGGGACTAAAAACATATTTAACCCTTAGATTATTTAACGGAATCCTGGATAGCCTTAACTAACTCTAACCATGAACATTTTTCTATCAAAAACTCCCATCTTCGAAAAATAATAACAAAGGAAACTACCTCTCTGTCTCTTGAGGTACTATAAGTATCAGAAGCTTCGGTTCAAACTCTAAAGCCTTGTCAATAAACTTGTTAGCCAAAGCTGCTTTTAGCCCAAACGGGGGGTTGAGACCCATAATCTGTTAAAGCAGACAAGAGAATTAGTGAACACAAAGTATGTGAATTGGGCATGTGGGATAGGCATGCACATCTCAACCATGCAATTGACCAACTCTTACCAACCGTGACCCTGTGGGTAACTCCTTTAAACTTGACAGTCATCCAGTCTCTCACCTCAAAATTAAAATCATTCTGAAAACAAAACAAACCAACATCATGGAAAACAGGTAAAGAAAAATAACAACATAACCATACACTAAATCCTTAAAAACTCAGGTGGACTGTCTAATATTCATCATCATTCATAAAGATTAGTTGAAACCATCAAAGAAAAATCACAATGCTCATCAATGTTGCCAAACTCCAGATCCTACTTAAGATCAAAGATCGGGAGGAGGGTAAATGATTGCAACACAGGACAGTGACACCGATCGTAAGATCCTACTGATCCAAAACACTCATGATATACTATTTAGAATTTAGAATAAAGTTAACGCAAATTTGAAGATAAATGATACATTAATACAATATATATATATATATGTATATTTATATCGTATCAAATGAGAGGGTGAGAGAGATATACCGTATCAAATGAAAGGAGTTTTATAGAATAGAGATAAACAACATTTAAAAAAATTAAAAAAAAACAAAAAACAAAAAACAAAATCCAGTTTATTGCCTTTTAAATAGTAGTTTGGACAAATTTAAATCACAGCTTAAACTCTTCCAACGTCTTTGCCTCTCGCAATCCCCAGGTAATTGGATTCTTTAGCAACTTTTTATATTATATTTAATTACAACATTTATTTTTTATACACAATTACTTTACTTTATCAGCTATGTGGGGCTTCCACTATTTGCCCGCAACGCTATCCGATGTTTTACAAATCGGTTTTTTGACATTTCACTAATTTTCGCAATTCGCGATTGACAACACTAACAACTTGTAAAAGTGTCCGAACCTTTGTTGGAAGTAAATCATAGTTTTTGTACAAGCAACTCTTCCCGGTCTCTTCAAGCTTTTTCCTCATAAGAATGCTAAAATCATTAGCACCACAGCAGAAGTCCACAATCTGACCATAAGTAAAAATCTCCTCAGATAATCAACATTCAAATTTAGAACTAAGTTAACAATGTTAAGGATGGTGATCCACCAGACAGTAAAAGCATATCATAATTTCACAAGGAAAATCCGATCTATTGTTGCACACAAATGGCAGATAAAGAAAATACAGGTGGACTGTCAAGATTGTTACTGCCAATAACAGAAGAAATTTCAAAACAGATTTTAAATTTTTCAATATAATTACAATCAAGCAGGAAATTGACATTGAAATTTGAAGAACACTTTTCCTAGACTAGTTAAACCGTTAACAGAAGCCAAGTCATAAATAAAATTGTCAAAACCAGTATCACTTAGCTCCTCCAATTGTTGACTAGAAAATAAGAGAAAAATTAAACAAAAGAAGTGCCCAAACAACCTTAAAAACTTCAGAGAAATGTTTTCTGAACATCAAAATTTGACATCAAAAATCAACATCAAAATACATGGTTAATACATCTCAAATACGTGGTTATTGAAATGGTGTTTGGTTAATGAGATAACAGGTCCCAACTTATTGACCATCAACTTAACATTATTAAGCACAAATTTGAAAATTGTTAACCATGTTTAGGTGTTCAAATATAATCCACATGTATATCTTAAGTCTGAACACCTTAGAATAATGGTTAATGACATTCAAAATCATGGTTAATGAAGATCAGTTGATGGTTCATGAATTGAAACACCTTGGTATACCCATTAACCAAACACAACACTACATTAACCACCTATTTGAACTACATTTCTCGACCAAATAAAAAGAACTACATTTCCCATCTATTTTGATGTTGAAATATCGGGACTGAAAACAAACATTTTGATGTTGGATCTGTTCCAAAGTTTGAATAAATATTACACAGCAATTTCGGGTATGTTTAAACGACTATTTTCAAGCAGCCTCGGCTGAATATATAATATAACTAAGGGGCAATCTGGTGCTATAGAGCTCTCATCATGGCGGGTTGAGGAAAGGGTTGAACCATTATAGTTCTAGTAGGCAACCTTGCCTCAAATATATACTGTAACTAATGGCTAAAACTGTTAATAAAAAGAACAAATTAAACAATTGTAAGTAAATATCAGTATTTACCGTATCACCATTCTGAACATACCAATGGAGTTTATCAATGATCTGCAATATGTAAGAAATCATTTTTAAGCAATGCTTGATGGAAGTAATAAGATAGCTAAGAAAGAAATTTATTCCAACACAACATTTTGTGCATCAAGTTTGATGAGCATAATCACTCTCCAAATAACCTTCCGAATCTCCAATAACAATCTCCAGGGAAGCTACATTGTCAGGTGTCTACTGTGTAATTATGCACCAGTTTTTTAGGCAGCTCGAAATGTCAATTTATGCACAATCAAAAAAACCTCACTTCCAGTCTGCATATAGGTTACTGCACTATTTTAGGGGGAGTCTCGAGAAAGGAATTCTGTTCAAATGAATAGTAGCCTTGAAGGAGATAACTTCTATTCTTTCCTAGTCTCTCTGAATAAAACAGAATCTCTTTCCTATTAACTTTCATGGGTTCCTAACAAATGGTTTGGCCTGATGAGTCTTCAAGAAGTGCCAGCTTTGACAGATTCAAGAAGCAAAATCAACCGCAGCCAATAATAACAAAGATGACAATTGCAAAAAGATTTTAAAAGGATTAGAAAAATCCTGCTCGAATTGACAGGAAGAATCAAGAAAACAAAAAAAGGCAAAGGTTCTATGATCAAAAAAGCGGTGGCACCATGAGGTGGAGAAACAGAGGATAGCACTACCAATATTTAATGGGACAAACCCTATTGCCCCGTTTACAATGCTAAGGCTGAAGAGCTCGTCACGATACAAAGAATTCAGGGGTTCCATAAGTTACAGTGCACAAGCTAAATATACGGCTATGGCATTAGTGACTTATGAACTTATTTGGTTGAAATGGTTGCTCAAAGAGCTTAAATTTGAAGAAACTATGCAAATGACGCTAACTTATGATAATTAAGCAGCGTGACATATTGCCCTAAAAGGAGTGTTAGCAACATACAATCTAACACGCTCTTTGGAACACATTCACCTATAAACCGGTTGAAATTTAAATAAGTCTTAATATCCTGATTATCGATCGCACTAAATCATGTGGGTCACAGATAAATTTGGTCGAACCCGTATAAATTTCAACCAATAGGAGATGTGTTGGAAAGAGTGCTAGGTAGTGTGTTGCAAGCATTTATCTTGCCTCTAATCATTTTTGCCATGAAAGGACCAAAAAAAACTGACATAGATTGCCATTCGTCGAGAAGGTCGACTGAGGAGATATCACCACTAGCTTTGTTAACTTCAATGATCAATTGGAAGATGCCTTCCCCAAATCCCTAAGAGATCCTTTGATCAGTCATCTAAGTAACAAGCTTGATGCATGTGATTTACGATTACATACTTCAACTTGAGAGGGAGTGTTGAAAATATATTAAGGATCATTGTAATTATTGAAAAGGCAGGATATTAAAGAAAATATTTGTATCTTCTCAGCACAGCAATACCCAAGGTTGTAGAAAGAAGTAAAAAGATAAAAGAAGAAAGTATCAGGAGTACAGAGATATGATAAAAAAAAATCGAAATGATTAAGTTGAGTGAGAACTAAATACCCCTTCCAGCTTTTCTATTTGTGTAAAATGGCGACCAAATGATGTGTAGCGATTCCCATAAAGAACAGGTGCAAGATATACTTTCAACTTGTCCTGCAGAAATTTTTACCTGATATAGTTATGATAACTGACCTGAATCATTCTTTATGTTTTAACTTGCATTATTGTATAATAATAATAATAATAATAATAATAATATCGTAAATGAAGAAAAAAACACTTCAGGAAATAGATATTGGATATGTAACAAACAACATGGCATGCAACATGTTAAGCTATTACACATTGGACCGGCGTCTTGGAGCAAGTTTACTTTGTACCAGTGATCAAGCCTATTTTTTACAATTGCACCCCCAAGGGATTACTCGGTTTTCTGACCATTTTTTGGGGTTATTTTTTGTGATTTTCCCCTTTTATTTTGACGAACCATTCATTCAAGCAAACACACATTGCACAATGACCCACTACATTTCTCAATTTCAACACAACCCCCCTAACCCTGCTTGCGGGCATTTCCCAGTCAAGCTAGTCGGTAGTTTATTAGTGTGTATTTGGTTCTACGGTGACAAAATTGATTTTGATAGAATTGATATTGGTTGAGAGTGAGTTGAACGTAACATGATTTCTGTTCGGATACATGTACGCCAAAAGTGATTTTATCAATTCTTGGTGTTTGGATATGATAAATTAAAACTGCTTTTGGATATAAAATTACCAAAAAGAGGTCAATTTATTTTATTTATGTTTATCATTTTTATTTTATTTAATTTATTAAAAAAGAGGTCAATTTTATAATACGTAAATATTACATTGTTTTATATAAGATACTTAATTTGACATATATCTGTATAGATAGATTTCTTTTTTGTTTTAGATATTTTTATCACTAAAATACATTTTGTTCTGTTATCTTATTTTTGTTAGTTTTAGTTTGGATACTGTAACTTTTACAAGTTTTGAACTCAGTCTCTTATCTTTAATTCGTGTTTCAATGTGATCTTTTCAATTTAAATTATGTTAGAAAAGGATCACATTGGTATAACTTCTTTAAATTAAGACATTAGATCCGAACAAAAAAAGTAACTGCATTGGTATAACTTTTATAAAATAAGAGACCAAACTGAAACTAAAATCTAAAGCTAAAAAAGAGAAAAGATAAATGACCAAAAATGTATTTTAATTTTTAACCATTTTTTATAAATAGGTCATTATTTTAATTCATATTAAACATTTAGTTTATTCACATACAGAATAGATTATTGGCTAAACAAATAGAACATAAGCATAGTTCAAGCTTAACTATACATGTGAAATAAAATAACCGACAGTGACATGTATTTTGCACAAACAATTTTTCGAATACCAAAAATATGGCAAACTGAAAATCTAAGAATCGAGTATTCCACACAACCTCAACCAATTTTCCTACCCTCTATAGAACTAATCCCGAGAATCGAGTTTGAGTTACCGTAGAAGCTTGAAAAAGTAGCTTCTAGTTATAATGGATTTTAATCCTAGAATCGAATTTGGTTTGGGAAGCCAAACAAAATAATTTGCTGTCAAACTTGATTTGACATTTGCAAACGTGCTTATAAAGTGTTCAAACGCGGATTCAAACAGCATCTTAGTTAACTAGTGAGAGCTTGTGAAGATTGTGTCCTTGGGATAACAAGGGAAGGCTCAGAGTCAGAAGGAGACATTCAGACATCTTATAAAAAACAAAAACATATTATGTTATTACTTATTATATATATATATATATATATATATATATATATATATATATATATATATATATATACATACACACTATTTGAATAGTATAATAATTTTATTATTATTTGTGCAATATCGTAAAAATGCACACATGATGACCACAATTATAGTGCCAAGTGCAAGCGAAATCTGTAACACGGTGGCGACCATTACCATGGCCGTTATTTAAAACCTTGACCACAAGCCTACCAATTTCCAGCCAAAACCTGTACATTTTGGCACCATTACTGGCTCTGTTCTGTTCACTCTCTAGAGTGCTCTGCAAACCCTTAGATAAGATTCTAAGATTTCTTGCGTATTTTTTTCCTTATGTTCTTTGACTTTTGTAGCTAATGCCGATTATTAAGCTTAGGGCCATAACATTGATTATTCATTGTGAACATGCGTTAACTTTGGGTTGTTTTTATATCTTTGGACATGTATATAGTATAGATGTACTGTATAATTATCTAAGTCGTATCTATAATCTATGATATTTAGTATAGTGGTCATCCCACTATAGCAGTTATGGGGCTAGCCACTCCACATTGCTATCTAGGACTGAGAACTGTGGTGAAGAAAGAAAACAATGAAAGAAATTGATGGAGTGATATGAGACATATTAGAGACAACTGATCATTGGACACACAGCCAAAATCCCTATGCTGGAAATCCGCCTTACTTGTGGTCCATCCCCAGCCACCAGCACCTTCATTGTGCTGGGTGTGAGTGTGAGTGTGTTTTTAGTCCAACATCACCTAGGATATGACATTAGTAGTGCTTATAGGGCTTGTGTAGGCCACACCTTACAATCAATTTTGTGGGGTTAAGTTAGTCCCTAAACCCAAATTCTAAGACCCTGTATTAATTTGTCAAAAACAGTGAAGTACCTTCCACTTGAATAACCGGTTTAGAACATCAGGGCCACAAACAGCTTCTGCATCCTGAATGCTACGCCCATCATCCAGCATCCTTAAAGCTGTTCGAACAGCCTTTATACACACAAGGCAGAACACAAACTCAAAAACAAACTCCACAATATAACACCATAGAGTAATAAATATAGATAGATATGCACCTCAACTGACCCCTCCAGCTTTCCCGTTGTAATGGTCTTCTCACAACAGTTTTCAATGAGTGGGTATGAGTAGAAACAAATTTATGCTCTTTTATGACATTCTCCAAAGTAATTGATGATGTAGCTTCTTTAAATAAAGCCAACAATCTACATCAGGAGAAAGCATCTTAACAATTTTACCATAAAATAACCACATGAGGACAACTTTTGATTTTGAAATAAGAATCCAATAGAATTTCATTATAACGTTAACTACTGGTAAAAGGCCTAAGAGAAAGAATCAACAGGAGTAACAGCAGAAAAAGAAGCAAATCAGATAAAAATGATTCACCTCCTCTCTGAATCTGCATCTAATTGGGGTGATGTACTACTCAGCTTTTTAGTAGGCTTAACGGACAGGGTGCTACCTGCTACATTATCAACACGATTGCCAGAATTAATTTGCTGAGAACCCTTCTGGTAGAGGGCATATAGTTGGACACCCAATGAGGGCTGGTTTTTCTCATAGTCGGACCTTTCAGTTTCCTTTAAGATTGACTTCTTATTTTCATTCAAACTCCTTCTTGATGCTTCATTTGTTTTTTTTCTAGGGATATTTGACCCAGATATCATTCCAGACTTCTTGATACCAACTGTCCCAGACGACATTTTACCAGACGAAGTAGATACTTCTGCACTATTTCTCTTGATATGTATATCATCTAATTCAACATTGTTCTTGTTCAATATAACTCTCTTTTTTGCAGGCTTTGTCTTCTCCTTGGTATTAATTTCTCGAACAGGAGCTTTAACATGGGGGAATTTAATATGATCTCTTATAGGAGTCTTTATTTCTTCATCAATCGCATGCTTTCTGGTTGTGGAAAAAGATATTACAATCGGTTACCAAGGTAAAGTTTGGAGAACAAAAAGATCTGCAACGCTATAACACTTACAAGCAATATATAAGAATGCGATTGTTTGGTAAAAGGCCTTCCCAAGCCCTTGCTACAATGCCTTCCTCCTCTTCGTCGTCAAAAGTAATCTTTCTGATAAAAGCAACTAGAGTCAGCGCTCCAAACACTGTTAATTATAATCATTATGTGAATACTATACAGGCAAAAGGAGTGAAATAACCTTGGTAAACATTTACGGTGATATGACTTGGGACAACGCCTGCAAACAGCAAATTGTAATTCATGTTCCTGCTTGTTTTCCATTCCTTTACAGATACAGCAATAATGAGCAGGACAAGTAAAAGCTTCCCCTCTAGCTATATTTCTCTTAAGTTCTATTCGAGCATTCTCATCCTCCCGGTGAAGGCACTTTGCAACACATTGTGGATGATAAAAGAAGCCGCAGGTTGCAGAAGCACATTTAAAAACCTGTAGAAGAAACTCCAAACGAATTTTAGTCACACACAAAACAAAGAAGCACTAAGAATACCCTCCTATTTCTGAAAACCATTTACTCTAGCAGTGTATTACAGCACCTTTATGTGTTTAGATGCATAACATTAAGTCTTTGGTAATATTATGTACTACATTTTACTACTACGGGCCTAAGTACTGTATATAAAAATACATGACCTTACACCCGCATTGGGTATGCGTGTACAGTTTCTCTCATGTTACACAGTGACAGCCTCTGCTGCTAAACAAGTGCAACACCGATCAAGGACAACGGTTCCTAGTAATGCATAAATGGTGAGCACGGATGGAATTGTGTTGCATCATGTCAATTGTAGTGCTAAGTAACCACAACTGATGCCCCAGTTCAAAATACCAACGTTTGGAGATATTAAATTCCCAAGAAATTGTTAAAATTACAAGGTTAATTTCATCCATGGGAAGGCTTAGGCTGGTCAGAGAGAACTAGTGTCGCATACAAGTCAAAAAAATCAGCTGCAATCTTTTCTTGGATCCTAAGCTAATTTGACGTCCAACCCTCCTTAACTAAAAGGTATATTAAGAAAATAAACGTGGCAGTATACAGTTAAATAAAATAACATAATCATATTCTTTTTCAAATAATAATTTGTATAGATAGTAAATACAGGCAAATATCTTTCTTCCAAACAAAATCTAGCACAGGCCCGGGAAATAGGATGATGGAGATTAGGCCAGACAAGGATATCCCATTCTGGCCCACAATCAGATCCAATGCCCTCCAAAGCTAAAACCTTTGGATATGTTTGACACTGATTCGAACCACGCAACAATGCAGACAATTGTAAGAGTATTAGACTAACCGTAGTGAACTTTTGTTCCTAAGCATTAAATTGTTTTCTATTGTACAAGCTCTAGAAGCTTCGATGATTAGTTAGATCTGTTAAGTGTCTACACTGTTATTCAGTTACTGAGTAACTGCTTCAGGTGCACTATATAAGGCCACCTGCATTCTGTAACTGAACAATCAATTCACAACACAGTTTACAGTTTCTGTTTCACTATCTCTCTCTCTCAAAACATTTCAATTTCAAGGAACCATGCATCACCCAAACAACTCAACCGAGGCCAAAGCATTGAGATAATAACATAGCAGGATCATGCCACTATGACCTTTCTTGAAATTCATAGTTACGAAAAAGAAACATCAAAATCCTTCCATCAAAGTGGGAGCATAGTGAAATATGCTAAAAGCTATTTCTTGTCAAAGAAAAAAACTGATAAATAAAAATTATATATATATATATATATATATATATATATATATATATATGTATCAGATAGACTACCAAGGATTGGGTGGCACTTCATACAGACAAAAGAAAATATATGAATAAAGTCATCAACAAGAGCAAACCAGTTTTTTTAAAAAAATTATACCTCGGCACCTGAAAACTTATCAGAACAGCCTAGTTCCCCACATGCAAAGCACTGGTGCTGATTATATTCGCAATTCTTACAATAGAAATTTGGGTTCTCCTGCAAAAAAAAAAATTACAAGCACTCAAAATTTTTTACGTATTCAAATTTTTATGTAGTTACACAGTGAAAAAGTAAATGGAAGAAGACGAGTAATATAAATGTGAATAGTAGTCATTCTCAAAAAAAATGTGAATAGAAAATAAAATTAGCATACATCAACTTCCTTTCGGCTTAAGCCAAGAGAGACACAAGAAGATTCTTCACCATCCTCCTCACAAGCATGAAACGACCTCATGCACTTTCCATCACAACTGCATTTATCAGTTAAAAGCATAAAAAATTGAAAAGGAAAAAATCAACTACTATTCTAAATTATAAAAAAAGACAAGTATGATTGTGCCCGATACTCTTGAGAAATTATGCAGTCAGATAGATATAAGGACAGAGAAATCACATTAAAAGTTCACCGCCATTATCACAAAACGAACAAACAGAATCAAACAAGTCTTCCTCTTCCTCTTCATCGGTCTCTTCTGCAGTTTCACCAATTGCATCATCATCAATTATAAATCCTGGCCGTGCTAGATCTTTAACATCCTGGAATCAATGAATTACAATCTTAAAAAAATATCACAAATAACAAATTATATATATATATATATATATATATATATATATATATTAAAGGCCACAAAGAAAGAAAATATATCAGAGAAAGATAACCTTCAGGGAAGGAAAACTAAATATATGACAAACCTCATCAGAAAGTTTCTTAATCCTCGCCTTATTCTTATCTTCCAGAACCATGAGTAAAAGCTGAAAAAAAAAACAATAAATAGACTTCAAATTTATAAACGTGTACAGAAGAAAACAAGAAAAGAAAATAAAAAAAAATGAAATGTTAAAGCCAATGGATAACTAAATCGTCATAACAAAATCAAAGAGAGAGAAAATTAATCATAACTAAAGTGAAAGAAAAAGCACAAAGTAGACACAGAAAAAAAAAATTATGTGAGAGCACATTTAGCATGTGAAAAAGGAAATTGAGAGAGAAAAAACACGGAGAGATTCATAAGATAACAGAGAAACGAATCTGCCACTGCATTACATGCAGAGTGTAATAAAACAGTATTTGAGATCACACATCTCGTCTAGATTAATGTCGGATGCAAACCACTTCATGAACTCTGTATTCTTGACCTTGAAATCTTGCACATCCATCAATTAATTTAAATAGCAAGAATCAAGTAATCTCCATTTAATTTAAATGAAATTCATAGGTGACCATCTGATATAAGCTATATCCACGCTCATGGTTGAGAATATCCAATCAAATATGCTTATGAGAAAGAGAATGGATATGACAGTTTACTTAAAATTAGGATAGATATAGTGCAATTAGTAAAATATTACAAAACATTACATTTATATACAGAAATATTACTGTATACTTCATAATCATCCTAAAGTCACAATTCAAAAAAACAAAGCATAATCATTGATACAACGAACATGAAAACTATTTGATCAGTTCAATATCAACAAAGATGTAATTTACATACAGATTAGAATCGAAGAAGTTGTTCGAATATCTTTAGTTGTGTCATCAAAAAAAAATGCCAATAGTAGGATATCTTCTAAAAACAAACAAAAATATAACATTGTTAAGGCATAGTTGCTTCTAAATGTTTTAGAACTTGTACTTCTATATTCCTTTTGTTGACCGGGTTTAAACTTTAAACTTTAAATAGCTATTCTTATCATTGCACATCAGAGCGAGAAACAACGAAGTTTCCACTAACAATAATGACACAAAGGAAAAACCTACCCTACAAAGGTTAGCATCTCAATTGACTTTAAGTATTCAAGGAACAAGCAGATTCACTTAATAGATAGCACAACATTAAAATCCACTTAAAATTATAATCCTATTTTACCTCTCAATTCTAAATCTTCACTGGAACTCATCAAAGGGTATGATAAAGCATAATAAGACAACTTGTTTCCTTAAAAGAATATAAGCCGAAAACAGCCATAAGTGATTTGTAAATATAGTTTAATAAATTTATTAGTCTCAGATCAGCTATCATATAAGAAAAATATGTTTAACGCAAAATTTCAATTTCAAAGCAGCTAATTTAACTTATTACAGAAATCTATAACTATAATTTCAAACCATAATTTGAATCAACAACTCCCAAAAGGATGTCTCAAAGGAGAGAAAAATCAAATTGAATTTCCATGACGGATTTGATAAGTTCGCACCTTGGAGTTTGCTAAGACAGCATCCCTTTTGGCAGCTTCACCCATTAAAGCCATATGATTTGTTAAATCCTTTTGCGAAGGCATAACCTCATAAGAGCTGCAAATCAATTACTTAAATATGTCATGATACGTGCTTCCACAGCAATCAGGAGAGAAAAAAGTCGAGAATAGCAAAATTACCTAAACTGGTTATTCTTACTCATGTTATCCCACACAGATTTGGCAGATATGTCAGGATTCTTTTTTACACAATGCAGGAAGTGAACAGTAATCAAAATAGTCCTTATGATGTTCTCATAACTCTTCCTCGGCTTTTGAAGTTTGACCCATCTCCGATCCTTTGATAGAACTGATATTTCAGGTTTCACGTTTGAAAGATCAAACCTCCATGCTATGACTTGCATGAAAATTTTCCTCAGCCCATTATCCGCAAAACCACGCAGGAACACCTTCTCTTTCTTGCCATCAAGACTCTCAGACTCAATCCATTGAATTGGCAACACAGAAAAGGATACAGGCACCTCTTTGTCATCTTCAAAATGGTAATTTGACACGGATAGTGGCTGAGTATCAACTTCATCATCCGAAGACGCCATGTTCCTTCTTTTCCAGACAAAACCCTAACTACTGAACACCTAAACTGCAGAAAAACAAAAGAATAAACATAGCAAAAGAAAGCAGTACACAGCAAAGCAGAATGGAAGGAGGAGCTTGACAAAATCAAGCGACACGTGCAACGGAGGACTAAAGACGATGGAGGACGTCGACGTGATCACACACCGTGCGATGAACTTTCAGAGACAGATTTCGAGATCTATTTGGAAATGAAATTGCAGTGGATGCAACAATTTTATGTTGCTGCAAACTCAAGCAAATCAGAAAAGAAAACCGACGTACAAGAAGAAGATGGATGGAATGAAAAATTCAAAGATTCAAAGTTCCAGAAATTACATGTGATCGTGAATCACCACAACCAGAAGAAAAATGAAGGCAAACTTGTGAGTATTATCACAGAATCAGAGGAGAGGCGAAGGAGCGTCACTGCAAAGGTGACAGTGAAGATACAGAACTAGACATTGCGAAACAGGAAGCAGAAACGGGAAAGGAATGCGACGTTTGTGAAATAATGGAAGGTGAGATTGATTTTGTTAGGGACAAGGAGAGAAGAAGTGATATCGGTGGTGACCTAGAACCATGGAAGGAGCAAGTGAAATTTGAAGCTCCGAGAGAGAAGGAATCGCTGACGGAGGAACCGCCACCGGAACCACCGGACCGGGGAGCAGATACGTCGGAGATGTGTATTTTGCACGAAGGCAGAGCGACTGCGAATATTGTTGTTCAAGATTGTGATCTGCGAGAAGGTTTTCTCTTTTCGTGACTGGTTCAGGCGAAGTAGAGAAGATAGATGGAAGGATCGGAGAGGGAAGGGAGGTGCGACGAGACGGCAGGGAACCACCGTTGGAGACACTGGACAGCGACGTGACGGTGGCGGAGATGGTGCAGTTTGCTCGCGATTTGGGAAAACGTTCTCTCTCTCGTAACTGACGGTAGCGTCATGTTTGGGAGGAAGAGGAAAGTGAGAGCAGATTGGATCTCATGGGAAACAATGGGCCAGGCCCAATATCTATTAGTTACACCCCCTCAGCTTACTAATACTAGAAGAGTGTTTCAAGAAGAAAGGGATGTGAAAAACAGAAAGGAGCAACACATCAGCCTCTGCGCTACTACCCACTGCAGAACAGGTTCCTAACTTCTTCATTTGATGATTCACTTCTATCACCAACACACTTGAGAGTTGTCTACAGTCCTTTTGGCAAGTATGTAGAGTGCATTAAAAATGGGAAGACAATCCATGCTATTAAAAGGTTAGAAGAACTCTTTCTTGCAACATTTTTCATGATTGTTAAATATGGAAATGGAAATGGTTTGAGTTATATCAATAGTTTTCAGCTACTGTTCAAAAGAGTGGGTAAAATAATCAAGTTACTAATGGGGGTTGCTAAGAGCTATAGCAATGGTTCAATGCAATTAACAAAGATTGCAATTATTGTGGAGTCTCCACTTGTCTGTGAGTGGGATCCAGGTGGCATTCAAAAAAGAAGGAGAGACAGGAATGTGGTGCAGCTGTGTGAGGTAAGGAACATGACATGCAAGTTGAGTATTACATTGTATGGTTGGTTTTTTATTACAAATGCCATAGGAAATGGGAGGTATGATACTTTCACCAACCCATTAAAATACTTTTTTCAGCCTCTTGAAATTTCGATGGGTGGAGGACCAATTTTAATGATTGTATCAAACTTTCCAGTTGAACAAATTATATCATCTTTAGAATAGATCCCAAGCCAAGATAAAGGGGTTGAGTCTCAAGTATGGAGTCACATTAATCCTTGTTTACAAATTGAGTTTGGAATTTCAAGGGAAAACATTGATTTGCTTTATGAGTGGCTTAGGGGTTTTGTTAGTGATTCAACTAGAATGATGGAAAATAAGCTGATGGAATTTGATCGTATAGAGTTGTAGTGTTGAACTGTTGATGTAGTCTTTCAGCTCGGCCGCTGACGGTATCGAGGTCTTTGAATCTTGGTCGCACGCGGGTGGTACCTGCAAAGACACTCCGACACCCTAGTCAGCAGTGAATAGTGAACAGGACCACAAGTGAGAATGACGTACCTAATTCTTAGGATACGTGCCGCATTTATAGCTACAGTGTTGGGCCTATTGGACTGTATTGGGCCTTGAGTCCACTCTAAACAAGATTGCCCCCAAGCCTAGCCACGCGCGCGTGTGCGGCTAAGGCTTGATTTGCTCGTTTCGAATGATGCTGTTAGCGACCGGATTGCCTTTTGCTAGGCCGTGTGCCCGGTCGTTATCACGCCGAGTCTTTGGTTTAAAATTTAGGCGCTGGGTCACTCGGGACCAAAACCTATCATGGGGTCGCTGCCCCTCGTGCGGTGAGTTTTGGAGGTGCTGAGTCTGGTCCGCTGTCGGCCTAACACGAGATAAATAGAATTAGAATTTTGAGCTTGGGGAGTGACCCGTAGGAGTTGGAATTTAATTGAGTAAAACTATAGTAATCACCGTTAAGAGTATAGCATCCCAATATCGGATAGGTGGTGTTTGAGTAGTCGAGTAGGACTTTGATAATGTAACACCCCCTTATCTAATTAATTCGATCTACTAAATTAAAATCAGAGTTTCAAAATTCCACTCAAAGGAGGGCTACATTTGATGATTTAAAAAGGAAAACAGAATTCAATCAAGTTCAAATAGTTGCACAGCATTATACTAAACATGTAATCATGCGCATCACATCGGCTAAAGGGCCTAAGTCCACAACATAAGGCACCTCGGCCAGTAAGACATCAAGTCATAATACATAGTAAAAGTTACAACAAAATATGATAGTTTTAGTTCAAAAGACTATCCAACAGAAAATACACAAGATAGGCATAAACAAAACACTAAAATCTACTCGGCCCCATCCCAGTGTTACACGACCAGAGCAGACTCGACCGACTTGAGCTAGGCACAGCTATCACTCATGTGTACCTGCAAGTTGCCGACATGAGAAGCAACATAAAGCAGCTAGGGTGAGTCTCTTAACACAAGTAATATAATGTGAAGAAAGCTTAAGGTTAGAGATAGCACTAAGCACCTCGGTTCAGCTAAAATAATACACACCGATAGTTCAAACCATCACAACACTTATCAATCAGCTCATAACACATTAAATTATGAATTGTATGCATGAATGCAACCCAACCACAGGGCATTATGCAATGAGGTACCTCCACCGTCGTTATTTAGCCTATCGGCTCTCCGTCATCGTTACTCCGTTATTTTGATATGGAGACCAAGTCCTACCACATCCGAGGTCGAAACCTCCTCCGCAGATTATATGCACATGAACATGTGACTTCATGACAAATGCAATCATACACCAATCAATCATAACGCATGTGAATGCTTACACCGCTGCTCACCGTCGTTACTCGCCGCTCTACTCGCCGTTCTACTCCGTCGCTCACACCGACGCCCACACACCATCTGACATCATCACGCGGTGCTAAGGTCGACCCTACTACACCACCGGTAGAATCACCCTAGGACCTACAACCGACCTCTCAATCACCTCGGCACTCCATGGTGGACTAATTGTCACACCGAGGACCGCAACGACACTTAGGGACCAAAATGTCACCTAAGGACCAAAATGGACTTAATCGCTCCTTTACTTATGCACATTGGTGCTAAAATAGCACTCTCGGTGGCGTCCACAATGTGCTAGGCAACATTGGCGCTTAACATCACCTCGGCACACTATGTGTGTACCTGGCTACTACTACTCAACATCACCTCGGATGACTATATATGTGTGTACCTCTACTAACTACACTCAACTCTCAATTCGGTGCGCGCTCACGCCACGCACTTCCTTACACTAAAAACATCTAAGTCATGGGGATTCATTTCTCGATTCCCGGCTCGGTTCACCTACACTTAGGCACTTGGGCGCTTCACCTTGGTGACGCTACCTCGGCCGAGGACCTCGGTTCACTACCTCTACACCTCGGTAACCTTAAGGCGACACACCTACACTCGCTTTAAGCGTCCTTACCCTCGCTAATGGTGTTTAGACACATGCTCACCCTCAAACTCACCAACGGACCCTCAACGAGAAGACACTCTAAGCGTTGACTTCTCTCAACTTCGGTTTCTCTCACTCTAAGCTTAAGGGTACTCGGTTTACTCTGCTTTCTTCACTTAAACCCCACATGCAACACATTTCCAAATTTCACCACACTCATGCACACTCGATACTCACTCCATTTGCTCCGATCCTCTCCCTAACTCTACATGCAAGCTCATTTCTTCACACTACACCGATTCTCACTCTAATGCCTCACCATGAAATGCTCACTTCAGACCACACGAATGCAGAGAGTGTTACACTCTCTCTCTTTCCAAACCGATCCACCATCGTTCTCTCACCACAACCACAAAGAAAGAGCAAAAACACAAAGAAAAACATGGTATGATCAACACATAAAACACACATGCAAAGTGATCGGAAACCACTCACACCAAAACACTATTAAACACAAAACATTACAAGGATTAAAAGAGCCCCTAACTCGATTACAAACCAGTAGATACACCCTCTTCACTAGCACTTCTAAGAATCCTTGAAGAATCACCACTCTTCTTCTTTCATTTATTTCACTCGCTCCTTCTTCCTTCTTCCTTCGGTTCTCTCCCTTCTCTCTAAGTCTCACTTCTCTCTCTACTTTCTCAATTTGGAAACTTAACTAATTTTTGGAACAAAATCGAATTGGTCTCTACGAGTCACCAATTAATATGTTCTAAGGACTTCAATGAGGCCTTGGCCTTACTAGGCCGTGGGCTTCTACTATTCACACCTCTCCTACTTAGACATTTTCCTAACAAGTCTCATATGCTTAACCTTCACTTAATGAATTACTTGACTTAAAAGTAAAATGTTGCAAACCCTAATAACCCAACTAAGTTAATTAATTGAATTATTTTGGGGTGTTACAACCTCCCTACTTAGGAGATTACGTCCTCGGAATCTTACCTTAATCAAACAAATTTCTAATAGGCTTCCTTCATCTTGCTCTCTAGCTCCCAAGTAGCATGCTCACCAAAGAGCCTCCTACCCAAACCACCTTTACCAAGTTGATTTCTTTTCCCACGCCTCTCTTGCTTTGGCTTTGGACACTGGGGTGATGTGCCCCATCTCCCCACAATTGAAACAGACTATCTCCTTTCGCCCACACTCAGCAGATAGGTGGCCCTCCTTGCCACATCTATAACACCTCTTCACCTCACCTTGCACTCCTTTTGCCTTGTGCCCAGGCAATCCACACTTGTAACAAGTCGGAATAGCGAGAGCGCCTCCCCTACTAGGCTTTCCTCTCCATGCAATTTCCTTTCCTCTACCACCGTAATGGTCATAAGGCTTCCAACGATACCGAGGTTGAAAAGTCTTCTTATCTTTCCCACTTTCTACTTAGTAGCCACACTATCTTCTTCATAAATTCTACAACTATCCACCACTTTCTGAAAACACCCTTATCCTTTGATACCCAATTGCCCGCTTAATCTCGGGCTTCAAACCGTTTCAAACTTGATACACTTGGAGAACTCAAAGAAGAGCTCCAGGTGTAATGGGGTAAAACTTTATCACTTTCGGAAAACTTGGCAAGATACTCCGACACGGTCATGTTACCTTGCTTAAGCTCCAAGAATTCCATCTCTTTCTTTCCTCTCACATCTTCTGGTAGTACTTCATCATGAACTCTTTCTTAAACTTCTCCCATGTGATCTCTTCCTCTCGCAGCTTCCAACCTTGGAAGAACTCCAAGCCACCAGTCGTCGGCTTCTTCAGCGAGCATATGAGTCCCAAACCTCACTTTTTGCTCATCGGTGCAATCCATCACTCTGAAAATTCTCTCTATTTCTTTCACCCATGCTAGAGCCCCATCAAGATCATACCTCCCATTGAAGGTAGGAGGATTCTCCCTCTGGAAAGTGGCGAGCCTACGAGCTCCAACATCATCGGCATTCTCACGAGGTCGATTCCCCCACAAAGATTAGCCATCGCCTCCAACGCAGCGCAGAAATATAGCAAAGATCATCTCTTCCACCCATTCTCACTTCACTGATTACACAATCAAGATCTGGTTTAGAACGAGCCTAAGACTCGAGGCTTAAGACACTTAGACTCAATTTACTTGGTCGGACAAGACCGAACTTATGCTCTGATACCAACAATGTAACACCCCCTTATCTAATTAATTCGATCTACTAAATTAAAATCAGAGTTTCAAAATTCCACTCAAAGGAGGGCTACATTTGATGATTTAAAAAGGAAAACAGAATTCAATCAAGTTCAAATAGTTGCACAGCATTATACTAAACATGTAATCATGTGCATCACATCGGCTAAAGGGCCTAAGCCCACAACATAAGGCACCTCGGCCAGTAAGACATCAAGTCATAATACATAGTAAAAGTTACAACAAAATATGATAGTTTTAGTTCAAAAGACTATCCAACAGAAAATACACAAGATAGGCATAAACAAAACACTAAAATCTACTCGGCCCCATCCCAAGAGTTACACTACCAGCAGCAGCACTCGACCGACTTGAGCTAGGCACACTTCTATCACTCATGTGTACCGCAAGTTGCTTGACATGAGAAGCAACATAAAGCAGCTAGGGTGAGTCTCTTAACACAAGTAATATAATGTGAAGAAAGCTTAAGGTTAGAGATAGCACTAAGCACCTCGGTTCAGCTAAAATAATACACACCGATAGTTCAAACCATCACAACACTTATCAATCACCATAACACATTAAATTATGAATTGTATGCATGAATGCAACCCAACCACGTGGCATTATGCAATGAGGTACCTCCACCGTCGTTATTTAGCCTATCGGCTCTCCGTGCAATTACTCGTCGTTATTTTGATATGGAGACCAAGTCCTACCACATCCGAGGTCGAAACCTCTCTCGTCGTTATATGCACATGAACATGTGACTTCATGACAAATGCAATCATACACCAATCAATCATAACGCATGTGAATGCTTACACCGCCGCTCACCGTCGTTACTCGCCGCTCTACTCCGCCGTTCTACTCCGTCGCTCACACCGACGCCCACACCATCTGCAGACATCATCACGGTGCTAAGGGTCGACCCTACTACACCCGGTAGAATCACCCAGGACCTACAACCGACCCTCTCAATCACCTCGGCACTCCATGGTGGACTAATTGTCACACCGAGGACCGCAACGACACTTAGGGACCAAAATGTCACCTAAGGACCAAAATGGACTTAATCGCTCCCTTACTTATGCACATTGGTGCTAAAATAGCACTCTCAGTGGCGTCCCACAATGTGCTAGGCAACATTGGCGCCTAACATCACCTCGGCACACTATGTGTGTACCTCGGCTAACTACTCAACATCACCTCGGTACACTATATATGTGTGTACCTCGGCTAACTACACTCAACTCTCAATTCGGTAGCGCGCTCACAATTACGCACTTCCTTACACTAAAAACATCTAAGTCATGGGGATTCATTTCTCAGTATTCCCTGGCTCAGTTCACCTACACTTAGGCACTTGGGCGTTTCACCTTGGTGACGCTACCTCGGCCTGAGGACCTCGGTTCACTACCTCTACACCTCGGTAACCTTAAGGCGACACACCTACACTTCGTTTTAAGCGTCCTTACCCCTCGCTAATGGTGTTTAGACACATGCTCACCCTCAAACTCACCAACAGACCCTCAACAGTAAGACACTCTAAGCGTTGACTTCTCTCAACTCGGTTTCTCTCACTCTAAGCTTAAGGGTACTCAGTTTACTCTGTTTCTTCACTTAAACCCCACATGCAACACATTTCCACCACCACACTCATGCACACTCGATACTCACTCCATTTGCTCCGATCCTCTCCCTAACTCTACATGCAAGCTCATTTCTTCACACTACACCGATTCTCACTCTAATGCCTCACCATGAAATGCTCACTTCAGACAACACGCAACGCAGAGAGTGTTACACTCCTCTCTCTTTCCAAACCGATCCACCATCGTTCCTCACCACAACCACAAAGAAAGAGCAAAACACAAAGAAAAACATGGTATGATCAACACATAAAACACACATGCAAAGTGATCGAACCACTCACACCAAAACACTATTAAACACAAAACATTACAAGGATTAAAAGAGCCCCCTAACTTTGATTACAACCAGTAGATACACCCTCTTCACTAGCACTTAAGAATCCTTGAAGAATCACCACTCTTCACTATTTCACTTTCGCCTTTCCTTCTTCCTTCCCTTCTGCTCTCTCCTTCTCTCTAAGTCTCACTTCTCTCTCTACTTTCTCAATTTGGAAACTTAACTAATTTTTGGAACAAAATCGAATTGGTCTCTACTGAGTCACCAATTAATATGTTCTAAGGGGACTTCAATGAGGCCTTGGCCTTACTAGGCCGTGGGCTTCTACTATTCACACCCTCTCCTACTTAGACATTTTCCTAACAAGTCTCATATGCTTAACCTTCACTTAATGAATTACTTGACTTAAAAGTAAAATGTTGCAAACCCTTAATAACCCAACTAAGTTAATTAATTGAATTATTTTGGGGTGTTACAACCCTCCCCTACTTAGGAGATTACGTCCTCGAAATCTTACCTTAATCAAACAGCTCGGAATAGGCTTCCTTCATCTTGCTCTCTAGCTCCCAAGTAGCATGCTCACCAGCAGCTCCTACCCAAACCACCTTTACCAAGTTGATTTCTTTTCCCCACGCCTCTCTCTTGCTTTGGCTTTGGACACTTGGGACTGATGTGCCCCATCTCCCCACAATTGAAACAGACTATCTCCTTTCGCCCACACTCAGCAGATAGGTGGCCCTCCTTGCCACATCTATAACACCTCTTCACCTCAGCCTTGCACTCCTTTGCCTTGTGCCCAGCAATCCACACTTGTAACAAGTCGTAATAGCAGGAGCGTCTCCTCCCTACTAGGCTTTCCTCTCCATGCACTTTTCCCTTCCTCTACCACCGGAATGGTCATAAGGCTTCCAACGATCTCGAGGTTGAAAAGTCTTCTTATCTTTCCCACTTTCGGCTAGTAGCCACACTATCTTCTTCATAAATTCTACAACTATCCACCACTTTCTAAAACACCCTTATCCTTTGATACCCAATTGCTCGCTTAATCTCGGGCTTCAAACCGCTCAAACTTGATACACTTGGAGAACTCAAGTGAGAGCTCCAGTGTAATGGGGTAAAACTTTATCACTTTCGGAAAACTTGGCAAAGATACTCCGACACGGCCATGTTACCTTGCTTAAGCTCCAAGAATTCCATCTCTTTCTTTCCTCTCACATCTTCTGGGGTAGTACTTCATCATGAACTCTTTCTTAAACTTCTCCCATGTGATCTCTTCCTCTCGCAGCCTTCCAACCTTGGAGAAACTCCAAGCCACCGGTCGTCGGCTTCTTCAAATGAGCATATGAGTCCCAAACCTCACTTTTTGCTCATCGGTGCAATCCATCACTCTGAAAATTCTCTCTATTTCTTTCACCCATGCTAGAGCCCCATCAAGATCATACCTCCCATCGAAGGTAGGAGGATTCTCCCTCTGGAAAGTGGCGAGCCTACGAGCTCCAACATCATCGGCATTCTGCTGAGGTCGATTCCCCACAGCATTAGCCATCGCCTCCAACGCAGCGAGCCTATAGCGACATCATCTCTTCCACCATTCTCACTTCACCGATTACACAATCAAGATCTGGTTTAGAACGAGCCTAAGACTCGAGGCTTAAGACACTTAGACTAATTTACTTGGCCTGACAAGACCGAACTTATGCTCGATACCAACAATGTAACACCCCCTATCTAATTAATTCGATCTACTAAATTAAAATCGAGTTTCAAAATTCCACTCAAAGGAGGGCTACATTTGATGATTTAAAAGGAAAACAGAATTCAATCAAGTTCAAATAGTTGCACAGCATTATACTAAACATGTAATCATGTGCATCACATCGGCTAAAGGGCCTAAGCCCACAACATAAGGCACCTCGGCCAGTAAGACATCAAGTCATAATACATAGTAAAAGTTACAACAAAATATGATAGTTTTAGTTCAAAAGACTATCCAACAGAAAATACACAAGATAGGCATAAACAAAACACTAAAATCTACTCTACCCCATCCCAAGTGTTACACTGACTGCAGCAGACTCGACCGACTTGAGCTAGGCACGGCTATCACTCATGTGTACCGCAAGTCACGACATGAGAAGCAATATAGCAAACTAGGGTGAGTCTCTTAACACAAGTAATATAATGTGAAGAAAGCTTAAGGTTAGAGATAGCACTAAGCACCTCGGTTCAGCTAAAATAATACACACCGATAGTTCAAACCATCACAACACTTATCAATCAGCTCATAACACATTAAATTATGAATTGTATGCATGAATGCAACCCAACCACAGGGCATTATGCAATGAGGTACCTCCACCGTCGTTATTTAGCCTATCGGCTCTCCGTCGTTACTCCGTCGTTATTTTGATATGGAGACCGAAGTCCTACCACATCCGAGGTCGAAACCTCCTCCGTCGTTATATGCACATGAACATGTGACTTCATGACAAATGCAATCATACACCAATCAATCATAACGCATGTGAATGCTTACACCGTCGTTCACCGTCGCATTCGCTGGATTCTACTCCGTGGTTCTACTCCGTCGCTCTACTCAAGTCGCTCACACCGACGCCCACACCATCTGACATCATCACGGTGCTAAGGTCGACCCTACTACACCCCGTAGAGAATCACCCTAGGACCTACAACCGACCTCTCAATCACCTCGGCACTCCATGGTGGACTAATTGTCACACCGAGGACCGCAACGACACTTAGGGACCAAAATGTCACCTAAGGACCAAAATGGACTTAATCGCTCCCTTACTTATGCACATTGGTGCTAAAATAGCACTCTCAGTGGCGTCCCACAATGTGCTAGGCAACATTGGCGCCTAACATCACCTCGGCACACTATGTGTGTACCTCGGCTAACTACTCAACATCACCTCGGTACACTATATATGTGTGTACCTCGGCTAACTACACTCAACTCTCAATTCGGTAGCGCGCTCACAGTTACGCACTTCCTTACACTAAAAACATCTAAGTCATGGGGATTCATTTCTCAGTATTCCCTGGCTCAGTTCACCTACACTTAGGCACTTGGGCGTTTCACCTTGGTGACGCTACCTCGGCCTGAGGACCTCGGTTCACTACCTCTACACCTCGGTAACCTTAAGGCGACACACCTACACTTCGTTTTAAGCGTCCTTACCCCTCGCTAATGGTGTTTAGACACATGCTCACCCTCAAACTCACCAACAGACCCTCAACAGTAAGACACTCTAAGCGTTGACTTCTCTCAACTCGTTTTCTCTCACTCTAAGCTTAAAGGGTACTTTCGGTTTACTCTGTTTCTTCACTTAAACCCCACATGCAACACATTTCCAGCTCACCACACTCATGCACACTCTGATACTCACTCCATTTGCTCCGATCCTCTCCCTAACTCTACATGCAAGCTCATTTCTTCACACTACACCGATTCTCACTCTAATGCCTCACCATGAAATGCTCACTTCGTACCACACAGAACAGAGAGAGTGTTACACTCCTCTCTCTTTCCAAACCGATCCACCATCGTTCCTCACCACAACCACAGCAAAGAGCAAAAACACAGCAAAACATGGTATGATCAACACATAAAACACACATGCAAAGTGATCAGAACCACTCACACCAAAACACTATTAAACACAAAACATTACAAGGATTAAAAGAGCCCCCTAACCTGATTACAACCGTAGATACACCCTCTTCACTAGCACTTCTAAGAATCCTTGAAGAATCAGCTCACTCTTCACTATTTCAGCTCAGTTCCTTCCTTCTTCCCTTCGGTTCTCTCCCTTCTCTCTAAGTCTCACTTCTCTCTCTACTTTCTCAATTTGGAAACTTAACTAATTTTTGGAACAAAACTGAATTGGTCTCCTACGGAGTCACCAATTAATATGTTCTAAGGGACTTCAATGAGGCCTTGGCCTTACTAGGCCGTGGGCTTCTACTATTCACACCCTCTCCTACTTAGACATTTTCCTAACAAGTCTCATATGCTTAACCTTCACTTAATGAATTACTTGACTTAAAAGTAAAATGTTGCAAACCCTTAATAACCCAACTAAGTTAATTAATTGAATTATTTTGGGGTGTTACAACCCTCCCCTACTTAGGAGATTACGTCCTCGGAATCTTACCTTAATCAAACAGCTCGGAATAGGCTTCCTTCATCTTGCTCTCTAGCTCCCAAGTAGCATGCTCACCAGCAGCTCCTACCCAAACCACCTTTACCAAGTTGATTTCTTTTCCCCACGCCTCTCTCTTGCTTTGGCTTTGGACACTTGGGACTGATGTGCCCCATCTCCCCACAATTGAAACAGACTATCTCCTTTCGCCCACACTCAGCAGATAGGTGGCCCTCCTTGCCACATCTATAACACCTCTTCACCTCAGCCTTGCACTCCTTTGCCTTGTGCCCGTGCAATCCACACTTGTAACAAGTCGTAATAGCGGAGCGTCTCCCTACTAGGCTTTCCTCTCCATGCACTTCCTTTCCTCTACCACCGAATGGTCATAAGGCTTCCAACGATCATGAGGTTGAAAAGTCTTCTTATCTTTCCCACTTCGGCTAGTAGCCACACTATCTTCTTCATAAATTCTACAACTATCCACCAAATTTCGGAAAACACCCTTATCCTTTGATACCCAATTGCCCGCTTAATCTCGGGCTTCAAACCGCTTCTCAAACTTGATACACTTGGAGAACTCAAAGAAGAGCTCCATGTAATGGGGTAAAACTTTATCAGCTCGGAAAACTTGGCAGCATACTCCGACACGGTCATGTTACCTTGCTTAAGCTCCAAGAATTCCATCTCTTTCTTTCCTCTCACATCTTCGGGGTAGTACTTCATCATGAACTCTTTCTTAAACTTCTCCCATGTGATCTCTTCCTCTGCAGCTTCCAACCTTGGAAGAACTCCAAGCCACCAGTCGTCGGCTTCTTCAGCGAGCATATGAGTCCCAAACCTCACTTTTTGCTCATCGGTGCAATCCATCACTCTGAAAATTCTCTCTATTTCTTTCACCCATGCTAGAGCCCCATCAAGATCATACCTCCCATTGAAGGTAGGAGGATTCTCCCTCTGGAAAGTGGCGAGCCTACGAGCTCCAACATCATCGGCATTCTGCTGAGGTCGATTCCCCACAGCATTAGCCATCGCCTCCAACGCAGCAGCTATAGCAGCATCATCTCTTCCAGCCATTCTCACTTCACTGATTACACAATCAAGATCTGGTTTAGAACGAGCCTAAGACTCGAGGCTTAAGACACTTAGACTCAATTTACTTGGTCGGACAAGACCGAACTTATGCTCTGATACCAACAATGTAACACCCCCTTATCTAATTAATTCGATCTACTAAATTAAAATCAGAGTTTCAAAATTCCACTCAAAGGAGGGCTACATTTGATGATTTAAAAAGGAAAACAGAATTCAATCAAGTTCAAATAGTTGCACAGCATTATACTAAACATGTAATCATGTGCATCACATCGGCTAAAGGGCCTAAGCCCACAACATAAGGCACCTCGGCCAGTAAGACATCAAGTCATAATACATAGTAAAAGTTACAACAAAATATGATAGTTTTAGTTCAAAAGACTATCCAACAGAAAATACACAAGATAGGCATAAACAAAACACTAAAATCTACTCGGCCCCATCCCAAGGTGTTACACGCGACAGGAGCGACTCGACCGACTTGAGCTAGGCACAGCTATCACTCATGTGTACCTGCAAGTTGCCGACATGAGAAGCAACATAAAGCAGCTAGGGTGAGTCTCTTAACACAAGTAATATAATGTGAAGAAAGCTTAAGGTTAGAGATAGCACTAAGCACCTCGGTTCAGCTAAAATAATACACACCGATAGTTCAAACCATCACAACACTTATCAATCACCATAACACATTAAATTATGAATTGTATGCATGAATGCAACCCAACCACAGGGCATTATGCAATGAGGTACCTCCACCGTCGTTATTTAGCCTATCGGCTCTCCGTCGTTACTCCGTCGTTATTTTGATATGGAGACCGAAGTCCTACCACATCCGAGGTCGAAACCTCCTCCGCTGCTATATGCACATGAACATGTGACTTCATGACAAATGCAATCATACACCAATCAATCATAACGCATGTGAATGCTTACACCGCTGCTCACCGTCGTTATTCGCTGCTTCTACTCCGCCGTTCTACTCAAACGCTCACACCGCGTCCACACCATCTGACATCATCACGGTTGCTAAGGTCGACCTACTTTACTACACCTAGAGAATCACCCTGGGACCTACAACCGACCTCTCAATCACCTCGGCACTCCATGGTGGACTAATTGTCACACCGAGGACCGCAAACGACACTTAGGGACCAAAATGTCACCTAAGGACCAAAATGGACTTAATCGCTCCCTTTACTTATGCACATTGGTGCTAAAATAGCACTCTCGGTGGCGTCCCACAATGTGCTAGGCAACATTGGCGCTTAACATCACCTCGGCACACTATGTGTGTACCTCTCGCTAACTACTCAACATCACCTCGGTACTATATATGTGTGTACCCTCGCTAAACTACACTCAACTCTCAATTCGGTAGCGCTCTCACGCCACGCACTTCCTTACACTAAAAACATCTAAGTCATGGGGATTCATTTCTCGGTATTCCCCGGCTCGGTTCACCACCTACACTTAGGCACTTGGGAGTTTCACCTTGGTGACGCTACCTCGGCCTGAGGACCTCGGTTCACTACCTCTACACCTCGGTAACCTTAAGGCGACACACCTACACTTCGCTTTTAAGCGTCCCACCCTCGCTAATGGTGTTTAGACACATGCTCACCCTCAAACTCACCAACAGACCCTCAACACTAAGACACTCTAAGCGTTGACTTCTCTCAACTCGGTTTCTCTCACTCTAAGCTTAAGGGTACTCAGTTTACTCTGTTTCTTCACTTAAACCCCACATGCAACACATTTCCAGCTCACCACACTCATGCACACTCTGATACTCACTCCATTTGCTCCGATCCTCTCCCTAACTCTACATGCAAGCTCATTTCTTCACACTACACCGATTCTCACTCTAATGCCTCACCATGAAATGCTCACTTCGTACCACACAGAACAGAGAGAGTGTTACACTCCTCTCTCTTTCCAAACCGATCCACCATCGTTCCTCACCACAACCACAGCAAAGAGCAAAAACACAGCAAAACATGGTATGATCAACACATAAAACACACATGCAAAGTGATCAGAACCACTCACACCAAAACACTATTAAACACAAAACATTACAAGGATTAAAAGAGCCCCTAACCTCGACATTACAACCAGTAGATACACCTCTTCACTAGCACTTCTAAGAATCCTTGAAGAATCACTCACTCTTCACTATTTCAAATTTCTGTTCCTTCCTTCTTCTTCCCTTCGGTTCTCTCCCTTCTCTCTAAGTCTCACTTCTCTCTCTACTTTCTCAATTTGGAAACTTAACTAATTTTTGGAACAAAACTGAATTGGTCTCCTACGGAGTCACCAATTAATATGTTCTAAGGGACTTCAATGAGGCCTTGGCCTTACTAGGCCGTGGGCTTCTACTATTCACACCCTCTCCTACTTAGACATTTTCCTAACAAGTCTCATATGCTTAACCTTCACTTAATGAATTACTTGACTTAAAAGTAAAATGTTGCAAACCCTTAATAACCCAACTAAGTTAATTAATTGAATTATTTTGGGGTGTTACAGATAACCTACAGATTAGAACATCCATTTAGGGGTAAAAATGTAGAGAAGGGTGTTTGGTCTGCCGCGAGGTATACGATGAATCATGGATGAGGATGGTTAGAGGTGACAAGGAGATTGGATATCGCTTTCGTGAGTTTGGCGTAGATTTTTGAGGACGAAAATGTTCTAAGTGGGGGAGAGTTGTAACGCCCCAAAATAATTTAAGTACTCATTAATTAAATTACTTAAGTGTTACGTTGGTTAGCCATATTTAAATAAATTAAATAGAAGATTAAATAAATTAGGTGTTATGTTGGTTGGTTATAATAAAATAAATACATGATGTTTTAATTTAGGGGTGGTATGTGGTAAATGAAGGAGTGGTGGTTTAATTAAAAAGGGAGTAGTGTTAGTAATTAACTAAGTAGTAAAGAGAGCCCCCAAGACACTAGAACCCATAATATTTAAGCTCTAGGGTTAGTGTCTTAGACACAATTGAGAAAGAAATAAAGAAACCGCAAGAGGAGGAGGGAAAGAAGAGAGGCGCGACGGCAAGGAGAAGAGAAGGGAAGGAAATCGCGATTTCAAGGGAGAAGGAAGAGAATAGTTGCTGAGTTTTTGGTTAGTGACTCTTAGAAGGTGTTTAATCTCCATCAAGTTCTTAAGGTAAGGGTGAGTTAAACCGTATAATGGGAGACATGATGGGTTGTATGTGGGAATTTAGAACTACCTTGCCTATAACGTGTTTGATATTATGCTTGATTGAATTGTGCTTATATATATATATCTTTATCTTTATCTATATCTATATATATAAATCTCTAAAGGAAGCTTTTTTTCAAGCTCTAGGATGCTCCACATCATCTTCATTTTTTTTTTAATTATATTAATATACTTTTTATAATTTCCACATAAAATTAGGAGACTTAAATTCATGATTACATATTAAGGCTAAATTATTAAGACCCTTTATATTCTTTCAGTTATTATATAATTAAAGACAATCACCACTAACTTATTAAATGAAGCTCTTAGTGGAACCATATTTAATTATTATTATTATTGATATGAAAATAACACTTTTGTTATGGAAATCTAGAAATTAGTAATAACAATTAGCTATATAATATAATATAAACTCATGACATGCCATACAACACTTTAACCTTCAAAATCATAAGAGATCTAGCTAATTGACGATAAATGAGATTAAAATTATCTTAATATTAAATATCTTCTATATTTGTCCTTGATTACTATTATTATCTCTAGATTGAAAAATATAGATGGTGGTACAATTTTAGTTTGAGATTCAATTGAAATAGTTGTTATGTCTCTTCTTTGTTCTTTTATTTGTGTTTGATCTTTATTATTATCTCTAAATCGAAAATAAACTAATAATAAGTATATTTTTTGCAGCATGTTTTCAACTTCTTACTGGAGTTACCAAAAATAATGGGTCTTGATCTAACTTCTTGCAAGAGCATGTTGAACAAAAACTGAAGAATATATTAAAGATTATTTCAAAGATCTAAGAGTTATATTCATTTGAGGCACAACAATTGTATACTAAATTGAGGAAATCAAATATCCTATATTTGATATTGCTCCTTGCACTACACATTTTTATAATTCCTTACATTTGATAATTCTCTTTTGATCGTCATTGAGTTCTATCGTTTCTAATTAAATTTTGTTCAACATAATAGTAAGTTTAACTTTTCTCACTATTTTTTTTACTCAATATATGAAAAGTTGATTTTTTTTCCAACCACAACAGCCAACAAAATAAAATGTTATGGTTACTATTTTTAATAATTGAAAGGTCACATATTTAGAAGTGAAAGATGATATTATTTTTAAAATAATGGTTTATATAAAAAAAATTATGATATAGTGTATCCTAAAATTGTTGTAATAATTAAAATAAGAACTAGATAGTATATTACTAATTGTTATTTTTAGTGTACATAAAATAGTTCTACTTATTAAAAGAGCAAATATAATGCTTTTTGTTGAAAATATTATTTATGTTCTAAAATAATGAATATATTAGAAATATTGATATAGTGTATCTTAAATTAGTTCTATTTGCTTGCTTAAAAAAATAGTTCTATTTGTTAAAAACCAATATAATTCTTTCGGTATTTTAGTATTTGGAAAGTCACTTGGAAGTGACAGTTGATATGCTTATTACATGTGAAGGCCAAACATTTAAAATTATAGTAGTAATTTTAGTTTAGTATTAAATTTGTAATAACAAATTAATTTAGTTTAAATTTACAATTTAAGAAAAAACTCACTTAATTCTAATTAACTTTTTACATATATTATTAGCAACTAAAATATAAACCTCAAGTTTTACATACTTTTATATTTAAGATGTAAAATTATTCCTTAAAAATATAAATTCATTTATAAAACATAAATAATATATTAAAAAGTAGTGATATAGTATAGATAAAATAGTTGTACTCATTAAAAAAACGAAAAACAGAGGGTTTAGTTCAGAACGATATTCTTAAAAAAATTGTTTGACCCACTCCTAATATAATATTTCTATTGATTCATTGCTAATTATTTCTTAATTCTAAAATAATGAATACATGAAATATTGTGATATAGTGTTTATTATAATAGTTTAACTCATTATAAAAACTAAAATAATATTTTCATTTCAAAATAGTCTAATATTATGTGCTATTTACCATTTGAAAAACTTTTGATGATACCTACAATATTATATATGTGTGTAGAGAGGACATGAGATTTTGTGTTAAATAAAATTTTATTTCAACATATCGGTTACTATTTTTCAATTTCTCTCATTAATCAAATTCATAATTTTATTAATCTTTCAGAGTACTATCATTAAATAATATTAGTTTTATTAATATAATTTAATATTATATGTGTTTACTAAATATAATGAAAAGTATTGTATTACTCTAAAAATTAAAAGGCATATATATTTACAAATTTTACAGCCATAAAGTATTGAATGAACTTTGAAAAATTTATTTCACTTTTGTAAAATTAAAATTAAAATTAAAAACAATTAATCTCAAAGAAATTATTAATTATTATTTATGTTAAAAAATTACATTTTGAAAAATATCGCCTAAATAAATAATTTTAATATGAAAAATTAGACTCATATTAATTTATACTAAATAAAATTCAACAAAAATATTATTATAAACCGTGCAACGCACGGGCCTTTTCCTAGTTATATTTAATTGAGAGTTTACACCTCAACTCTCAAAAAGCCACGTCATCAGACTAATAAAGCCACGTCATCAGTTGTAAAAGCCACGCAATACATCAAAAAAATACGTGGTAGACACGTCAACATTTTAGTTAATCTGACGGTGGAGCCTTCTCCTCTGCACTTCATATCAACGGACGCCATTTCAAAGAAATTTCGTTGAAACAATCGATTTACCGAGGTTGCTTTAGATTTCGGCTGTGAACTGTTAAAATCTAAGGAACAAAAAAACAAATTGGTTAAATGTCATTCAATATTGCAATTAAGTGGTATGAATTGTAATAAATTCTTCATTGTTGATTTGCAGAATGTTTTTGATCAGTATCTTTTTTCTTCTTTTAATCTCACGCTAGTGGCACACAAACAAATTGGTAATAGAATATTCAAAAAAAAATTAATGCCTGTGTGTATTAAACGACCCAGCATAAAATCAGCATTCACTCCATTTTAAAAATCAGCATAAAAGAATTTGGAATTAATGAAAAAAAAACAAATTGATTAAATGTCATTCAATATTGTAATTAAGTGGTATGAATTGTAATAAATTCTTCATTGTTGATTTGCAGAACGTTTTTGATCAGTATCTTTTTTCTTCTTTTAATCTCACGCTAGTAGCACATAAACAAATTGGTAATAGAATATTCAAAAAAAAATTAATGCATGTTTGTATTAAACGACCCAACATAAAATCAGCATTCACTCCATTTTAAAAATCAGCATAAAAGAATTTGGAATTAATGAAAAAAAAACTGCCAGGTTAATTCAAAATGGTGCGCAAATTTTGGAATTGAATGGCAATTTCAATTTTGCTATGACCATTAAAACATTTTCAAAATGAATTTGGACCATTTTCATCAAAGGAGAAATTTCTTCAAAGGAATACACCAAGGTCTTCTCTAAGTTCTTGTTGTTTTCCTGAAATTTTCTTGATGTTGTTTATTAATTTTTGCGCTTATCACACTGAACTCTTTAAGTGTTTCTATTTTTACATTTTCGCAGACCTCAAGGAAGTTTGACATTGTTTCTTCAACTGATTTAATACTCCATTTTTGACATTGTCTCTTTTTTTTTTTGTTTTCAGTTCAGATTCTTCCTTTCGGCTTTCCGGTGCTACATCGTGTTTCCTTTTAGAAGGTAATATTGTTCTCCTCTTCTTTTCTACTTTCGTTTTATTAATTATTTCTACTTTGTGGTTCTCCTGATGTTTGGTTCCATGGATTTTTTTTGTATCTTGCTTTCAATTTCTAACCTTGATTTTTGTGAATTGGCTTCATGTTGCAATTGGGTTTTTAAAATGTCTCTGTGTTCTTTGCTTATTGCTATTTAATTTACTCTATGTTGTCTTAGTCTTGCTTAGGGTTTTTGTTTTTACAAACTTTTTACTGAGAACATGTATTTTTTGAATCATTTTCTCTATTCTTTTAATGGTTGTTATGATTATTTTGTTAACTATTGTTTATAGAAAATACTATTGTTTATTACGTGTTCGCTTTCTTTTGTTTTCGGTCTCTATTCTCATTTGTCGTTTTTATCCAATGGATATGATTTAGCTATTTTTTCATTGCTGTTTTTTCATTTCTGTTTTAATTGCTGTTTTTTAATGGATTCGGTGTATCTCTATTTTTTAATTGTTGTTTTTCCAAGTGACTTTTGTACAATATTGAAATAGAGGTACAATCAAGGAAGTTTCTATTTTTAAGTGTTTCTATTTTTTAAACAATTTTGTTGTTTTTCCATGTGAGTTTGCTTATCACACTGAACTCTTTAAGTGTTACTATTTTTACATTTTTGCAGACCTCAAGGAAGTTTGACATTGTTTCTTCAACTAATTTAATTCTCCATTTTTGACATTGTCTCTCTTTCTATTTTTTTTGCTTTCAGTTCAGATTCTTCCTTTCGGCTTTCAAAAGCTACATCGTGTTTCCTTTTAGAAGGTAATATTGTTCTCCTCTTCTTTTCTCCTTTCGTTTTATTAATTATTTCTACTTTGTGGTTCTCCTGATGTTTGGTTCCATGGATTTTTTTTGTATCTTGCTTTCAATTTCTAACCTTGATTTTTGTGAATTGGCTTCATGTTGCAATTGGGTTTTTAAAATGTCTCTGTGTTCTTTGCTTATTGTTATTTAATTTACTCTATGTTGTCTTAGTCTTGCTTAGGGTTTTTGTTTTTCTGACTTTTACTGTAACATGTATTTTTTGAATCATTTTCTCTATTCTTTTAATGGTTGTTATGATTATTTTGTTAACTATTGTTTATAGAAAATACTATTGTTTATTACGTGTTCGTTTCTTTTGTTTTCGGGTCTATTCTCAATTGCTGTTTCTTGATCCAATGGATATGATTTAGCTGTTTTTTCATTGTTGTTTTTTCATTTCTGTTTTAATTGCTGTTTTTTAATGGATTCTGTGTATCTCTATTTTTTAATTGCTGTTTTTCCAAGTGACTTTGGTACAATATTGAAATAGAGGTACAATCAAGGAAGTTTCTATTTTTAAGTGTTTCTATTTTTACATTTTTGCTGTTTTTCCATGTGACTTTGCTTATCACACTGAACTCTTTAAGTGTTACTATTTTTGACATTTTTGCAGACCTCAAGGAAGTTTGACATTGTTCTCCTCTTCTTTTCTACTTTCGTTTTATTAATTATTTCTACTTTGTGGTTCTCCTGATGTGAGGTTCCATGGATTTTTTTTGTATCTTGCTTTCAATTTCTAATCTTGATTTTTGTGAATTGGCTTCATGTTGCAATTGGGTTTTTAAAATGTCTCTGTTCTTTGCTTATTGTTATTTAATTTACTCTATGTTGTCTTAGTCTTGCTTAGGTTTCTGAGCATTTTTCACCCGAAAGTATAAACATTCGGTTTCTGAAGCATTTTTCACCCGAAAAATGCCACGTCAAAAAGCCACGTCATCAGACTAATAAAGCCATGTCATCAGTTGTAAAAGCCACGCAATACATCAAAAAAATAAGTGGCAGACACGTCAACATTTTAGTTAATCTGACGGTGGAGCCTTCTCCTCTGCACTTCATATCAACGAGCATTCATTTCACCAAATTTCGGTTGAAACAATCGATTTACCGAGGTTGCTTTAGATTTCGGCTGTGAACTGTTAAAATCTAAGGGACAAAAAATCAAATTGGTTAAATGTCATTCAATATTGCAATTAAGTGGTATGAATTGTAATAAATTCTTCATTGTTGATTTGCAGAACGTTTTTGATCAGTATCTTTTTTCTTCTTTTAATCTCACGCTAGTGGCACACAAACAAATTGGTAATAGAATATTCAAAAAAAATTTAATGCCTGTGTGTATTAAACGACCCAGCATAAAATCAGCATTCACTCCATTTTAAAAATCAGCATAAAAGAATTTGGAATTAATGAAAAAAAAACAAATTGGTTAAATGTCATTCAATATTGCAATTAAGTGGTATGAATTGTAATAAATTCTTCATTGTTGATTTGCAGAACATTTTTGATCAGTATCTTTTTTCTTCTTTTAATCTCACGCTAGTGGCACATAAACAAATTGGTAATAGAATATTCAAAAAATATTTAATGCCTGTGTGTATTAAACGACCCAACATAAAATTAACATAAAAGAATTTGGAATTAATGAAAAAAAAACTGCCAGGTTAATTCAAAATGGTGCGCAAATTTTGGAATTGAATGGCAATTTCAATTTTGCTATGACCATTAAAACATTTTCAAAATGAATTTGGACCATTTTCATCAAAGGAGAAATTTCTTCAAAGGAATACACCAAGGTCTTCTCTAAGTTCTTGTTGTTTTCCTGAAATTTTCTTGATGTTGTTTATTAATTTTTGCGCTTATCACACTGAACTCTTTAAGTGTTTCTATTTTTACATTTTCGCAGACCTCAAGGAAGTTTGACATTGTTTCTTCAACTGATTTAATACTCCATTTTTGACATTGTATCTCTTTCTTTTTTTTGTTTTCAGTTCAGATTCTTCCTTTCGGCTTTCCGGTGCTACATCGTGTTTCCTTTTAGAAGGTAATATTGTTCTCCTCTTCTTTTCTACTTTCGTTTTATTAATTATTTCTACTTTGTGGTTCTCCTGATGTTTGGTTCCATGGATTTTTTTTGTATCTTGCTTTCAATTTCTAACCTTGATTTTTGTGAATTGGCTTCATGTTGCAATTGGGTTTTTAAAATGTCTCTGTGTTCTTTGCTTATTGTTATTTAATTTACTCTATGTTGTCTTAGTCTTGCTTAGGGTTTTGTTTTTACTGACTTTTGAGAACATGTATTTTTTGAATCATTTTCTATTCTTTTAATGGTTGTTATGATTATTTTGTTAACTATTGTTTATAGAAAATACTATTGTTTATTACGTGTTCGCTTTCTTTTGTTTTTGGGTCTATTCTCATTTCTTTGTTTCTTGATCCAATGGATATGATTTAGTTGTTTTTTTTCATTTCTGCTTTTAATTGTTTGTTTTTAATGGATTCGGTGTATCTCTATTTTTTAATTGCTGTTTTTCCAAGTGACTTTGGTACAATATTGAAATAGAGGTACAATCAAGGAAGTTTCTATTTTTAAGTGTTTCTATTTTTAAACAATTTTGTTTGTTTTTCCATGTGACTTTGCTTATCACACCGAACTCTTTAAGTGTTACTATTTTTACATTTTTGCGGACCTCAAGGAAGTTTGACATTGTTTCTTCAACTGATTTAATTCTCCATTTTTGACATTGTCTCTCTTTCTATTTTTTTTTGTTTTCAGTTCAGATTCTTCCTTTCGGCTTTCAAAAGCTACATCGTGTTTCCTTTTAGAAGGTAATATTGTTCTCCTCTTCTTTTCTCCTTTCGTTTTATTAATTATTTCTACTTTGTGGTTCTCCTGATGTTTGGTTCCATGGATTTTTTTTGTATCTTGCTTTCAATTTCTAACCTTGATTTTTGTGAATTGGCTTCATGTTGAAATTGGGTTTTTAAAATGTCTCTGTGTTCTTTGCTTATTGTTATTTAATTTACTCTATGTTGTCTTAGTCTTGCTTAGGGTTTTTTTTTCTGACTTTTACGAACATGTATTTTTTGAATCATTTTCTCTATTCTTTTAATGGTTGTTATGATTATTTTGTTAACTATTGTTTATAGAAAATACTATTGTTTATTACGTGTTCGTTTCTTTTGTTTTCGGGTCTATTCTCATTTGCTACTTCTTGATCCAATGGATATGATTTAGCTGTTTTTTCATTGCTGTTTTTTCATTTCTGTTTTAATTGCTGTTTTTTAATGGATTCGGTGTATCTCTATTTTTTAATTGCTGTTTTTCCAAGTGACTTTGGTACAATATTGAAATAGAGGTACAATCAAGGAAGTTTCTATTTTTAAGTGTTTCTATTTTTCTAACAATTTTGCTGTTTTTCCATGTGACTTTGCTTATCACACTGAACTCTTTAAGTGTTACTATTTTTACATTTTTGCAGACCTCAAGGAAGTTTGACATTGTTTCTTCAACTGATTTAATTCTCCATTTTTGACATTGTCTCTCTTTCTATTTTTTTTTGTTTTCAGTTCAGATTCTTCCTTTCGGCTTTCAAAAGCTACATCGTGTTTCCTTTTAGAAGGAAATATTGTTCTCCTCTTCTTTTCTCCTTTCGTTTTATTAATTATTTCTACTTTGTGGTTCTCCTGATGTTTGGTTCCATGGATTTTTTTTTGTATCTTGCTTTCAATTTCTAACCTTGATTTTTGTGAATTGGCTTCATGTTGCAATTGGGTTTTTAAAATGTCTCTGTTTTCTTTGCTTAATGTTATTTAATTTACTCTATGTTGTCTTAGTCTTGCTTAGGGTTTTGTTTTTGACTTTACTGAACATGTATTTTTTGAATCATTTTTTCTATTCTTTTAATGGTTGTTATGATTATTTTGTTAACTATTGTTTATAGAAAATACTATTGTTTATTACGTGTTCGTTTCTTTTGTTTTCGGGTCTATTCTCATTTGTTGTTTCTTGATCCAATGGATATGATTTAGCTGTTTTTTCATTGCTGTTTTTTCATTTCTGTTTTAATTGCTGTTTTTTAATGGATTCGGTGTATCTCTATTTTTTAATTGTTGTTTTTCCAAGTGACTTTGGTACAATATTGAAATAGAGGTACAATCAAGGAAGTTTCTATTTTTAAGTGTTTATATTTTTTAAACAATTTTGCTGTTTTTCCATGTGACTTTGTTTATCACACTGAACTCTTTAAGTGTTACTATTTTTACATTTTTGCAGACCTCAAGGAAGTTTGACATTGTTTCTTCAACTGATTTAATTCTCCATTTTTGACATTGTCTCTCTTTCTATTTTTTTTTTGTTTTCAGTTCAGATTCTTCCTTTCGGCTTTCAAAAGCTACATCGTGTTTCCTTTTAGAAGGTAATATTGTTCTCCTCTTCTTTTCTCCTTTCGTTTTATTAATTATTTCTACTTTGTGGTTCTCCTGATGTTTGGTTCCATGGATTTTTTTTGTATCTTGCTTTCAATTTCTAACCTTGATTTTTGTGAATTGGCTTCATGTTGCAATTGGGTTTTTAAAATGTCTCTGTGTTCTTTGCTTATTGTTATTTAATTTACTCTATGTTGTCTTAGTCTTGCTTAGGGTTTTTGTTTTTCTGACTTTACTGAGAACATGTATTTTTTGAATCATTTTCTCTATTCTTTTAATGGTTGTTATGATTATTTTGTTAACTATTGTTTATAGAAAATACTATTGTTTATTACGTGTTCGTTTCTTTTGTTTTCGGGTCTATTCTCATTTGCTGTTTCTTGATCCAATGTATATGATTTAGCTGTTTTTTCATTGCTGTTTTTTCATTTCTGTTTTAATTGCTGTTTTTTAATGGATTCGGTGTATCTCTATTTTTTAATTGCTGTTTTTCCAAGTGACTTTGGTACAATATTGAAATAGAGGTACAATCAAGGAAGTTTCTATTTTTATATTTTTGCTGTTTTTCCATGTGACTTTGCTTATCACACTGAACTCTTTAAGTGTTACTAGTTTTTACATTTTTGCAGACCTCAAGGAAGTTTGACATTGTTCTCCTCTTCTTTTCTACTTTCGTTTTATTAATTAGTTCTACTTGTGGTTCTCCTGATGTGAGGTTCCATGGATTTTTTTAACCTTGATTTTTGTGAATTGGCTTCATGTTGCTTTCAATTTCTAACCTTGATTTTTGTGAATTGGCTTCATGTTGCAATTGGGTTTTTAAAATGTCTCTGTTCTTTGCTTATTGTTATTTAATTTACTCTATGTTGTCTTAGTCTTGCTTAGGTTTCTGAAGCATTTTTCACCCGAAAGTATAAACATTCGGTTTCTGAAGCATTTTACACCCGAAAAATGCCACGTCAAAAAGCCACGTCATCAGACTAATAAAGCCACGTCATCAGTTGTAAAAGCCACGCAATACATCAAAAAAATATGTGGCAGACACGTCAACATTTTAGTTAATCTGACGGTGGAGCCTTCTCCTCTGCACTTCATATCAACGGACGCCATTTCACCAAATTTCGGCTGAAACAATCGACGGCTGAGGTTGCTTTAGATTTCGGCTGTGAACTGTTAAAATCTAAGGGACAAAAAAACAAATTGGTTAAATGTCATTCAATATTGCAATTAAGTGGTATGAATTGTAATAAATTCTTCATTGTTGATTTGCGTAACGCTTTTGATCGATATCTTTTTCTTCTTTTAATCTCACGCTCTCGCACACAAACAAATTGGTAATAGAATATTCAAAAAAAATTTAATGCCTATGTGTATTAAACGACCCAGCATAAAATCAGCATTCACTCCATTTTAAAAATCAGCATAAAAGAATTTGGAATTAATGAAAAAAAAACTGCCAGGTTAATTCAAAATGGTGCGCAAATTTTGGAATTGAATGGCAATTTCAATTTTGCTATGACCATTACAACATTTTCAAAATGAATTTGGACCATTTTCATCAAAGGAGAAATTTCTTCAAAGGAATACACCAAGGTCTTCTCTAAGTTCTTTTTGTTTTCCTGAAATTTTCTTGATGTTGTTTATTAATTTTTGCGCTTATCACACTGAACTCTTTAAGTGTTTCTATTTTTACATTTTCGCAGACCTCAAGGAAGTTTGACATTGTTTCTTCAACTGATTTAATACTCCATTTTTGACATTGTCTCTCTTTTTTTTTTTTTTTTCAGTTCAGATTCTTCCTTTCGGCTTTCCGGTGCTACATCGTGTTTCCTTTTAGAAGGTAATATTGTTCTCCTCTTCTTTTGTACTTTCGTTTTATTAATTATTTCTACTTTGTGGTTCTCCTGATGTTTGGTTCCATGGATTTTTTTTGTATCTTGCTTTCAATTTCTAACCTTGATTTTTGTGAATTGGCTTCATGTTGCAATTGGGTTTTTAAAATGTCTCTGTGTTCTTTGCTTATTGTTATTTAATTTACTCTATGTTGTCTTAGTCTTGCTTAGGGTTTTTGTTTTTACAGCTTTACAGAACATGTATTTTTTTGACATTGTCTCTCTTTCTATTTTTTTTTTGTTTTCAGTTCAGATTCTTCCTTTCGGCTTTCAAAAGCTACATCGTGTTTCCTTTTAGAAGGTAATATTGTTCTCCTCTTCTTTTCTCCTTTCGTTTTATTAATTATTTCTACTTTGTGGTTCTCCTGATGTTTGGTTCCATGGATTTTTTTTGTATCTTGCTTTCAATTTCTAACCTTGATTTTTGTGAATTGGCTTCATGTTGCAATTGGGTTTTTAAAATGTCTCCGTGTTCTTTGCTTATTGTTATTTAATTTACTCTATGTTGTCTTAGTCTTGCTTAGGGTTTTTGTTTTTACAGCTTTACATAACATGTATTTTTTTGAATCATTTTCTCTATTCTTTTAATGGTTGTTATGATTATTTTGTTAACTAATGTTTATTGAATCTTTTAATGGTTTTTGTTTTTACAGCTTAGGGTTTTTGTTTTTACAGCTTTACATAACATGTATTTTTTTGAATCATTTTCTCTATTCTTTTAATGGTTGTTATGATTATTTTGTTACATAAAATGTCTCTGTTACATAAGGGTGATATTACATTCGATAACAGATTTGTTGTCCCGTACAACCCTCAATTACTGATGAGATATTGTGGCCATGTAAATGTTGAGTACTGCAATAAGTCGAACGCCATAAAATATCTTTTCAAATATGTCAACAAAGGCCCGGACCGTGCAACTCTACAAGTGCTACGCACACCCGATAACCCGCAGGCTCCAGTTGATGAGATCCGTAATTTTTATGAGTGTAGATATGTGTCCCCTTCCGAGGCTATCCGCGAATTTTTGCGCTCGACGTACATCATAAATGGCCTCTGTTCAAATATTGACGCTTCCATCTACCAAATGAACAAACGGTCTTCTTCGACGATGATGAAATATAGAGGACGTTGTATGGAGAGCCCAGCATTATGATACGATGTTCCTTGCATGGTTCGCAGCTAACAGGACATATCCGGATGGCAGAGATTTGACATACGCAGAGTTTCCTTCCAGGTTTGTGTGGAATGCAGTTGATAGGGTATGGCTACCAAGGAAACAAGGCTACAGCATTGGCCGGGTTAATTACGTCCCTCCAGGAATTGGTGAGAAATATTACTTGCGGGTTTTGCTGACAATCCAAAGAGGTTGCACAAGTTATAAGTCACTGCGCAAGGTCAATGGTAAGGTGAAGCTCACTTTTGAGGATGCATGTTTCAAGTTGGGTTTGTTGGATGGTGATCGAGAATTTGTTGATGGGATCAATGAGGCCAGTAAATTAGCATCTGGTAATCAGTTACGCCGTTTGTTTGTCACCCTACTATCTATGAATTCTATGAACAAGCCTGAATTTGTATGGGAATCAACATGGAAGTTACTAGCAGATGGTATCGTGTATAATGTACGACGGCAGTTGCAGACTCCAGGTACCTATATGTTTTTTCAATTTAAAGCAACTAAAATGTTATTTACTTAAACAAGCATCATATGATTTGCCAAGCATTGACCAATTGCATACTTAAATGTTTTTGCATTGTAACCTATAATATGCTTCACCTGATTTGAATTAACTATAATATGAATTTTTAGACAGTGATATGTTGAGAACTTATCTGATAAATTTAATTATGATGCCTTTTTCCCAATAATAAGATACATATATGCAAAGCACATTATAGGTGACGATAATGTGCTTTATAAATTTCAGTTGGCTATAATATGCTTTGCTACAACAAGTTGTTACCATTTTTCTATTTTAAGAGATTCCTACAATTAATTAAGTACTTGATACTTTAATTGCACTACTGTAGGTGGAGCAAACAATGTAGTTACCAATATACTACTCAAATCAACTACTTTAGTATAGAAAACCGCGAGTGCTTTATAGTTAACTAAAATATTTGTTGCTATGATGGGAACTATGCGTGTCTGCAATTTAAATCAATTACAATGTGAATTGCTTATCATTGACCGACAAGGTAGTTAGATGCATTGCTTAATTATCTTTCTTTTTTTTTTTGCAATGTCACAGGTTTCCAAATAAGAGATGAAGCATTGAAAAATATGTGCCTTATTGAAGTAGAAAAATTGCTCAATCTAAATGGTCGGTCTTTGTCCGACTACTCTATGCCGTTCCCAGAATTTGCTGAGGGATTTGACTACCAGAACAAATTAGTTGCTGATGAGTTGAACTATGACAGGGAGGAAATGGCGCGCATCCATACTTGTGTTGCTCAAGAACCTAAATAGTGATCAAAGGAAGGCATATGATGAGATCACCCGGTCGATTCAATGCGGTAGGGGTGGTTTTTTCCCGAATGGCTATGGGGGCACGGGCAAGACATACGAGTGGAATACTCTATCGGCTTATTTTCGCTTACGTGGGGTATATCGTATTGAACACTGCATCCAGTGGTATTGCAGCTCTATTGCTCCCTGGAGGTAAGACGGCGCATTCAACATTTGGGGTCCCATTGGTTCCTAGAGATAACTCAACATGTAGTATTAGTCAAGGTAGTCCAAGGGCACAACTATTAATTCAGTCTAAACTGATCATTTGGGATGAGGCTCCAATGTTGCACCGGAATTGTTTCGAGGCATTAGACCGCACAATGAAGGATATAATGTCAGCAGTTGATCATCGCAACAAACACAAACCCTTTGGTGGAAAGACAGTTGTTCTTGGTGGTGATTTTAGATAAATTCTACCAGTCATACGAAGAGGGACTAGATCAGATGTACTCGCTGCTTCAATTAATTCATCATCGATATGGTCAAGTTGTAAGGTACTTCACCTAACTGTCAACATGCGTCTTGGTAGTTCAAACGTAGAATCAGAGAGGGTTGAGATAAAGGATTTTGCAGATTGGTTGCTAAAGATTGGGGATGGCCCCGCACAGTCAAATGAGTTCGGAGAGACTGATGTGGAGATTCCTAAAGATCTATTAATACTGGATTCACCCAATCCCCTACAGGCTTTGATTGACTTCACATATCCCGAACTATTGGCAAACATGCACACGTAACACTTTTTTGAAGAAAGGGCTATTTTGGCTCCAACACCGAGTCTGCTGAGCATGTTAACACTTATATCTTGGACCAAATTCTGGTGAAGTTGTGGAGTACCTAAGCTCGAGATACTATATGTCAATCGGATGAAGACAAATGAAGTTCGTGAGTGAATGGTTCACCACGCACTCTGAATGATATAAAGTGTTCTCGTATCCCCAATCATAAATTGAAATTGAAAGTAGGTGTGCCAATTATGTTGATGAGAAACATCGACCAATCAGCAGGGCTATGCAATGGTACGAGATTGATGGTGGACCATTTGGGCAAGAATATCATCACAACCATCGTCATAACAGGAAAAAACAAAGGCAACAAGATATTCATTCCTCGGATGAATTTAATTCCAAGCGACGCTGGACTCCCATTTAAGTTCAGACGCCGACAGTTTCCTATAACTGTGTGTTTTGCGATGACGATCAACAAAAGTCAAGGGCAATCACTATCTCACGTTGGAATTTATCTACCTAAACCAGTGTTCACACATGGTCAGTTATATGTTGCCCTTTCACGTGTTAAGGCAAGAAAAGAACTAAAGTTGTTAATCATGGATGAGGATAAGAATTTGATGCATTGCACTAAGAATGTAGTGTATAGTGAAGTATTTGATAATGTTTAGCTGTATACGTGTCTAAGAATTCAATAAACATCGTCCAAAAACTTATATTATTATCTTGGTCGTATTAATTATGGTTATATATTCTTTGAACTAGTCAGTAGTATTTACTTAACAACCGTACAATTTTCTAAAAATGTAAATATCGCCCGTTCACATAAAATGTATTCTCGTGCTGGCACGGGTGTACATACTAGTATATATATATATATATATATATATACATCTGTGTTGTTGTTGCTGTTTTATATGTATAAATGTTCTGCTGTTGTTGTTTTGTTTCTCTATTGTTCTTTGTTTTGTTTCGCAAATCTTTGCTGTGTTTCGTGCTCTAAATGCCATTTTGTTTGCTACCAGTAAATGCTGTTGTTTTTGTGCTGTAATTGCTGCTTTTTTTAGTGCGATATGGCTGCTATTTTAGCGCTGTGTTGCTGCTATTTTAGCGCCAGGTTGATGTTGTTATATGTGCTGTCTTAGGTGTTGTTTTGTCTCATTTTATGTGTCACTTGGCGTCACTTTGTGCTACCTTAGTGCCGATTGTTTGGCCGTGTCTAACAAGACGAAGAAGATTAATGTTGTTATTGTTGGGTCAAACGTGATTAAATGTTGTTGTTGTTGAGTCTCTAAGACTAGAATTTTATATCGTAAGGCTAAAACAAATGTTGTTGTTGTTGAGTCTCTAAGGCTAGAATTTTATATTATGAGGCTAAAATTTAATGTGGTTGTTGTTGAGTCCCTAAGGTTAGAATTTTATGTTGTTGTGGTTGGGTCAATGAGAGCAAGAATTTTATATCGTTGTGGTTGGGTCAATGAGAGCAAGAATTTTATATTGTTGTTGTTGGGTCAATGAGACCAATGATTGTATTTTGTTGTTGTTGGGTCTATGAGACCAAAATCCTATGTTGTGTTGTTGGGTCAAATGTGATTAAGTGTTGTTGTTGATGATGTCGTTGTGCATGTTGTTTGAAATGTTGTTTCCGGTTAAGTCGCACATGGTGTCCATACATGACATATGCATACCACGTTGTTGTAGGTTGCGGTCTGTTGTTGTTGAAGCCACAAAGGTTGTTTATGTTGATTGGTACCACATGCATATACCCGTGTTGTGGGTTGCATCTCATCCATTTTTCATGTCACGGTGTTGTCGTTAGTTTGTGGTTGCTTGTTGTTGTAGTACATTGACACTGCGGTGTAATGATGTTGTTCTTTGTGTGATCTTTGTTGAAGTATAATGAAGTTGTTGAAATGTAGTAATTATAGTTGTTTTGACTCTAATATGTTACTTATTATGCATTCTTTTATACTGTTAGACTCACCCCTTCTGCATTTAAAATGTTACCTCGATGTCGGTAACGTGCAGGTAGTTACAAGTGAAGACCAGGATTTCCCTTTAGTAGCTGAGTCGTGTCGTCTTGCTCTGATACGTAGCACCTGGGGGGGAAACGAACACTATTTATTAGACGTTTTATCATATAGACTATTTCTCTATTATTTGAATGTTTTCTGGATTTGTATTTTACCGAAAACGTTGGTGTTGAGATGATGTTTTATGAGAGTTTATTTTGCTCCGCTGCGATTTGTTGGATCCTTATGATGTGCTACGTATCTCGTGGTTATTAAATGGAGAATTACGTTGTTGACTTTGAATGTTTTACTGATTACACGTTGTTGAAAATTTAAATGTTGAAATGTGACGCTCCAATGTATGCTTAGTTGAAAATTCCGCACTCTGATTTTTAATAAAATAGTCGGGTAGAATTGGGGTGTTACATCTACCGCGCCCACCCGGTCGTCTACGACCTCCACCGAGGAGTCCTCTAAGTCCTCAGCAACCATAGACTGGACATCTTCCGGCAGTTCTGATCGACCGGCTCAAGCTGAAAGGGAGGAAACCTCTCGCGTGCCTTCTGACGAACCAACCCTCGATGGTCTGGCCAATGCTTCTGGCGAAACTCGTATGAACGATAACCAGGTCGCTGAGGAACATGATCGGGTCGCAGCAGCGACCGGTGGTGATCAACGAGGCGTGGCCCAAGACGTGGCCCCAGGTGACCCGGAAGAAGTGGTCGAGAAGGATATGTCTTGGGTCTCCACTACCCTCAGGAGTCATCGAAGTAGAGTACGCCGCCGCGCCCAAGATGAAGCAATCCTGACCGCTCAGTTTTATGTCAATGGTTGGAGGGTCGAGGGCATGGCGAAGGACGAGGACATTTCAACGTGGACCGAGATGCTCAAATTTACCATGTATCGCATTGTTTTCGAGCGTATGGGGATCGTTCCACCTTTCACCAGATTTCAAAGACAAGTTTAGAGATACCTTAAGGTCGCTCCTTCTCAACTGAACCCGAATGCCTAGGCGTTTCTACAAGGTTATGAGGACGTCTTGACATCACTGGGGCGGCCTGTCTCCATGAGGTTGTTTTTCACCTTATTCTAGATGAGCTACCTATACGAGCCAGGAACGAAGGGCGCTCGCAAGGAGGCAGTCTCTCTCAAGAATCATTCTCAATACAATTTCTTCAAGCCCTACATGGAGTCTTTGCCAACTGGATGAAAAAATGATTTCTTTTGGGTCGTCCCATATACAAGTGAGACGCTTCAAGGAGTGGCTCAGATGGCCAAGGATATTAGCGTCGGGACGCCTCTTTTGCCGACCTTGTGGTCCTACGACCATTTCCTAAAGAAGCCTGGTGAATATTCTTTCAAAGAGATGGAGCTTGCCACCGTGGATATTGAGACGATCCACAGGCTTAGAAGAATTGCCTCCCGCGTTCCTGGAGGTCGTATAAAAATCAACAAGATTGTGGACGCGAGAGGCAGTCATGCCGTTAAGCAGAGGCGGATCTTTTAAGGAGCCGGGGGGAGCCACGGCACCCGTCGAAAAAATAGAAGTTTTTTTTAAAAATATTATTAACTAAAGCTATTGAAAATTAAGTATATATATTATGTTTGCGAAGTAATACCAAGTACAATGACTAGCGCAGCGGTAAATTTTTTCTGGTAGGGACTGGTGGGTTGCGAGTTCGATCCCCTCTCTCTGCATTTCAATATGGTTTTTACATATTAAATTTCTTTTATAATAGCAACAATGAGGATGTGTGCTCTGCAATCTCTTCATTTTAAATGAATGGCAGGGCATCAATGGAGTTGCGAGCAATATTTTTTAGATAGAATTATAATTTATGAATAAATGTTTTTATTGTTATATTATATGAAACAATTTCAATTTTATTTTTGAAAACAAATCAAAATTATCTTTAAAAATTACAAGATTTTAATTTCTTAATTAAGGCTCTATATTTCACTAAAAAAATTGAGTCTCTATTGTCGAATCAATTTTTTTTAATTTAGTTTTGTTTGTAAAGATAGTATTTTTTGTAAATATATTATTTGATTAATTTGGCTCCCCCTAGTATTTCACTCAAGATCCGCCACTGCCGTTAAGGCCGCCCTTGGTGGGTGGCCGCTAAATCCTCTTAACTATTTTATTTTGTTTAACTCGTTATACAACTTGTTACTGACATCTCCTTTGTTTTGTGTAGTTACCATGGCGAGTGTTGAAGATTTTGACCTTTTTGCCCAGTGGGCGGCCGAGGAGGGGGACGACTCTCCACCACATGGAATTCCTGTTGTGACAGTCGAGGGAAACGCCCCTCAACCGGAGATTGCTGCCGAAGGGTCGCGGATTGACTTGGACGACCAGGTTGCTTCCGCCGACCGAAATATTCCACAAAGTAGCCCAATTGTCCAAGAAAAGACCGGTAAAAGAGGGCGCTCTACTGACGGCGACCCTTCCGAGAGAAAGAAACATAAGAGCAGGGGCCATGTGGGTCGGTTGCCCAAACTTGATTTGCTTGGCTTGGGGGACCAAGACCTTTAAGGAAGAGCCCTTTGAAGTGATGGCCGCTGGCCTGCTATTCAAAAAATATCAAGAAGAAGAAGTTGACCGTCTGGCAGGAAGGCGAGTTTTTCATAAAGTTTCATATCTTGAAGACGACCTGTCAGATAAAAATTTTAAACTGAAGTCTGATGTGTCCAAATTATTAGAGGTGACAGAGGAGCGGGATAGGTTGCTCAAGAGGGTGGAAGAGCTCGAGCCGTAGATCGAGTTGATTGCTGCCAACGAGCAGAAACTTAAGGAGGCTGAAATTCAGCTGGCGGCTGCTGTGGTCGCTCAATCTGGAGCTGAGGCGACAAGAGACAACGCGCTGGCTGAAAAGGTTGCGGCCGAAGGAGAAGTGGAGCGCCTGAATAAGAAAAACGGAGAGCTCTTTGACCAGGTCACATCTCTGAGAACCGACATGACTGTTGTTGAGCAAGAGAAAGATAAGTACAAAGCTCGCTTTAAAGAGGCAGTCGCCAATGCTTTTGGGGTGGCCCAATACCAATTCGAGAACGCGGTCAGCCAAATTAAGCTCGCCCATCCTGAGCTGGTGATCGACGAGGTCGTGGTGAATAGCGCCCACTGCATGGTTGACCAAGAAATTGTGCGTCCCAAAAAGGTCGAGAAAGGGAAGGTCGTCCACGAGCGGGCCGTTGTTTTTCGTGCTGGTCCCTCCTCATGAACATTAATCTTGTTTTACTTTTTGCTTTGAACAATTTTCCCGCCTGCGAGCGGTGGATATGTAGGGCACCCTGGTTACGACTTTGGCGTCCTAATTTTGTAATCAATACTTTTTTAAGCTCTTTTGCTTTCGAATGCAAGTAAATTTTCTGTCGCTCATAAATTTTGCACGCTTACTTGTCATAAATTTGCATGCGTGCACTTTAACTAAGTGGTCGCTTTATTATTCGCGGGCATGACACTTGCGACTTTCATTTTGCCACTTGATGGCATTCGTTAATTTAATAGGCCGCTACACTCAGCGGCTCACATTTTGCCATTCGATGGCGCTCGATTGGGCCATTCGATGGCACTCGTTAAGTTTGTAGGCCGATATGCTCAGTGGCTTACATTTAGCCATTCGATGGCGCACGTTTGTCGGCCGCTACGCTCAGCGACTCACATTTTAGCCATTCTATGGCGCTCGATTGTACGCCAACTCGGTGGCGCTATGGTCGCTCTACTGCTACTCGCATGATGAGCGACCGGTCATACATTCTTGCATGAAAGATGAAGTACACACGTATTTTTAAGGTCGGGCCTCTGTAAAAAACCCACATGGGGAAAAAGAGCGCCCGCCTGGCTTTCATTCAATATTTGATCGTTCAAAACAACTTTGAGGCATTGCACATAATATTTTCTCAATTTCTCAGCGTTCCATGTCTTGGGTATGGTCGCCTCATTCATGGTTTCCAGCTCGTAGGCTCCTTTACCGGTCTTGTTGACAACACGATATGGTCCCTCCCAGTTGGGGGCAAGCTTCCCTTGGCGAGCATTCTTGTTTCCTACATCTGCCCGCCTAAGAACGAGTTGTCTGGTGTGTGGAATATGCCACATACACTTGAGTGCAAGTATACACTGTCCAAAAACAAGTAGTAAAAAGATCGAACCCACAGAGATTGAAAAACTCACTTTTAAATGATATAAAGTAATATAGTGCAAAGTCACAAAGTAATAAAATAATTTTGGATTTTGTTTGATGATCACAACTAAGTTAGAAAGAAAGCAAGTAAAGAATGTTGATAGTGTAAAGAGAAAAGCTAGTTGGAATGTCTTCATCAAGTAATTTACTTAAAAGTGTATGATGCAAGATGTGATGCAACACAAGATCAATCTCATTGCATTAGCTATGTGCCTTTCGGTCACTTTCTTCGAGTTTCATTACCAAATCTTATGATCCTTGTTCTATGCAAGAAAAAAAGGGGTGTCGATGCAATCTTGCCTCCTAACAAGTATCACTTTGCTTAAGTGAATTCACTCTTGTATTTTAAGTACCCACAATTATCCTATGGACTATACTATCCTATGTCTAGGACTTAGCATGGTTTTCACAAAGTTTTCTTTATGTAAAACACTCACCCATATTAGTTCTTGAGTTCTTAATTGTAAGCCATGTCCGGTCATTTACAATTCATACTTATTCTAAGTGATCAAGTTTAAAATAAGTAATAAAAATATTATCAAGCAAGAACTAAAGTGCAAACATACATACATGCAACATACTTACTTAAAAGCTTATTAAATGATTAGAACATTCCAACTAAGAAAGGTTTAGCTAACAAGAGACATTGCAAGATATATATAAACCGAATAGACCATGTTTATATATATAGAACTCACTAAAGAGAAACAACAAGAGTAAGGTTACAAATGTTGAAAATCTTTATATGAAGTCTTCTAGCAATGCACTAGCATTACTCCTTAGCACTATACAAACACTATGAAAATGAGTAAAGGAGGATTTGTCAATTCCTTCCTCTTCCTCTAAAAATATAAAACTAACTATGTATATTGAAATTTTGATCTAACTTATGGATTGTGATATATTTCCAAATGAAGATGTGAGGTCCTTTTATAGCCTTCAAGTGAGGTGCTTCCTTCCTTCATGTTGAAGTCATCTTGAGTGGATGATAGCTGTAGTTGCTTTCCAGAGGTTTATCCATGTTGCAATCTTTGACTTAATCATATAGGGTGGTTCCATGGTGTTAGAACAAGTGTCCCTATGTTGATGACTCTTCAAAGCTATGCCTATAGCTATGTGTGAATGGTAGCGCCTACTATACATTGTTGGATGGCATCAGGGAAGCAAGTAGGAGGTCATCACATTGCATGTGGATGCATATGAAACAGGCTGCTTATTCACCAAGTTGCGCAGAATTGATGCAGGATCAGTGCAGGAGCATTGATGCAGACAGCATTGAGACTGCACTGAACAAAAACATCAAACATACCACAATATATCCAAAATGGCCTATAACTAACTATATCCATTCAAATCACTCAAGATATCATATATCACACTAAATACTATATAAACTCTTTATTATTACTTGAAAGAGAGCAAATACTAAGTTTAAACATATGAAATACTCTATATAAAATAGAGTTATCACACCCCCAAACTTAAACCATTGCTTGTCCGCAAGTAATGACAAAGACAAACTATAAAAACTAAAATTTCTAGAAGATAGATCAGTTTGATTTGGATTTTCATGAGGAGTTCCCTATGAACTTCATTTATCAACAACTTTTCTTGTGCCTTTATTTCTTCAAAACCACCAAAGTTATTCAAACTCTTTTGTGTGTGTGTGAACCCACTGAGTTGAGATTGGTTCCAAGACTAAGTGAAAAAATTTCCTCCTAGCCTTTGAAAGGATTGGTTCATCTTTGGTCACACCAAATTATTTTTCAAAAGAAAGTTTAGACTCACAAAATTTTCTCAAGTGTTGGGGAGTTTTTAAAATCAAAGGGCTTGATTGAATTTTTCAAAGCTTTTGAGCCAATGCAATTTTCTATTTTTTTTTTTTTTTTTTTTTTTTTTTTTTTTTTTTTTTGTGTGGATCTTTTTGTGCAAATGCAATACTTCTTTGAAGTGTTTTGTGCATTGATTTTTTCTGCATTTTGCTTTTTCTTCATCTGCGATTTACATTGATGCAAACAGACCGATGATGCTTTTTCTTTTCTAGCTCATACCTTCCTCACTCGACCTCCGATGCAAATGCACTTTGGCACAGTGTCTTGACCTCCGAGATGCATATATTTTTTCTTTGCACTTTGCACGTGTTCGATTTATTGAACTATCCTCCGGATACATTTATTCTGCATGGCACAGTCTTTGACCTCCGGATGCATTCATGTACTTAGCACGTGTATAGTTTCAAAAGATTCAGATATGGCTTGTCCACATTTTTGTTTTCTTTTTCTACATTGTTTACTCTTCACTTTTGAAATTCAAATTTGTTTTTCATAAAACACCCCCAAACTTAATTCTTTAAGCTCTTCTTTCTTTTTAGTAAAGCTTTGTTTTGACCTAAGCTTACAAAAATTCCCTTGCATCAGTTGATCTTTTAAATAGCAAGGTTCTTTTCACAAACTCAGTTTTGAAGTGTTTGAAGTGAAAATAATTTTGGTTTTTCTCGAGAAATAAGGCTTCTTTTTCTCTTTTTCATCATTGAAATTCCATCCATAGGGTTTTCACCATATTTTTGAAAAACTCGATCTTTTCTAAAAAAATATTTAGATACTACTTTGTTAAGTACATCTAATATTTAAACAAACTAAAAACTATTTAAAACATATATATTTACTAAATAAAACATTTAATTTAAACACACAACATATTAGATAGAAACAAACATAATTAAACATAACATGCAAATCCCCCAAACTTAAGGGGTTGCGTTGTTCTCACCGCAAATTTGTTCAAAATGACATAAATCATTTGTTCAAAAATAGGGAGAGGATTAGTACAACCAGGAAATAGTTCAAAAGAATTAACACAAGTTATAGCAAGGTAGTAGGTGAAAACATGTAAATGATACTCATTTCTTGGCTCCACTCCTAATTCAGTGCTTTGCTGGATGGAGGAGTGTGTTTCACCTTCCCGCTTCTTCTCCTTGGGCTTGCTTGGTGTTGCTTCAGAGGTGCGGATGCACCTCCTACTCGGTGTAGTTGCGGGAACTTGTTCTCAGAATCGATGCAGTGCATCAGTCTTGACTGCATCACTTTTCTTCCTTTTTGGTGTTAATTTTGCCTGCCTTCCTGCAGGTTGCTTGAAGAACTTTTGAGTATTGTGCAGAGCATCCCTCTTCTGTTTTGCCATTTCTTCCAGAACCATTTTGATTGTTGCCTCATCATGCACAGCTTGTTGTCTCTGTTGTGATGCAGCGAAAAGTGATGCAGAGCATCACTGCATTGCAAATGATTGAGCTAGAGGCTCTGTGCGAGATGATTCTTCTTCTTTGTCTTGTTTGTCGAGTCCTTCTTCTTCTCTTTCCTGCAAAATCTCTTTTTCAAGAGCAGAAACAACATTTGAAATAATGTTGCTTGGGTTAGAAGGTACTGCTTGGTCTGTTGGCATAACAGGGGTTTGTTCTGAGATTGGTTCTTCTGTGTGAGTTGTTTCTTGTGTTTCTTTTCTTGGAGAGGGTGGTGGAGGGGTTGTTTGTGGTGGTGATTGGACTGGTGGATCATTGAGAGAGGGTAATGGTGATTTTGGAATGGAGGAGGATTCTTGGTTTGGTGAGATGATGGGTGATTTGGTTACTGGTGAAGTGATAGGTGTTTCTGGTTGGGTTGATGCAGAAGTTTGTTTGGCATATTTCTGCCTAGCAATCTCCTCTAAGATCACACCTCTAGCTTGTTCCTCTTCTTCTTCATCAATTTCCTCATCACTCTCTTCCTCCTCTTCTTCTTCTAATTCTTTATCCATTTCTTTTAATTCCTCATCCTCAGCTTCAGATTCAAAATCATACAATTCTTCAACTACGAGTTCTACCACAACCTTCTTCTCAGATTTTTTGTATTGTTTCCTAGCCACTTTCTTCTTAGTGCTAGGTTCTCCTACCTTCTCCTTTCCTTTCCCTTCTTCTTCAACTTCTTTCTCTTCTTCTTCTTCACCTTCGAGATCTTAGCACCCAACTAGGAAATTCGGGGGCATTCACTTGGCCCACAAGATCAAAGATCTTGTCAAAGACCAATTGAAGCTACCATGTTGATCATTCTGAAATTTCCAGATCGCCTCTCGCTTCGCATGTAATGCTCTTGCATTGCAGTGCAGGGCCTCTTACATTTCTCAACTTTTCCTTCACTTCAAAGACTTAAATTACTGCGGGAAACTTTCTTTGTTCATTAGCGCCAATAGGGACTCCTTCTTTCATGCATAGCTCAAGAATAAGACAAGGGAAAACAAAATCCCTTTGATTTTGTTGAGCATGCAAGAATTTCCTAGCTATCAATCACTTATGTCTACATGTCCTCGTAGAGAATTGTATCTAGCAAAATCAATCTCTCTTTGGTCATAGCATATGTATGTGATGTAGGCGTAATTGAATTGGCTATGAACAAATGCCAATTACCTAATGCATTTACCAAATAGTTACTTCTAAGCTTAATCTCATTAGGTGTGAATTTTTCCCAAACAGACTCTCGTATAGCAATCCTACTCCTTATTTCTTCCATTTCTTTCTTAAAGGCATTTGCCACTCTATTTTCAAATTCATTCCCATTATATTTCAAAGATATAATGTTCATTCAATTTCTTGGCATGGAAGTGTACAAGTTTACCTCTCACCATGGAAGTGTAGGAATGTTCTCATTCCTTCTTGTGGTGTGATGCCAAAGATAGAATTCTCTTACCAAATCTTCAATGTAGCCTCCTCGTGGTAGCACAAAGTGGTCCCAATTGAGATTGGCCACCGTTGACATGAATGATGGGCTTGCCTTCTTCAAATCATACCTCTCTCTCGGGCATTAGATGCATGTTCCACAGATGAACATTGTCATCGCTTTTGATTGAGGATTCTTTGGCTTTCCTTTCCTTGATGATGATGATCCTGCATGCATGGCTTTCTTCTCTTTTTGGGGAGTTTTGGCCTTTCGCTGATGATTTCTGTCTTGATTGCTTCTTCACCATTGTAATGAATTTCTAGGTTTTTGATTGCTTGTGTGTTTTGGAAAAGATTGGATTGAGAATGAGAAGATTGATTTGTGTTTGAGATGAGAGAATTTGTGAGAGTTTACGAATGAAGCGGGTAATTGGTAACAATGAAGGCTTTATGTTTCGTGAAGAGGAAGTTAGTGGAGTTATTAGGTAGCCGTTAGCATTGCGTCTTTGCGCATGCATCTTGCCAAGTGTCTTGCTTTGGCTATCAATGTGTCATTAATCTTACTTATCCTCCTTTGATCTTCCCGAAGCCTTTTGATTCACACTTAACCAATTTTCTTCAAGTTTATAATTTTCGATCGATGCAGGCACGTTTTTCCTCAATGCAGTGCACTTGATGCACCGCATTAGTTTCCTCGCATTTCGCAAAAACAACTAAAAACATAAAATTGCACAAAAATAATTAAAAACAATGGGTTGCCTCCCATTAAGCGCTTGTTTTAAGAGTCTTGTCACCGACTACCTCTTTTTACTTAGAGATTTTGCAAATGAGTGGTGGTTTTGTCTTTCACCACATGTTCACCATAGTACATTTTAACTCTCTCGACCATTCACCTTGAAGACAGATTTGAGGATTTATCAAATAAGTCTATCGCTCCATGTGGATAAACTTTTATCAATTTAAATGGTCCCGACCACCTTGACCTTAGTTTTCCAGAAATAGCTTCAACCTAGAGTTGTATAGCGAACTAGTCCTCCTTCTTTCAATTCTCTTACGAGAATTTTCTTGTCATGCCATTTCTTAGTCTTAGCTTTGTAGATTTCAGCATTCTCATAAGAGGTTTGCCTAATTTCTTCTAACTCATCAAGCTCTAACATTCTCTTTTTACCGCTTGTTCAAATTGAAATTGAGCTTTTTGATAGCCCAATAGGATTTGTTTTCCAATTCTACAGTAAATGGCATGCTTTTCCATAGACTAATTTGTAAGGGGACATTCCTAAGGGTGTTTTGAATGTTGTTCTATATGCCCATAAAGCATCATCCAAATGTAAAGACCAATCTTTCCTATTTGGACTTACCATTTTTCTAGCATTCTCTTAATTTCCTATTGGATAATTCCGCTTGTCCACTAGTTTGAGGATGGTAGGTCAGTAGCTATCTTATGCTTAACTCCATACTTAGCTAGAAGGTTTTCTATGATCTTATTGCAAAAGTGTGAACCTTCATCATTAATGATAGCTCTAGGAGTTCCAAATCTAGTGAATATATTTCTTTGCAAAACTTACTCACCGATTTAGCATCATTATTGGGTAATGCTATCGCCTCTACCCATTTGGACACATAATCAACAACTACTAAGATATATAAATTGCCAAAAGAGGGTGGAAAAGGTCCCATGAAATCCATGCCCCAAACATCAAATAATTCAATTTCTAAAATATTTGTTCTAGGCATTTCATGCTTATCGTAAATATTTCCTCGCTTTTTTGACATTTATCACAAAGATTTGACCAATAAATATGAATCTTTAAATAAAGTAGGCCAAAAATAACCAGATCAGTAATACCTTAGCCTTGCTGTCCTAGTGCTTCCAAAGTGTCCTCCATAAGGTGCGTAATGGCAATGCGTATAAGCGCTTGCTTGTTGCTCCTCTTCAGGTATGCATTTCCTTATTAATTGATCAGGACACATCTTGTAAAGGAATGGATCATCCCAATAGTATTGTTTAACCATGTGGAAGAACTTTCTCCTTTGTTGATATGTCATACTCACTGGTACTACTTTGCTTGCAAGGAAATTGACAATATCAGCAAACCATGGTGCAGATGCATTTGATGCTCCCCGCATTGCTTATAGCAAATGCGCTTTCATGTTTTGCATTGATCGTGATTGCCAATAGTTTTTCATCCGGAAAACTCTCCTTGATTTCTTCTCCTTGTGTACCAAGTGATTCTCCTTCAATCCTTGATAAATGGTCTGCTACTTGATTTTCTACTCCTTTCTTGTCTCTAATTTCTAGATCAAATTCTTGTAGGAGTAAAATCCACCTTAGCAGCCTTGGCTTTGCATCCTTCTTTGAAATTAGATACTTAATGGCGAGTGATCGGTGTAGACAATAATTTTAGTGCCAACTAAGTATGATCTCGAATTTTTCAAATGCAAAGACCACACTAATAATTCCTTTTCTCGTGATCAGTGTAGTTCACTTGAGCTTCAATTAATGTCTTGCTAGCATAATATATGGAATGAAAGACCTTATCATACCTTTGCCCTAGGATCGCTCCTACCGCAAAGTCACTAGCATCACACATTAATTCAAATGGCTCGCTCCAACTGCGAGTTACTATAATTGGTGCTTGTCACCAATGCCTTTTAAGCTTGTCAAAAGCTTCTATACAAAAGTTATCAAAGATAAATTCTACATCATGTTGCGAAGCATACATAATGGTTTTGAGATTTTTGAAAAGTCTTTGATAAACCTTCTATAGAAACCAAACATGGCCTAAGAAGCTCCTCGATACCTTTAATTGTATTGGGTGGTGGTAGATTCTCAATGACATCAACTTTAGCTTTGTCTACCTCTAGACCTTTCTTTGAAATCCTATGTCCTAGCACTATGCCTTCTTGTACCATGAAATGGCACTTTTCCCGATTTAAAACTAAATTTGTTTCTTCACATCTCTTGAGAATTTGTTCCAAGTTTGTTAAGCAAACTTGGAATGTTTCTCCAAAGATAGAGAAATCATCCATGAATACTTCCATTGATTGCTCAATGAAATCTGAGAATATAGACATCATGCATCTTTGGAATGTAGCAGTGCATTACATAAGCCAAATGGCATTCTCCTAAAAGCAAAAGTACCATAAGGGCATGTAAAGGTGGTTTTTGTTGATCCTTAGGCTCAATGGCTATTTGATTATAGCTCGAGTAGCCATCTAGGAAACAATAAAATTCTTTCCTGCTAATCTATCTAGCATTTGGTCTATGAATGGTAAAGGAAAGTGATCCTTTTGGTAGCTTTGTTGAGTTTTACGTAATCCATACAGATTCTCCACCTGTGTGATGCTTCTTGTTGGTATCAACTCATTCTTTTCATTGGCTATCACCACACACCCCTTTCTTTGGTACACATTGGACAGGGCTTACCCAAGCACCGTCTGCGATATGGGGTATATGATTCCAAAGATCTAGCCACTTAATTATTTCCTTTTCACAACCTCTTTCATGATAGGATTTAGTCTTCTTTGACTCTCTATGTTTGTTTTTGGAATTTTCTTCCAAAATGACTGCATGCATGCATATAGAAGGACTAATTCCTTTGATATCTGCCATTTGCCAACCTATAGCTTTGGTATGCTTCTTGAGAGTACTAATGAGATCACTCTCTGTTTTGATGTTAAATCGTAGCAATGATAACAGTAAAGTCTCATTTGTTCCTAAGAATGCATATTTAAGGTGTTCAGCAAGATCTTCAATTCTAACTTAGGAGGTTGTTCTATTGAGGTAAGTTCTTCTTGAGACTTGGATCCTCAAGATTGAGTGGTTCATAAGTCCTAGCCCATACTTCCTTACAAGAGTTTTCTATTGGCGATTCTCTTTTTCTAGTATTTCAAAGATCTAGCAATGCAAATGCATCTAATGCATCTGCATTGGCTAAGTGATCATAATTGCTTGTAAAATTGTTTTTCTACCAATTGATCTAGAGAGAATAAGGATGAACACTCTTCCTGCTTCTTCCGAAGGATACTTCATAGCATTCATTACATTGAATTTGATCTCTTGATCATTCACTCTCATAGTGAGTTCACCTTTCTCACATCAATTATGGTTTTACCAAATGCTAAAAATGGTCTTCCTAGGATAATAGGCACTTCCTTATCTGCATCAAAGTCAAGGATAACAAAATCTACAGGGAATACAAATTTGTCTACCTTAACTAGGATGTCTTCTATGATACCTTCAGGATAGGCTATTGATCTGTCCACCTAATTGAAGTGTCACGTTGGTTGGTTTTGCATTTCCTATTTCTAATCGGTCAAAAATAGATTTAGGCATCAAGTTGATGCTTGCACCTAAATCACATAAAGCTTTACTAGTATATAGGATTTTCCTATAGAAAATGGAATTGTAAAACTACCGATCCTTCAATTTCCTAGGGATCTTATTTTGCATAAGCAAACTACAATCTTCATCATGGCAATCGTTTCAAACTCACCTAATCTTCTTCTCTTAGTAAGCACATCCTTCATAAATTTTGCATAATTTGGCATTTGTTGGAGGGCTTCTACTAAGGGAACATTGATGTGTAATTGTTTTAGTACCTCTAGGAATTTACTAAACCGCTTCTCCTCATGTGCTTTTTTCACTCTTTGAGGGTAAGGAGGAGGAGGGTATTCGGTGTACTAACTTAGGTAGTGGACTTTGAACTTCTTGTGATGCAGAGCACTAGATGCTTCGCATTGGTTTCTTTTGATTTTTGGTTTTTCTCCCTTTTCTACACTTTCCTTCTCGATTAACTCTACCAAATCCTTACCACTTCTCAAAGAAATAGCCTTAACTCGCTCCTTTCCTTTGGTTTGAGAAGGTGTAGCTTCAGATTTGAAGGTAAGGCACCTTGTGGCCTTTGATACGGAGTCGTGGCTAATTGACCAACTTGATTCTCTAAGTTCTTGATGGAAGCATCTTGGGTTTGTCTAGCGCTTCTAGATTCACCTATGAATGCTTTGAGCATGGTTTCTAGAGAATTATCGGTGGTAGGTTGAGAAGTTCTTTGGTTATTTTGAGTCGGGAATCACGGTGGGTTGGTTTGTGTAGTTGGAGCGGTTCTAGATGCAGTGCAATCGTTGTTGCTCCATCTAAAATTTGGGTGATCTTTCCAACCAGGATTATAAGTGTTGGAATAAGGGTTGTTATTCCTATTATAACCTACATAATTTACAGAGATAGGGTTGCTAGAACACTCCTCATACAAGTGACCTCCTCCACAAGACACACAACTAGGTGTGCCCGGAGGTACTTGTTCTCTTCACAGAATAATCTTTGTCTGGTGATGCACATTAGATGCAGATAGCATTGCCGTAAGTGAAGTTTTTCATCAAATTAGCTAGAGTGGCTACTTGAGCGAGATAGTATGTATATATCATTGATTTCATGCACCCTCGATGGTTTCTTTTGGGCACTTACCCTCTCAATGAGGCCAACTAGAGCTATTAGTCGCTATTCTATCAATTAATTCACATGCTTCATTGTATGATGATTTAATAACACTCCACCGGATGATGCATCAAGCATTATTCGGTTTGAGGTTCTAAACCATTATAAAATGTTTCCATTTGAATAATAACAGTAAACCATGATGAGGACATTTTCTTAAAAGTTCCTTCCATCTTTCCCATGCTTCAAATAAAGATTCAAACTCTTTTTGTCTAAAAGATGTAATATCATTTCTTAACTCGGCATTTTTGATAGGTGGGAAATATTTTCCTAAAAACTTTTCACCATTTCATTCCATGAATGAATAGAGTTAGGCTCTAAAGAATTTAGCCAAGCCTTAGCTCTATCTTTCAAAGAATAAGGAAATAACCTTAATCTAAATGCATTTTCACTAACACCGTGTAAAATAAAATTACTACAGACTTCTAGAAATTGCCTTAAATGCAAATGAGGATCTTCATGAGGAGATCCTCCAAATTGACCAATAGTTTGAAGCATTTGAAACATCATAGGTTTAAATTCAAAATGCATGGCATCAATATGAGGTCTGCTTATGCTAGTTTGCATGTTTTGATGATCAAATCGAGCATAATCCTCATGGGTCTATCTCTATCATTAATCATACCTATGTGATCCATGTGGATGAGATTTTCTCTATGAACTTCTTCTTGATAGCATCTTGTCAGATCCGGGGCCTCCTCTCACCGAGTGTGGCCTTGAGCTTTGTTCTTCACCGAAAGACATGTTCTTTGGCTTGTTGATTCTGCTTTTTGGAGCCTTAGCAATCTCCCGAATTTTCTTTCTATTTCTAAATCTAAACTATATTCGGAGTTCTGCTTCAGTTCTGTACATATACTAAGTACCATGTCTTGTGGTTGATGAAACTAAAAACCAGAATTTATATACAACACTAAATTACTTAATATCGAAATTTTAAAAGAATTTACTTCAATCCCTACAACGCGCGCCAAAAACTTGGTGTGTGGAATATGCCACATACACTTGAGTGCAAGTATACACCGTCCAAAAACAAGTAGTAAAAGATCGAACCCACAGAGATTGAAAAACTCACTTTTAAATGATATAAAGTAATATAGTGCAAAGTCACAAAGTAATAAAATAATTTTGGATTTTGTTTGATGATCACAACTAAGTTAGAAAGAAAGCAAGTAAAGAATGTTGATAGTGTAAAGAGAAAAGCTAGTTGGAATGTCTTCATCAAGTAATTTACTTAAAAGTGTATGATGCAAAGATGTGATGCAAATTGCCTTGAATCTTTGTTGCATTAGCTATGTGCCTTTTCGGTCACTTTCTTCAAAGTTTCATTACCACTCTTATGATCCTTGTTCTATGCAAGAAAGAAAGGGGGTGTCGCCCAATCTTGCCTCCTAACAAGTATCACTTTGCTTAAGTGAATTCACTCTTGTATTTTAAGTACCCACAATTATCCTATGGACTATACTATCCTATGTCTAGGACTTAGCATGGTTTTCACAAAGTTTTCTTTATGTAAAACACTCACCCATATTAGTTCTTGAGTTCTTAATTGTAAGCCATGTCTGGTCATTTACAATTCATACTTATTCTAAGTGATCAAGTTTAAAATAAGTAATAAAAATATTATCAAGCAAGAACTAAAGTGCAAACATACATACATGCAACATACTTACTTAAAAGCTTATTAAATGATTAGAACATTCCAACTAAGAAAGGTTTAGCTAACAAGAGACATTGCAAGATATATATAAACTGAATAGACCATGTTTATATATATAGAACTCACTAAAGAGAAACAACAAGAGTAAGGTTACAAATGTTGAAAATCTTTATATGAAGTCTTCTAGCAATGCACTAGCATTACTCCTTAGCACTATACAAACACTATGAAAATGAGTAAAGGAGGATTTGTCAATTCCTTCCTCTTCCTCTAAAAATATAAAAACTAACTATGTATATTGAAATTTTGATCTAACTTATGGATTGTGATATATTTCCAAATGAAGATGTGAGGTCCTTTTATAGCCTTCAAGTGAGGTGCTTCCTTCCTTCATGTTGAAGTCATCTTGAGTGGATGATAGCTGTAGTTGCTTTCCGAGAGGTTTATCCATGTTGCAATCTTTGACTTAATCATATAGGGTGGTTCCATGGTGTTAGAACAAGTGTCCCTATGTTGATGACTCTTCAAAGCTATGCCTATAGCTATGTGTGAATGGTAGGCGCCTACTATACATTGTTGGATGGCATCGGGGAAGCAAGTAGGAGGTCATCACATTGCATGTGGATGCATATGAAACAGTGCTTATTCACCAAGTTGCGAGAATTGATGCGAGGATCGGTCACGGGAGCATTGATGCGAGCGACATTGAGACCGCACCAACAAAACATCAAACATACCACAATATATCCAAAATGGCCTATAACTAACTATATCCATTCAAATCACTCAAGATATCATATATCACACTAAATACTATATAAACTCTTTATTATTACTTGAAAGAGAGTAAATACTAAGTTTAAACATATGAAATACTCTATATAAAATAGAGTTATCATTGTCCAATGGAGAACTCCGGCCCTTTTCTGGACGCGAGAGTTGTATCTTGCAGCGACCTTTTGCTTGATAAGTTGCTCCCTAAGAGACGCCTTATTTCGTAGCTCGTCAACCAGATCGAGCTCCTCCCTGGTCGCTCGTTCATTATCTGCCACAGTTGGTGGATTGGTTGTCCTCCAATTCAACTCGCCCATTTCAATTGGAATGACCGCATCGGTCCCATAGACAAGTCTGAAAGGTGATTCACCCGTTGTTGAATGAGGGGTCGTTCTATATGCCCAGAGGATGGACTGCAGTTCTTCGGCCCAGTTTCCTTTGGCCTCGTCAAACTTTCTCTTCAAACCACGAAGAATGACTCTGTTGGCGCCTCGGCAGTGCGTTAAATGCGTGGGTGTTTGGCCGGCGTAAACGTTGTTTTACTGCTAGGCCGTCCAACATTTCCTGAACCTCTTGTCTGCAAACTGAGTCCCATTGTCCGTTATCAGCTATTGGGGAACATCAAAGCGGGCTAGCACATTTCTACTGAAGAACTTGCTTACCTTTGCCGCCGTTATGGTTGCTAGAGGCTCGACCTCGATCCACTTTGTGAAGTAATCAACCGCCATGATCAAAAACTTGAACTGGCCTGGGGCAGGTGGAAACAGTCCCAGCAAATCCATCCCCCACTAGGCAAACAGCCAGGGTGAGGTGAGACTTTGCAGCTCAAAAGAGGGTGCGACATGAACATCTGCATGCACTTGGCACTTGTTGCACCTTTGGACCAGCTTCTTTGCGTCCTCATCCATGGTCAGCCAGTAATAACCGGCTCTAAGAGCTTTCTTGGCTATGGAGCGACCGCCCTGATGGCTGTCGCATAGACTTTCATGAATGTCCCTTAAGACATGATCGGCTTCGATTGGCGACAAACACCTTAGCAGTGGGGAAGAAAAACCTCTTCTATAAAGCTTCCCTTCAATGACCGAGTATTTGGTCGCCCGCTGCCTCAACAACTTTGCTTCTTTGTGGTCGCCCGGCTCTTCACCTGTTAGAATATATTGCAATATGGGAGTGATCCAGTTTTTCTCTTCATCAATGCAGAGGATGGCTAACGATTGACTAGCTTTGGTCGGCACACTTGGTCGTGTTAGCGTTTCATGAATTAGGCTTCGGAATCGGGCGCTTTGGTGCTGGCCAACTTCGAGAGGATGTCAGCTCGCACGTTCTCGGTTCTTGGCACGTGTTTAACTTCTGCCCGGTCGAACTGACTGAGCAATTCCCTCACTTTAGCCAAGTAGCTTTTTAGGACATCATCTTTTGTATCATATAGTTCCTGAATTTGGGACACGACCAGAAGGGAATCAGAATGGAGCTCCACATGGTCTACGTTAAACTCTTTAGCAAGCAACAGCCCGGCTATACAGGCCTCATACTCTGCCTGATTGTTTGACGTGTGAAAAGCGAACGTGAGTGATACCTCCACGGCCAAACCTTGGGAATTTTCAAAAATCAAACTAGCCCCACTTCCCTTAGAGTTAGAAGAGCCATCAACATGCAAGGTCCAAGTGGTGGTTGGTTGGCCGTCATAAATTGGGATCATCTCAGCAATGAAGTCAGCCAGCACCTGTGATTTGGCTGCCGAACTGGCTTCAAACTTAATTCCGAACTCACTGAGTTCCACTGCCCATTTGATCACGCGGCCCGCCAAATCTGGACGGTGGAGAATCTGTCTTATAGGTTGATCTGTCCTTACCACGATTTGATGTGCCACAAAATATGGTCTCAACCTGCGAGCGACCACCAAAAGTGCAAGCGCCAGCTTTTCAATCCTCTGGTATCTGGTTTCTGGTCCCTGTAACACCTTGTTGATAAAATACACCGGGTTCTGCTTTGTGTCACTTTCTTTGACCAGGACGGCGCTCAAAGCTTCTTCTGTGATCGCTAGATACAGATATAGTGTTTCTCCAGGCAACGGCTTGGCCATGATGGGTGGATTGGTCAAAGCTACTTTTAGGTCGTCCAACGCTCGCTGGCATTGATCGGTCCATTCGAAGTTGACGTCCTTCTTCAAGAGTTTGAACAGGGGAAGAGACTTACAAGCCGACTTAGGTATAAATCTGGATAGGGCAGCAACCATGCCGTTCAACTGCTGGATCTCTTTCTTTGTAGTCGGCAGCCTCATGTCAGCGACCTCCCTACACTTATTGGGGTTAGCTTCGATCCCCCTCTCTGTCAGGTGGAAACCTAAGAATTTCCCAGCTCGCACCCCAAAGGTTCATTTCTCCGGGTTCAACCTAAGTGAATTCCTCCTTGCTTCCTCAAAAACTTCCTTCAGGTCGTTAATATGCTGATCTTTAGACTTGCTCTTGATAATCATATCATCTAGGTAGATTTCTGCCACTCGACCAATCTGCTTCTTGAATATCTTGTTCATCATGCGCTGATAAGTCGCTCCAGCGTTCTTCAGACCGAAAGGCATTACCTTGTAACAGAAATTGCCGCGATCGGTCATGAAAGCGATCTTATGGCGATCTGGCGGGTACATAGTTATTTGATTATAGCCTGAATATGCGTCCAGAAAGGAAAGTAACTTGTAGCCTGAAGCACCGTCAACCAATTTGTCAATGCTGGGCACAGGAAAAGCGTCTTTGGGACACGCTTTGTTCAAGTCGGTGTAATCGACACACATGCGTCATTTTCCATTCTTCTTCCTGACCAGCACGACATTTGAGAGCCAAGTTGTATACTTAATTTCTTCAACAAAGTTAGCTTTAATCAAGTCGTCAATTGCTTCGGACGCTGCCCTAGCCTTTTCTTCACTCTGAGCTCTCTCCTCCTGCGGCGACCGTACTGCTGTTTGCTGATCAACCGAGAGCTGACGGCAAGCGATCTCAATGGGGATTCCAGGCATATCTGATGCTTGCCAGGCAAACAAGTCAGCGTAATCCTTCAGACAACTGATGAGACCCTGCGTGACCTGCTCAGGCAGGTCGCTGCCAATTTTGACCGTCTTGGTTGGGTCATTGATAACTCTATTTTATATAGAGTTATTCATCTATTTTAACTTAGGTTATTGCTTATTTTCAAGTACATTAATATATAAATATAGCTTATTTATTAAGAAACAACATTTTAGAGATCCAAATGATTAGGACAAATTAACTAGGCATAAATACACATTTGATGTTTTTGTTCAGTGCAGCTACTGCAGGAGTGGAAACACTGCCAGCACTAGGAGTGGAAACACTGCCAACACTAGGAGTGGAAGTACTGCCTATAGCAAAAGTGGAAACACTGCCTACACCTGCAAAATCCAGCAATTTGCACCAAAACATCCAAGGACTATTTTGATGCTTCCACACTTGAAATGCGACGTCATGCCTAGTCACCTGGAGCAGTGCCACTTGCAGAAGTCGGTGATAAACATAAAAATCAAGTTGCAAGGCTCACTTATCTAAAAAGACGTGGCACTTCTTCAATGGACCTCACCTTATGTTATACATGCAAGCGACCACAACTGAGCTATTTGCTTCATTGGTTGTCTGATTTTATCCAAGGTTGGTCCCCTCAGTTGATCTTACGTGCTAAAGGAAACCCCTCAAGGGAGGAAAGCTTTCAAGCCTATAAATAGAGGCCATGTCTTTACCTACAAATCATCCTTCATCCTTCATTTGTATTTCTTCATTTGTTTCTGAAAGGATCACTTAGTTTTAGTTTAGTTTAGTTTAGTTTTAGTTTTTCTTAACGTTTCTGAAGAGAAGGAAGGTAAGGAGGTGCTTGACAACCACTCCCTTCACTTCTACTTGAAGGAAACTTGTGTAAGGAACTCATATTGTACTTCAACTTGGGAAACTCATGCAAAAGATCTTCTATTCGAGTAATCTCTCTCCTCTTTTGCTATATTTGATTATGCTCTTTGCAGATTTTCTCTATTATATTATGAGTAACATGAGCTAAATTCCCTTAAGTTGAGATGTTATAACCTTGTAATGAACTTCTAAATATGTTATTATGGTTTATGTAATGTATGCATTTTAATTCTTGTGTGATACTTCTTTCAACACTTATTTTGGAATTGATCACTTTGGAATAGGTAAACTTGTGGCAGCAGACATGAGTCACATTTATGAACTCAAGAATTAATAGGAATGAGTGTTTGTAACAACAACTTGTTAAACTAGCTTTAATAAGAATTGATTGTTAAAACCATGTTAAGTCCTATACATAGGATAACATAGTTCCTAGGGTGATATAGTGGGAGGTTAAAAAGACAAGAGTGAACCTATTTAGCATACCTAGACATAGGAAGCTTGTAATGAAACTCTGAAGAAAGTGCTGACAGGCACACACTCATGCAAATTGCATCCAAAGGTGGAAACACTACATACTCCACGATAACACTTAGAAGTAAATTACTTGGTGAAAACATCTCAACTACTTTATCTAACTGATTCCTTACACTCTTTTACTTGTTTATATTGTTTTTACTTACTTTAAAAACTCCAAACCAAAATTAGTGCATAGTGTAGACACACTAAGTGTACAATCTGAATATACAAAGCTTTACAATACATAATCCCTGTGGGTTCGACTTTTCTTATCACTTTATTACTTGTGTGACTATGTATACTTGCTGATCGTACCTTGACCAATGAAGTGTTGAAGTTGTTGATGTTCTGTTGACTGGGCCGGTCGTTGAGTATGGGAAAGGACCGGTCCTGGCTTCACGCTGAGCACCTCGGATGGTACCTGCAAAGACACTCCGACGATCAAGTGAGTGGTCGCTCGGGCAGATAACACAAGGTAAGAGAACGTACCTGATGCCATGTGCGAATGGCGTATATATACTGTGAGGTCCGACCGTTTTGCGAAGTTTTCGGCCGGCGAGAATTGTGCTCCAAGCAGCGTGCTTGGGCCGGTTGCGCGGGGCTGGGCCGTCGGCCCAATTGCTATTGGGAGCCCTTGTGATTGCTTATACACCCAGGAACAGTTGCCCCCCAAGCCTAGGTCGCTTAAGAGCGGGCTGAGGCTTGAATCGCTGCCCCCAAGAGTGACGTTGTTTCGAATATTTTTCGAGTGATGGGACGGGCGCGCCGTTTACTCTCTTGATTGGGCGGTTTCGGCCAGTTTCCAACCGCCATGCCATCTTGTGCGACGGTTGGTCTTCTTGGCGACATTTATGACATGGCGTTTGGTGTCTCCGAGGTTGTCGAAGACGGTATTGGTGAGAAGGTGAAACGTTGCGGCGCTTCGCCTCCGGTCCCCCTCGCGCCTTGGAGTCCGCACTATAAATACCCGCCGGTCTGCATCGCCTCACACTTTCGCGATTTGCTCTGCCAGCGACCGACTTGTCTGCCGCCGACCTGTATCTGTAGCTGGTCTCGTATTGCCCGTCTTTGTTTTTGCGACCGATCTCCACCATTTTCTAAGGTATGAATCGATCTCTGCCCTTACTTTTTAACTTCTGCAATTTTTCCTCGAATCTATTGTTCCACGCCTTGTGATAGGGGTGTCAGTGCAGGGATCGACCAAGTCGCCCCTCTCACGAAATGTCTTATTGCTCGACCGACGACCACTCGATCCCTTTATCACAGGTGCTTGCGCATGCCACGGACGAAACAGACCGCCCGTATTCCCGGAGGTCCGTCCCAATCCTTTGCTAGCTACATGTCGAGGCCGTCCGAGGCTCAATCGCAAGAGGAGAAATCTAAGTCGTCTTTGGGCGATAAAAGCTCTGATTCCTCGAGCAGCTCGAGTCCGGGCTCTTCTAGCTCTTCCAGCCAGCGGTCAGTTAGCTTGGGGAGCTCTGACCCAAAGTCTGTTCATTCCAACGTTCAGTCGTGTGATCCTCCACCCCCGGAGAATGATGAAGTGGTGGTCATAGAGGATGACGAAGTGCAGAGTGCCGTCCAGGCCGCAGAAGAGGAGATGGTCGAGGTCGGAGCGGGCCGAGCTGGGACAGTTAATGAGGAGGTTGTTCAGCCTGCAGCTAGTTCCTCCGGTCGGGAGGCGAATAACGAAGGAGGAGTGGCCAGAGGTGCGAAGACGTCGGCTGGCGACGGCAGGACCGCCCGACATGTCCTGGGTGTCGGACACCCTTCGCTCTAATAGGAGCGTTATAACGGTCGGCCATTGGGCGCTGCCCGTTCTAGAAGCTTCCTTCCGCCATCTACCGGGTTGGAGAGTAAGGGGCATGAAAGACGGGGAGGATATTGCAACTTATTCCAACAACCTCAAGTTCACGATGCATCGGATCGTGTTCGAGAGGATGAATATCGTGCCACCCTTCACTGAATTTCAATGCGACGTTCTCCGTCACATCGGGGTCGCCCCCTCTCAGCTCCATCCAAACGCATGGGCGTTTTTGAAAACCTTTGAAGTTCTTCTAACCAAACTTGGTCGGCCGGTGTCGATCATGCTCTTTTTTGCTATCTTCGAGTTGAGCTGGCTCAGGGAAAAAGCCAACAAGGAAAAGAGGGAGCCAGTGTCCTTCAAAGCCCAAAAAACTCAGCACCGTTACTTTAAGGCGTTTCAAGAGTCACTGGGGGCGGCCTGGAAGAGCCACTACTTCTGGATCGTTCCGACCAAGGAGGCCGGCAAGGCCATATCTGAAGTCCAACCCGACGGAATGCTCGGTCCCCCTTATTTTCCAATCATGTGGAACGAGGCCCACTTCTTCGGGAGGCCCGTGACTATATTTACTCTGTTATGACTTGGGCGCGCGACGGCGTGGAGTCTCTAGAGATGATCAAAGCTTTGGCGGGCATGCTGCCCCCGGACCCTAAGGGCGATATACCTTGCCGTCCCTTCGTCTTGCACGTTGGCCGGGCTCTGGAGGCCGAGATCGGTTCGCTTTTAAACTTTGCCTTTATATTTGTGCTGTCGATCTTCTCTTCTAACTCTTAACTCATTGTTTTGCAGAGAGAATGGCCGGTAAGTCGTGGGCATTGATCGATGCCGTTCTGAACCCCATCAAGGGTAGCGCCTCCAAGCCGCCACCACGTAAGGTTGTCGACTTGGATGGCCCGTCAAAGGTGCCTCAAACTCCAAAGAGTCAAGGGAAGAAACCGGTTGCTCGGTCGCCCCCTCATGCCGATGATCGTTCTGCTAAGCGGCCCAAGTTTGATAGTCGGGACTTGGACCTTGCTAAGGATGACATTCCTATCCTTTCGCTCGATGGTCTAGAGCAGGTCGAGTTTGAGCGGTTCAAGAAGAAGCCCATGGCGGTCTGTGCCTCCCTTTGCATGGGAATAGACAAGATCATGCAAGAGCTGGTGGACGAAGCGGAAGGTGCTTTATTTTCCTAGCTCGTCGTGCTTCTATTTTTGTTCGGCCGACTAACTGTTAGCCTATCTTTGTTTGCAGGAGCTCGGGCTGAGAAGAACAAGGCCTTGGCGGAGGCACAGCTAAAGTATGACAAACTTGCCAAGTCCAAAAAGGACGCTCTGCAGCGGGGCGAAGATGACCGGGCCAAACTCTCCAAGAGGAACAAGGAGCTTGCTGGTCAAGTAGCAAATCTGAAGACTGACCTTGAAGTCCTGGAAAAGGAGAAGGCCGAGTGGGGTGCCGAGAAGGCCGAGCTGGAGCTTCAAATTCGAACAATAGCTGAACATGCTCGGAATGCGTGGCCGAGCGATTCTAATAATGCTCGGTCAAAGTGCGCGAGCGACGCAGATTTGAACATCAATTTTGATGAAAAGATGATCTGACACCCCACTATGTTGAGAACAACAAGATCATCTTTGTCAGAGGAACGCGATGAACGAGGGTAACGTTGTTCGCCTCGGTTCTCTTACGAGCCCGCTGCGAGCGGAGTAAATTTTGTAATAGTTTAGCTTGCCTTCGGGCCCAACAATTTGAAAGCTGCCTTCGAGCAGTGAGATATATGAGCGCTCGGTTTCGACCGGGCGTTTCTTTGTAATGACATTTTAACTTGTCTTTTATTTCGTTTATTTGAATTCGCGTTGTTACGTCTACCCATCTTGTACGTTTATCTGTCTAAGTTTTCGAACTCGTAGGCCGTTTGACGACCGTTTTGTGCCATTTCGACAGCGCTCGTAAATGATTGGGCCATTTCGATGGCACTCGATTGGGCCATTTCGATGGCATCTGTTGGGATCATTTCGATGATCTCTCGAGGTAGGTCGTTTCGACGGCCTATTGTGAGGGGTTATTACTTAACCCATGGGCCATTTTCGATGGCGCTCGTTCGAGTCAACTCAGTGACCGTTGTTTGTGCCGGCTCGGTGGCACACGCTACAGATCGTTTCGACGACCTGAAGCTTGCGGGTTATTGAACCCTTGGGCCATTTCGATGGCACTCGAGGTAGATCGTTTCGACGATTTGTTCAAGTTTGATAAATCTTCGATCGCTCCTTTGCCATGAGCATGCTTGAGCGACCGGGCATACATTCTTTGCGAGAAAGTAAATAATAACAATCTTTCAAAGGTCAGGCCTCTGTAAAAAACCCAGTGGGAAAAAGAGCGCCTGCCTGTCTTTCATTAATAATCAGTCGGTCATTTATTACATTTAGACATAATACTTTCTAAGTTTTTCTGCGTTCCATGTTCTGCGGATAGTCGCCCCTCCCATGGTCTCCAACTCATATGCCCCCTTGCCGGTCTCCTTGACGACCCTGTATGGACCTTCCCAATTTGGCGCGAGCTTTCCTTGTCGGGCGTTCTTGTTTCCAACGTCAGCACGCCTTAGGACGAGCTGCCCAATTGAGAAATCTCTCTTCTGAACTCGAGCGTTGTACCTAGCTGCGACCTTCTGTTTGATCAGTTGTTCTCTAAGTGAAGCTTGAGTGCGCAGCTCTTCAACCAGGTCCAATTCTTCTCGTATCGCCCGGTCGTTGTCGGCTGTGGTAGGGGGGTTTGTAGTCCTCCAATTTAGCTCCCCCATTTCTATGGGTATAACAGCATCAGTTCCATACACAAGTCTGAAGGGCGACTCCCCGGTCGATGAATGAGGGGTCGTCCTGTACGCCCAAAGAACGGATGTAGCTCCTCGACCCGATTCCACTTTTTGCCGTCCGGTCTTACGTTTCAAACCACGCAGATAACTCTGTTAGCCGCTTCGGCTTAACGTTTATTTCATGCGGATGCTCGACCGAGGTGAAACGCCGCTTTAACCCCTAAGTCGGCCAACATTTCTCTAAATCTTTTATCTGCGAATCGGGTACCGTTGTCGATTATCGATTCTTCGCGGGGCGCCAAACGGGCTAACACACACCGAAGAAGAACTTGCTTACTTTTGTCGATGTGATCGTTGCAGAGGCTCGGCCTCGATCCACTTCGTAAAATAGTCTACTGCCACGATCAAGAATTTGAACCGCCTGAAGGCTGTGGAAAACGGGCCTAGCAGATCCATGCCCCACCAGGGCGAACGGCCAAGGCGAGACAAGACTTTGTAACTCTGAAGAAGGTGCAATGTGGACATCAGCATGTACTTGACACTTTTTGCATTTCTGAACGAGCTTCTTAGCATCGTCGTCCATGGTCGGCCAGTAATAGTCGGCCCTGAGAGCTTTCTTAGCTATGGAACGTGCACCTTGGTGGCTACCACAAACACCCTCATGAATATCTCTCAACACATGGTCGGCTTCGACCGACGTAAGAAATCTTAACAACGGCGACGAGAATCCCCTTCTGTACAATTTCCTTTCTATTGCTGAATACTTGGTCGCCCTGAGCCTGACCAATTTCGCCTGCTTTGGGTCACTCGGCTCTTCTCCTTCAACGATGTACCGTAAGATGGGGGCGATCCAATCTGAACCTGTGTCGATACATAGAACGGCCAACGACTGGCTTGGCTTGGTGGACACACTCGGCCTATTTAGAGTCTCCTGAATCAAACTTCTGTGATTTCCAGGAGTCTTGGTGCTTGCAAGTTTTGACAGAATGTCTGCTCGAACATTTTCGGTCTGAGGCACATGAATCACTTCCGCTCGGTCGAACTGCTTGAGAAGCTCTCTTACTCTGGCTAAATAACTCTTCAGCACGTCGTCCTTAGCATCGTACAATTCTTTGATCTGTGAGACAACAAGCAAGGAGTCTGATCGAAGTTCGACCTGGTCGACATTGAAGTCCCTGGCGAGCTGCAGGCCAGCTATGCACGCCTCATACTCGGCCTGGTTATTTGATGTGTGGAATGCAAAAGTCAAAGACACCTCTACAGCAAGGCCTTCCGAATTTTCCAATATTAGGCCTGCTCCGCTTCCTCTGCTATTGGACGACCCATCTACGTGTAAGATCCAGGTCGTTGCGGATTGATCTTCTGGAATTGGGGTCATTTCAGCTATAAAGTCGGCCAACACCTGCGCTTTTGCGGCCGATCTGGACTCAAACTTAATCCCAAATTCACTGAGTTCTACGGCCCATTTTATCATTCGTCCCGCCAGGTCTGGCCGATGGAGGACTTGCCTGATTGGCTGATCGGTCCTTACCACGACCTGGTGGGCCACAAAGTAGGGTCTCAATCTTGACGTACTTTAGAAGTGCAAGGGAAAATTTTTCAATTTTCTGATACCTCAGCTCGGGCCCTTGCAGTACCTTACTGATGAAGTACACCGGATTCTGCTTTAGGTCGCTTTCCCTAACTAACACATCACTCAGAACCTCTTATGTTATCGCTAAGTATAGATATAGCGTTTCGCCCGGCAGCGGCTTGGTCAGAATTGGTGGGTTAGTCAAAGCTTCTTTCAATTCGTCCAACGCTTGCTGGCATTGGTCGGTCCACTCAAAATCTGTATCTTTCTTCAGGAGTCTGAACAGTGGAAGCGACTTGCAGGCCGCTTTTGGTATGAATCTGGATAGAGCAGCTACCATCCCATTCAGCTGTTGGATTTATTTTTTGGTTCTGGGCGGCCTCATGTCGGCGACCGCCCTACACTTCTCAGGGTTTGCTTCTATCCCTCTTTCAGTTAGGTGAAAGCCCAAAAATCTGCCGGCCCTCACTCCAAAGGTACACTTCTCTAGATTTAGTCTGAGTGAATTCTTCCTAGCTTCTTCAAAGATTTCCCTCAGGTCGCTCACATGATCGGGATCGGTCCCACTTTTGATGATCATATCGTCCAAGTACACCTCAGAGATTCGACCGATCTCCCTCTTGAAAATTTTATTCATCATTCGCTGGTAAGTCGCTCCCGGCGTTCTTTAAGCCGAAAAGGCATCACCTTGTATTGAAAATTTCCTCGATCTGTCATGAAGGCCGTCTTGTGTCGATCGGGTGGATACATCGTAATCTGATTGTATCCTGAATAAGCGTCCAAAAAAGACAATAATTTATAACCCGAGGCACCATCGACCAGTTTGTCGATGTTGGGCACAGGGAAGGCATCCTTCGGGCATGCCTTATTCAGGTCGGTGTAATCTACACACATTCTCCATTTGCCATTCTTCTTTTTAACCAACACGACATTGGATAGCCAGGTCGTGTACTTGATCTCTTCGACGAAGTCGGCCTTTACGAGGTCCTCAACGGCCTTTGCAGCGGCTTGAGATTTTTCCTCACTCTGAGTTCGTCTTCTTTGAGCGACCGGCTTAACCCCTTCATCGACTGAAAGTTGATGGCAAGCTACTTCAATAGGAATGCCGGGCATGTCTGATGGCTGCCATGCGAACATGTCAGCATAGTCTTTCAAACATTGCACAAGGTCTTGCTTCACCGGCTCTGGTAGGTCGCTACCGAGCTTAACTGTCTTTGTTGGGTCTTCTCCCAACTGCACGTCTTCCAATTCCCCATGAGGTTCTGGTCTTTTAAGCCTGTTTTTCAGTTCTCGAGCTAAAACATCGTCGTGCGTCTTACGGGTCATTTATGCGGATCATAACGAGCGTCGGATCGGCCAAGATTTACTTGGTGGCCTTCACTGGTGTTCTGAGTATTTGGGCCACGATCGACCTCATCACAAATTTCCTGATATAGGAAATGGCTTCTTCTTGCCGCCTCTAGATCGGTCGCCAGGGTAACTACCTGGTCGTCTCTACTGTAAAATTTCATTTTCAAATGCACCGTCGATGCCACGGCCTCCAGCTTGCCCAAAGTCGGCCTACCAATGATACATTGATAGCATGATTTGATTGGGAGTACGAGGAACGTCGTCCGGACCGTCCTGTACAAAGTGCTCTCTCCAGTATCGTCACCAAATGTGACCAAGAGCTCGATCGTTCCCAGCAGGTAGGTGATCGCTCCATTGAAGCCCGTTAGTGGTGTGGGCTCGGCCTGGGGAATTATCTCGCTCCGATCGATCTTTATCTTGTCAATCAAATCCTGAAACATGATATCGCCGAGCTACTCTGGTCGACCAGAATTCTTCTAACCTCTGTGTTGGCCATAACTGCTCTGACCACTAATGGAACATAACTGTTTGGCCTGCCATCGAGCAGGTCTTCATCCCCAAAAGAAATGGGCGGTCTATTCGAGACCGGTCGTTCTGCTGAAGTGGAGGCAACCATTAGGAGCTCGTCCCACTTTCTTTTCATAGCTTTGTTGGACTCCTTACGATCCAACGGATTTCCACCGTGGATAACCATTGCTACGTTGCGGCCTTTGGACCGTCGAGTATCTCGATCTTCAGACTGATCTTTATCTTGGGTGCTCGTTATGGCTAAAGCACCCTTTCCTCTGTCCTGATCTTTCTCTTTCATCTTCTCTTGAGGTCGGTCGTCTTCCTCTGACCTCACATACTTGCCCAACTTGCCTTTCTGAATGAGCTCTTCAATATCGTCTTTGAGGGCCATACAGTCATTAGTATCATGACCCTTGCTTTTGTGGTAACAGGCGGTACCTTTTGGTCGGTCGTGCCCCTTTCTTGAGCACGAGTGGATCGGGCCGCTTTACACCCACGAACTCATTGTTCTGGCACTCACTGTAGATTTGTGCAATAGAGGTGTTGAGACGAGTGCGATGATCAAACTTCTTGTCTCTAAAATCAGGCCGGTTGTCTCGGCGACCTTCACGAGCTTTAGCCGATCTGTCTTGCTCTTGTTTTGGTCGCGCACGGGCGGCCTTTCTTGTGGCTAAGGTTTCTTCATACGCCATATGAACGTTGGCCCTTGTTAGGAAGAAACTGAGATCTTGATAATGGTTCAACGTGAATTCCTCCACGAACCTGTGGTCCGGTCGAATACCACGCTTTAGATACTTCAATTTGTCTTTATCGACAAGTCACGCGAGCAGACTTCGGTCTCGGTATTGAACCGGTCGATGTCTTCGTCTCTCGTCTCATTATCGCCTTGAACAATCGTGTCCAAGTGTTCTTCATATCGATATTGGCAGCGGTTGGTCGTATAGTGAGATAAGAAGATCCTGATCAAGTCTTGCCATGAGGAGATAGCATTGGGGCGAAGTGTCTCCCACCATTCTAATGCCCGGCCGTCCAACGACTGAGGGAACAGCCGACACTTCATTGTCGAGCCCAATTCTCTGTAACTGCAATAATTATTAAAGTACCGGAGATGCTTATCTGGGTCGCCACGACCGTCAAACTTATTCAGATTAGGTGGCTTTCTCAACTCTCTTGGAATCTTGTAACGCCTGATTTCTCTAGTAAACGGGCAGTGACCGTTCTGAATGTCGTTCGACCCGAAGGGTTGCATAGCGAGGCATGCCTCGTTGCCCGACGTTCCATAGAACTCTCCGGATGGGCCAAATGGTGGAGGTTGAGGAGGTCTTCTGGGTCGCTCGCTTTGACCTCTTCTTGGCCACTGCGAGACGTCCCTTATTCTTCCGTCCCTATAATTTTCAAGTTCTTCACGGGAGTCCCAGGACCTGCTTCTCGACTGACGTGAACCGGACGACTCATTAGAGGAGTACCTGGTGGGCGAACGACCGGTGTCAGGACGGTAGCTAGAGTCCTCATATTCATCAGAAGACAGCGAACGGCGTCTGCGCACGTTCCTGCTTGGGGGCGACCTACGTGCCCTCGTCCGTCGCGCTGGAGACCGGTGGTTGGTGCTCTCTCGGCGAGAAAGGCTCCTTCGAGGAGGAGAGCGGTGTGCACGCGTAGGTCGGCGTTAAGCGTATGTTCTCCGCCTTCCGCGCCGCGGGCGGCGAGAATCGACCTCTTTTCGTAGCGAGAGATCAGCTCGTCGCGGTCGGCAATGACCTGGTTCTTGCTTTGAAGGATCTGCATAACGGCCTGAGTGACATGCTCGGGCAATGGCTCTTCAATGCCTGCTTCAATTAACTCGGGCGGTAGTTGGGGTGGAGCGTACGGTCGTACCTGCTCCAACATCGGTCCGCGACTCTGCACCGAGGGTTCTTGCCGCGGATTCCCTTGAGATTCATGAATTGTTACTGCTACGCCCTCCGGGGTCTGCTGGTGAGGATGTTTGATGAATCCCCATCACATGATGGTTTTTAGTATGAAAAAGAGGATTTTATGTGAAGATTTTAATGAATGTAGGGAAAATGGCAACACGAAAAGAGTAAATTGTGCTAGTTGAAATTGATTTGCTTTGCAGTGTTTACGCTTGGTTTTTGTGGTGTTTTTGTGCCCCAGGACTAGGTGAAAGGAAGAACGAAGAAATGCAAGCAAACGGACGAAAAAGTGCCAAGGAATGAGCTTGCGCTGAAGTGGCGCATGAGGCGCCAGTGAGGCGCCAAAGGAGTGCAGGAAATAAAAAGTCCCTGCCCATTCGCGCTCCACTCTCGCATGAGGCGCCGGTGAGCGCGAGAGTCATTGTAGCGTCCTCCAATCGATTGCGCTTAAGTGGCGGCCCGAGAGGCGCGAGTTATCATGGCGTCCTCCAACCGATGGCGCTTAAGTGGCGAGGAGCGCCCGGCCAGGCGCCGATCATTGAAAACACGATAAAACATGTAACACCTCAAATAATTTAATTAAGAAATTGATTAAATTGTTTAAGTGTTGCACTATTTTTAATTATATTAAATTATAATATGGTGTTTATAATTTAGTATTTTATTTTAATAGAAGGGAGTGGTATCAGAAATACCAGTCTTTGTTTTGGGCCAGAGCCCAAGCCCAATGACTTAGGCTCCTAGGGATTGTGCATTTCGCACCAAAGGAGAGCAAGAAAGAAAAAAAAAACGAAAGGAGAGAAAGAAAGGAAGGGAGAAACGGCGCTCAAGTGAGAAGAAGGAGAAGAGGGATCACACCACTCAAGAAGAAAGAAAGGAGCTCTTGTTGCTGTGGGTTTTGTACGTGACTCCGTGAAAAGGCTTCTCTACGGTTTAATTTAAGGTAAGGGGAGTCTCACTCTATAATAGAGGGGATAATGAGTTGTATGTATGTCATAGGCCCTTAATTAGTGTTATTTGATCATTGTATGATGCTTGAATCGTTGAATTTGATAAATTGCTTGTTGAAATCGATTTGGGGCTTAAGTTAGGGTTTATAACATGAAATTTTGTGATTTGTGGTGTGTTTGATGATTGAGCATGCAATTGATTGTTTGAATATGAAATTAGGAGTATTAGAATGATTATTGAGTGAATTGGTTTGGAAGAATTTGAGGAAAATGGGATTTTGGGGTTTGGGGCGCCAATGTGCTAGGATTCTGGCGCCCTGTGTACTGTTCATGGGCTGAGTTGTGAGTTTGTGCAGGAATGTCACTGCCAGGGCGCCATATTGCTGAGAAAATGGCGCCTGGGTTACTGTTCATGTGCTGGAGTTGCATCTGTGTGCAGGGTGTTGCTGCTTGGGCGCCAAGTTGCTGGGGAAATGGCGCCAGCAATCCTTTGTTTGAGTGCTGGGGGTGTGTGTTTGCTTTGTCAGGCGCGAGAATGTGGGTATTTTGGGGCCGGGAGTGAAACTTGTATTCTGGGCACATTTTCTCGTGCAAATTTTGTATTCACACCCCAAATTCAATTTTAAGTGTTTTGGCTCGAGTGGTTTCTGAGTACAGGTCTTATTTTAAAAATGTCTCGGTGGGGGTGACTTTGTGTGTGTAAAGGGGTGGTTTGGGTGAAACTTACTTTTAGGGCATATTTCACCGTGCCATATTTTGTATTTACACCCCAAAAAACATTTTTAAACATTTTGGCTCGGGTGGTTTTTGGTTTGAAAGTGTTGGGTGTCTTTGGAGTCGATGAGTGGGCGCCAAATTGTCTTTGCCAGGCGCCGCTAGTCCCGTGCACAGTGGTGCGAGGCGTGGTGCAGGCGTATCTCGAGTTTGTGTCAGGGTGCATGTTGCCCGGGGGCGCCAGATTGCTAGAAAAGTGGCGCCCGAGTGGTGTGTTGCCCAGGGCGCTAAAATCTTGAAGTTTACGGCGCTAGTCTTTGTGTTGCACCGCGGGGCGCCGCATGTGGGGAAAATGGCGCCTAGTCTTTTGCCAAGTGCCTAAGAGTGTGTTTATTTTGGTCCCTAGGTGACAGTTTGGTCCCTAGATGATGGTTTTGGTCCTAAATGGTGGTTTAGGTCCTTGAGTGAGGTTGAGTCCTCTAGATGAGATTAGTCCTTGGGACTTAATGGTGTTGAGAGTGTATAATGAGATGACCGAGAATGCCATGGGGGCATGAGCGGAGGCCAAGCCATGAGGGCTATAAAATGAGATTAATACCGAGGTAAGAGTTAATGCGTGTATTGAAATTTGTTTGAGATTGTGTTTGTGTTGTACATGGAGTCTCATGCATACATTCTACCGCTGATCGTAGAGCTTATAAAATAATTGTGAAGCTGAGGGCGGCCGGAGGGCCTGAGTCATGAGGACTCCATTATTGATGAGGATGCCGGAGGGCAAATATTGAGAACGCCGAAGGGCAAATGGTACCACATGCATACTTTCATTGCATACATTCTCATGAGTGCATGAATGTTATTGAGTGATGATTGGTGTGTTTGAGTATCTTTGTGAACTATGATTGTATATATTGCTTATTATCACTTTTATTATATAGTTCGAGACTCACCCTTTACATTTGTTGTTTACTACGGTAGTCATGAGTGAGGACTTGATATCTTCACTATTTCCCGAGTCGGTGCCGCTCGATACGTGGCGCTGGGGTTGGGGTTTAGACTCATTTGCTTTGTTTTGCTCCTTTGTTGAGCTTTCATATATGATTCTCTATGTATTACTTGAGATGTAACTTTGATTTCCGCTGCATGTTATGAGATTGTTTACCACGTGATTTATGGTGTTACGTATTTGATTACGTTTATGAGGTGAATTGACTGTTGCGTGTTTTAAGAGAGAAGTGTGACGCTCCATTTAATGAAAAATGATTTTTATATACTCTGATTTTTGATTTAAATTACCGGGTAGAAATGGGGTGTTACAAAACACGCAAAAGCTGCGTTTTTGAGGAGCTTCTGACGTTTGGACGAATTGAAACCCTAGCACACCAGAGAGAGTTGGTTGCAGCTGCTGACATCGAAGAATCAAGCCTTGGGAACAAGAATTGAGACTTCGAATGTCATCATCATCATCGTTATTATCTTGTAATTCTCTCTTTTCCTTATCTTTGATCATGTGTAACTAAACCCCAATGTTAGGGATGGATAAATTTTGATGTAGTGTTATTGTTGCTGATTTAAGTTGATGTTATTCATGTTCTTTCCTCATTTGTGAATTGATTTTCTGGGTTTAAACATTTCTATGGTTGGAAAATTGTAGAATTCATCTTTATTCAATGATCAAATGGGAATTTTATCGTTTGAATGTTTGAATGTCAATTCCTTCAATTTGTAGCTTAGGAATAATCTATGAATTGATGTTTTACACCGAGAGTGTTTACGCACTAAAATGTTTCGCACGAAAAATGTAATACCAATAGTACTAATATATAATAAAACACTAAATAAACAATCTAAACAACAAAATTTTACTATAATTCCCGACAACGGCGCCAAAAACTTGGTGTGGTAAAATATATGCAAGTGTTCCTGGGTGTATAAGCAATCACAAGGGCTCCCAATAGCAATTGGGCCGACGGCCCAGCCCAGCGCAACCGGCCCAAGCACGCTGCTTGGAGCGCAATTCTCGCCGAAAACTTCGCCAAACGGTCGGACCTCACAAGATATATATCGCCATTCGCACATGGCATCGAGTGCGTTCTCTTACCTTGTGTTATCTCGCCTCGGCGACCACTCACTTGATCGTCGGAGTGTCTTTGCAGGTACCACCCGAGGTGCTCAGCGTGAAGCCAGGACCGGTCCTTTCCCATACTCAACGACCGGCCCAGTCAACAGAACATCAGCAACTTCAACACTTCATTGGTCAAGGTACGATCAATTGGCGACCACAGTGGGAGGCTCGAGCGCTATCCTACTCCATTCATGGCTCCACGCGACCGGCCCCAGACGCGGGCATCATCTCGACTCAACCCTTCCGGGCAACATTGTTAAAATATTGGCAAGTGTACCAAATCGTTCAAGTAATAAAATCGGTAAAAACCGGATATCGTCCTCAGGGATCGAATTCAATTACTAATTATGCTAACAACGACTAATGTGAACCAAATTTAAATAGAGTTTGATAGATATGGTTGAGCTATGAAGCTCGAAGGTAAGACAGTTAACTATTACGAGAAACTAAACACGCTTGAGAAGAATATAATGAGAAGATGCTAGGGATGAATGCCTTTCAATTTCATGCTATTGTCACCGATTTATTTCCAAAAGATAATCTCTCTCTCATTTGCTATTGAATCCACGATCCTAACCAAGCCCTAATCCCTTAGGTGAATAATCCTTTGTTCATTAATAAAAGCCCTAATTCCTTAAGCACGTCTACTAACAACAAGCAATAACCACAAGGATTCGCAACATACATCAATTCATAGATTATTCCTAAGCTACAAATTGAAGGAATTGACATTCAAACATTCAAACGATAAAATTCCCATTTGATCATTGAATAAAGATGAATTCTACAATTTTCCAACCATAGAAATGTTTAAGCCCGAAAATCAATTCACAAATGAGGAAAGAACATGAATAACATCAACTTAAATCAAAGAACAATAACACTACATCAAAATTTATCCATCCCTAACATTGGGGTTTAGTTACACATGATCAAAGATAAGGAAAAGAGAGAATTACAAGATAATAACGATGATGATGATGACATTCAAGTCTCAATTCTTGTTCCCAAGGCTTGATTCTTCGATGGTCGGCGAATGCAACCAACTCTCTCGGTGTGCTAGGGTTTCAATTCGTCCAAACGTCGAAGCTCCTCAAAAACGCAGCCTTTGCGTGTTTTATCGTGTTTTCCAAATGATCGGCGCCTCCAAGCGCCACTTAAGCGCCATCGGTTGGAGGGCGCTCTGTGAACTCGCGCTTCATCGGCGCCTCGCCGCCACTTAAGCGCAAATCGATTGGAGGACGCTCTGATGCTCGCGCGCCTCACCGGCGCCTCATGCGAGAGTGGAGCGAATGGGCGAGGACTTTTAGGCTAAATTACGGTTTTGGTCCTTTATCTTTGGTCTTAATTTCATTTTGGTCCTTTATCTTTTTTTTTTTCGTTTTGGTCCTCATGTTTCATTTTTGTGTCAATTTGGTCCTTTTTGTAATTTTTGTGTCAAAGAAGATGGATGAAAAATTACAAAAAGGACCAAATTGACACAAATTGACACAAAAATGAAACATGAGGGACCAAAACGAGAAAAAAAAAGATAAAGGACCAAAATGAAATTAAGGCTAAAGATAAAGGACCAAAACAAAGAATTTAGCCGACTTTTTATTTCTCAGCACTCCTTTGGCGCCTCACTTTGGCGCCTCATGCGCCAACAGTATAAGCTCATTCCTTGGCACTTTTTTAGTCTGCTTGCTTGCATTTCTTCGTTCTTCCTTTCACCTAGTCCTGGGGCACAAAAACACCACAAAACCAAGCGTAAACAACTGCAAAGCAAATCAATTTCAACTAGCACAATTTACTCTTTTAGTGTTGCCATTTTCCCTACATTCATTAAAATCTTCACATAAAATCCTCTTTTTCATACTAAAAACCATCATGTGATGGGGATTCATCACAACCCCAAACTTAAACATTTGCTTGTCCTCAAGCAAGGACGGAGACAAGACAAACCGAAATGACTAGACATAGATAACCGACAATCAAAATAGGCATACATTACATAACATAAACATAAAAGAACGCAGGTTGAGCATCAACTTTCAGATCAGCCACTCAATTCCAAACCCCATGTGGTATTTTCACTAATACAATCTTGCTCGAGTGTGTGTGTGACACTTAACTCGATCGGAACAAAGCTAGTTTCAAAATGCGATCAACTAGAACTAGAGGGCTTTCTTCCGAGAATGTCAAAGATGGTTCAAAACATAGGGTAGATTAACGCTTCCACATAAGGATCAAGAGGCATCAAGCATAACAAAGGGTCTTAAATGGGCATTTCAGATTAGACCAAATTACGAACTATTATCACACACAATTCGGACCATGAACACACGCAACACAACTACGCGCAACTTGTTTTGGGCCGCAACCCCTTTCATTACATTATTGTTTGGGTTTGATCAACAATTGCTTTGGGACATTGCAAAGATTTTTATTTTTTATTTTTATTTTTAATAAAAACACAACACGGCATACACTTTAGCGTTATGGGTAGACGCTACGGTTGTTGCACACACGCATTTCGACACACACGGCATACACTTACGATTATTACGGGTAGACGTCGCTTTGTCGCACACACGATTAACGCACCACGGCATACACTATAACGTTACGGGTAGACGCGTTACGGTCTTTTGCACACACACATTAACACACACGATGCACTGATCATCCTACAATCCTCATGCCCAGCCTTAGTACAACTGATGCACCCCAAACTTAGTTTCTACAACTACCCTAAATTTTTAGTAAAAGTTTGACGACTCCCATGGTCCACCACACTAGCTTAGCTGCCCACATCTCTAGGATCACTAAGTTTTACTGGTTAGTGTTTTAAGTGTGGAAGCAAGATTGCACTAATTCATTCACCACCGGGGTACTATTCGCTCAATTCTCACGGATCATCACTAAGTACCTACCGCAAAATGATAGAGGGCAACAAAGAAACCCTGGAATGTTAGAGTTGGGCGCCAATAGTCTTTGTGTTGGCTCAACAAAAGGTAATGTCACTACAAATTGAAGCTCTTACTAAGCAACTAGCCTGCGGCTTTACCGGGGGGATCTCAACCCCCGCGACTGTTCAAGCGGTAAACCAGGGTGCATGTAACTATTGTGGTAGAGAAGCTCATGAAGGTGATTGTGCTACTCATGGAGATTCCAATGAACAAGTCAATTTCATGGGAAACTATCAGAAACAAGGAGGGAATCCATATTCTAACACCTATAACCCTGGGTGGAAGAATCATCCCAATTTCTCATGGAAAAATAATGATACAGCTGGGTCAAATCAACAACAGCAATCTCAGCCATCATCTCAACAACAAAGACAATCTTCTCCATTGGAGAATGCTCTAACTCAATTCATGCAGATGACAAAAACCACATTTCAATCACAAGAGCAAGCCATGAAGAGTATGGAAAAGAATCACGAAGCTTCCATAAAGAATCTAGAAACTCAGATTGGCCAGTTATCAAAACAGCTTGCAGAATCATCCAACAGTGGTTTCTCAGCTAATACGGTTGACAACCCCAGAAATGAAACTGCTAAAGCTATCTCTCTAAGAAGTGGTCGTGAGTTACCAACTCCTGTGGTAAATTGTGGAAGAAAGGAGTCAGTTGAAAATAGGAGTGAAGAGTTGAGTGAAAAAATTGAAAATAACAAAAGTGGAGAAGTTGAAAATGAGTTGAGTAAGGGAAGTGAAGAAGGTGTGAAGTCTAACACTAATGAAAACAATTTGTTCTTTGATGTGCAGGTACAAGAGAAACTCAAGACACCTCCTCCGCAAGTAAAGTTCTGGTATCCTCAAGCTAGCAAGAAAAATCAAAAGGATGAACAGCTTTCTAAGTTCATGGAGGTTTTCAAGCGCTTACAAATCAATATACCCTTCGCGAAGCTCTAGACAGAGATGCCCATATATGCTAAATTCATGAAGGAGCTTTTGACTAAGAAGAGGAAATTTAAAGAGGACGAAACTGTGGCTTTGAATGAAGAGTGCAGTGCTATAATTCAGAGGAAGCTCCCTCAGAAAATGAAAGATCCGAGAAATTTCACCATTCCATGTGCAATTGGCGACATAGCCGTTGGCAAGGCCTCTTTGTGATCTCGGGGCTAGTATTAACCTAATGCCATTATCTATGCTAAAGAGATTGGGTGGTGGAGAGGTAAAACCCACTAGGATGTCACTGACACTTGCTGATCGTTCAGTAAAATATCCTTATGGAGTGTTGGAAGATGTTCTAGTCAGAGTTGATAAATTTATGTTCCCGGTAGACTTTGTGATCCTTGACATGGAAGAGGATGCGAAAATACCGCTCATCTGGGCGGCCCGTTCTTAGCCACAGGAGAGCTTTGATTGATGTGCAACAGTGAAACCGATCCTCGAGATTCCGGGATGAGAAAACTACTTTTAGTGTTTTTGAAGCCATGCGTCATCCGGATGACAAAGGACAGTGCTTTAGGGTAGATGTGATTGATAATTCTGTAAAGAGACCTTTAGACAGGATGTGCCATCTCCTCCATTGGAGAATGTAATTGTAAATTCTATTGAAGAAGCGAGCGAGCATCCGGGAGTGAAATAGAAGATCATGTCCGCAATTTGAAGCTTCTCAAGTAGAAAATGTCTCAAAGAAAAGGGAAGAGATAGATAGGGGGAGAGCCCCGAGAAAAAGATCCCTGAATTGAAACAACTCCCCTCTCATCTCAAGTATGTATTTCTTGAAGAAAATGATCTTCATCCAGCTATCATTAGCAGCTCTTTGACCAAATTGGAAGAGGAGAAGTTGATGAGGGTACTAAGAAGCAACAAAAACGCATTGGGTTGGACTATCTCTCGATCTTCGAGGATAAGCCCGACTTTTTGCATGCATAAGATCAAGTTGGAAGAGGAATTCAAACTCAGTAATCCAACCTCAGTGAGATTAAATCCTACTATGAAAGAGGTTGTGCGCAAGGAAGTCTTAAAGCTTTTAGAGGCCGGCATGATTTATCCTATCTCAGATAGCGCATGGGTAAGTCCAGTTCATGTGGTTCCTAAGAAGGGTGGTATGACGGTAGTGAAAAATGATAAGAACGAGCTGATTCCGACTCGGACTGTTACGGGTTGGAGGATGTGCATTGATTACCGAAGGTTGAATCAAGCAACTAGAAAAGACCACTTCCCATTGTCGTTCATGGATCAGATGCTGGAAAGGCTAGCTGGACAAGCTTTCTATTGCTTTCTGGATGGATATTCTAGGTATAACCAGATAGCAGTAGACCCAGAAGATCAAGAGAAGACAGCTTTCACGTGTCCCTTCGGTGTGTTCGCATATCGGAGGATGCCCTTCGGGTTGTGCAATGCTCCAGCAACTTTTCAAAGGTGCATGCTTTCTATATTCTCTGATATGATAGAAAGTTCAATTGAGGTATTTATGGACGATTTTTCTGTTTTTGGTCATACGTATGATTCTTGTTTGTGAACCTTGATGCGGTTTTTAAAGCGATGCAATTGAAACCAATTTAGTTTTAAATTGGGAGAAGTGTCACTTTATGGTCAAGGAAGGTATTGTGCTTGGCCATAAAATTTCAAAAAGGCATCGAGGTTGACCAAGCAAAAATCGAAGTCATAGAAAAGCTACCTCCCCTCTAAATGTAAAAGGAGTGAGAAGTTTTTAGGACATGCCGCTTTTATCGACGTTTCATAAAAGACTTCTCCAAGATTGCAAAACCTTTATGCAATCTACTTGTTAAAGAGGCTGAATTTGTTTTTGATGATGAATGTCTGTGTGCATTTAATATTTTAAAGGAAAAACTAGTCTCGCTCCACCATAGTAGCCCCAAATTGGGAGGCTCCGTTTGAGCTCATGTGCGATGCTAGTGATTACTGTGATGGAGTCTTTGTATTGGGCGCGGTAGATCGGAGAAATTCTTTCATGCTATATACTACGCTAGCAAGGTTTTGAATGAAAATCAAGTGAATTATGCAACTCTTTTGAAAAGAATTGCTAGCCATAGTATTTGCATTGGAAAAATTTCGTTCCTACTTAGTTGGATCAAAAGTAGTTGTTTTTACTTGACCATGCAAAGAATTAAGTATCTCATAACCAAGGGCGAGTCTAAGCCTCGACTCTCTTAGATGGATTTTGCTTTTTGCATAGGAGTTTGATTTGGAAATTAAGGACAAGAAAGGGAGCGAGAATGTGGTGGCGGATCATTTGTCAAGGTTAGAAAACAAAGAAGTGACCGATCCGGCAAAAGAGATTCTCGAAGAGTTTCAGGGATGAAAAATTACTTGCCATTGTAGAAAGACCTTGGTTTCACCGACATTGCAAATTATAAGGCAAACGAAAGATCCTCAAGATTTCACATGGCAAAGAAAAGAAAAGTTCTTTCATGATGCCAACCATTACCCGTGGGATGATCCTTATCTCTACAAGGTCGGGGCCGATGGACTTTTGAGAAGATGTGTGTGCAGTGCTTTGAAAGTAAAAGCATTCTCCGGCATTGTCATGACTCTCCTGTGGAGGCACTATAATGGGAACGCATACCGCTAAGGTTCTCCAACTGGTTTTTACCGCCATCCTCTTCAAGGATGCTTATGAATACGTGAGAAGTTGTGACAAATGCCGAGGATGCAATATTTCACGTAAGGGGAGATGCCACCAACCCCATCCTTGAAGTAGAAGTTTTTGATTGTTGGGGCATAGACTTTATGGGACCATTCCCACCCTCTTACAATTGTGAGTACATATTAGTGGCGCTTGACTATGTTTCCAAGTGGGTTGAAGCCATCACTCTTGCCAAGAGTGATTCCCAAACCGTGGTTAAATTTGTGAAAAGAACATCTTCTCTAGATTTGGTGTGCCAAGAGTCCCGATTAGTGATGGGGTAGCCACTTTTGCAACGCTATCTCAACAATGTGCTTTCCAAGTATGGTGTTACGCATAAAGTGACAACTCCTTATCATCCTCAAAGCAATGGTCAAGCGTAAGTCTCAAACAGAGAAATCAAGAGGATCTTGGAAAAGACGAAGGGAAACTCGAAGAAAGGATTGGTCATTGAAGGTAGATGATGCGCTTTGGGCATACTGAGCGACCTATAAGACACCTTTAGGCATGTCTCCATACCAATTGGTTTATGGTAAAGCTTGCCATTTGCTTAGGTTGAACTTGAGCACAAAGCGTATTGGGCATTAAAGTTTTTGAATTTTACCACTTGACTGTGGGGACAAAAGAATCTTACAACCGCATGGATTGGATGAGTTGCGTCTGCGAGCATATGAGAACAATAAAATTTACAAGCGGCCGAATGAAGGCCTACCATGACAAAAGCATCTCAAGGAAAGAGTTTCATCCCGGTCGCCAGTGCTATTATTTAATTCGAGACTCAAGCTTTTTCCAGAAAATCGAAATCCAAGTGGTCGTGGCCTTTTGTTGTAAAAGAAGTGACTCATATGGAGCAATTGAAGTAGAGGAACTGATTCAAAAAGATCGCTTCAAAGTCAATGGGCAAAGGTTGAAGCCGTGACTTAGGAGAGGTGGTGGACGAGAGAAAAGGCCGGCGGTGGTTTTAAGAGACCCTTAAAAAGCGGAGGTAACGTCAAGCTAGTGACGTTAAAGAAGCGCTTATTGGGAGGCAACCCAACAATTCTTATCATTAAATTTTTAATTTTTGCATTATTTTCATAGATTAGGAACTTTAGGATGCATTTTTAGTCACAATCATTTTGGTTTGAAAGTTAAAAATGGAGTAGTCATAATCTTTGTTTGTTCTTTGCTAAGTCGCGCCTAAGTGGCGCCTCATTCGCGCATCACGCGCTGATGGATGATGGAAAATGAGCAGGTTTATGCTCTTTCGCGCCACATTCGCGCGTAAGTGGCGCCTCAAGCGAGAGTGGAGTATAACAGCTCGCGCTGCACTCGCGCTGCACTCACGCCTCACACACACAGTTCACGCCTCGTTCACGCTTCACCCACGCCGCACACACGCCTCCAGCAGCACCCGTCGCGTTTTTTCGTTCTCTCCTTCTCTAGTCACTTGATTTCTCTTCTCAAGAGCCCCAAGGTGGGAATTTGGTTGTGGTTTTTCTAGAGTGCATCAATCTTCTTCCTATAACATCACTAACCAAGTAAGTTTTTCTCAATTTCAAATCAATTTTTCTAGAGATTAGTTTTATAAAACCTAATTTGATGAGTTCAAATTTGATGATTAGATGAAGGTAGAAACTGATGTGGCTGTATTATTGTTAATTTGGGGGTTTGATTTTGAAAGAAAACAATTTGGAGAATGTGGAGGTTCTTGGGTGTTGTTGTTCATATGTGAAATAGTTATGCATGCTATATGTTTGTAAAAATACCTCAATCAAAGCTTTTTGTGAACAACAACTTGTATGCTTGAGCAATGCAGAGGTGAACTCATTGGCTCCATCAAGGAAGCAATGTGGTGATGATCTTGAGCAACGCCAATACTTGTTTTATGGGTACTAACATCCACCCGCTTGTACAACTTTGGCTTTTGATGTATGCAGGAAATGGCGTATAGGGCACGAAAGAAGCAGGCAATTCGCAAGGGTTCAGCCTCCCAACCGCCACAACCATCCTACAACTCCTACATGTTTCGGTCCTTGGGGTGTGCAAAATTCTTTGAGGAAATTACGGCAAGTCCCAAGTTTGTGAAGGAAAGAGCAATCATTCTCTCCCCCGGTGAATTCGAGGATTTGCGGCAAAACATTAGCAACCGGGGGTGGGATAATCTGGTGACCTATCCGAGAAAGGCAAGCAAGGCCTTAGTTTATGAATTCTTCTCAAATATCTTCCCCAAGCAAGCAGTGGATGGGCAGGTGTCGTTCCCCAAAAACACAAGTTACGTGCGGGGCCATGAGATTCCATATGACTCTGTTATCATCAATGAGTTGTTTAAGATTAGACCAGTGAAAACCTCGGGCACCCAGTTCAGAACCAAAGCCGGTAAGGAGAGGATAAAATACGAACCTGAGCGAGCAGATGAGATCTCTACGGCAATATGCAAACCAGGAACGGGCTGGGTAAGGAATAAGAGGGGGAACCCTGCAGAGAATTATGGTAACTTCTCTCTTTTGCAGTTGCTAGGGGCATGGGCGCCTTTTGTCCTCACCACTATATGCCCTAGCTCTAACAACTCGTAGTGAGCTTTGATAGGGCATGCCTCACTGCGTGCATTATGCGAGGAGAGCCCAGTCAATATAGGGATGAGCTTGAAGAGGAAATTAACAAACTTTGCTAATTTTAAGGATGGGAGCCAACCTAGCTATTGGAGGCATGCCACCTCGCTCGTTGCCTGCTATGTGAGAGGCGGGAGTGATTGTTGAGCCCGATGAAGAACCTATAGAACCATCTGTTGCAATCTCCGGCTTGGATTAGGACCATAGCGGGGTGGAGATGTTGAGCGGCCAAGGTGCGAGAAGACCCCACAAGAGCAACACCAAGAGGGTCGAATCCATCCTTCTATGAAATGAACCTTGGGTGATCCATATGGTGCGGACTTTCAATATCTGCGGGAAGAATAGATGTACTAACAAAGAAACCAGAGCAAATGGTCATGAGACAGAACAGATGGCGAGAGTACGATTTGGTATGAGATCACTATACGAGCTATGTGCACGATCCGAGGGAGAGGCAATGGACCGATCACGCGACATTTTTGAGCACCCCCTCCGGACTCTGGGCGCGGTTGAGTAGTCTGCTCACCGCCAGGTTATTTTTATCTTTCCCATTCTCTTTTGTTTATATTGATTGTGTACTTTGTGCTCCTTCAATAGTTGTAGTTCGTAGGTTATTTTTAATTTCATTTTGTTTTAGACTCAGTCTGTGTAAATAGGTTTTCCCGAATTTAATCAGTGAGGACAACGCAAGTTTTTAAGTGGGGAGGACCTATTGTGAGGTCGATTGTGTCAATGTCATAGATATGGACAATCATGTAGCAAATTTTCAAAAAAAAAAATAATAAATAAAAAAAAAAAAAAAACAGAGACAGTTGAGCAACTTAGTGATGATCTGGTGAGAATTGAGCGAATAGTACCCCGGTGGTGAATGAATTAGTGCAATCTTGCTTCCACACTTAAAAACACTAACCAGTAAAACTTAGTGATCCTAGAGATGTGGGCAGCTAAGCTAGTGTGGTGGACCATGGGAGTCGTCAAACTTTTACTAAAAATTTAGGGTAGTTGTAGAAACTAAGTTTGGGGTGCATCAGTTGTACTAAGGCTGGGCATGAGGATTGTAGGATGATCAGTGCATCGTGTGTGTTAATGTGTGTGTGCGGCCTTCGTGTACGTCTACCCGTAACGTTATAGTGTATGCCGTGTGCGTTAATGTGTGTGTGCAGCACTGCGACGTCTACCCGTAACACCGTAGTGTATGCCGTGTGTGTCGAAATGCGTGTGTGCAACACTGTAGCGTCTACCCATAACGCTAAAGTGTATGCCGTGTTGTGTTTTTATTAAAAATAAAAATAAAAAAATAAAAATTGCTGCAATGTCCCAAAGCAATTGTTGATCAAACCCAAACAATAATGTAATGAAAGGGGTTGCAGCCCAAAAACAAGTTGCGTAGTTGTGTTGCGTGTGTTCATGGTCTGAATTGTGTGTGATAATAGTTCGTGCACTGGTCTAATCTGAAATGCCCATTTAAGACCCTTTGTTATGCTTGATGCCTCTTGATCCTTATGTGGAAGCGTTAATCTACCCTATGTTTTGAACCATCTTTGACATTCTCGGAAGAAAGCCCTCTAGTTCTAGTTGACTGCATTTTGAAACTAGCTTTGTTCCGACTGAGTTAAGTGTCACACACACACTCTCGAGCAAGATTGTATTAGTGAAAATACCACATGGGGTTTGGAATTGAGTGGCGATCCCGAAAGTTGATGCTCAACCTGTTTCTTTTATGTTTATGTTATGTAATGTATGCCTATTTTGATTGTCGGCTATCTATGTCTAGTTGCTTACAGTTTGTCTTGTCTGTCCTTGCTTGAGGACAAGCAAATGTTTAAGTTTGGGGTTGTGATGAATCCCATCACATGATGGTTTTTAGTATGAAAAAGAGGATTTTATGTGAAGATTTTAATGAATGTAGGGAAAATGGCAACACGAAAAAGAGTAAATTGTGCTAGTTGAAATTGATTTGCTTTGCAGTTGTTTACGCTTGGTTTTGTGGTGTTTTGTGCCCAGGACTAGGTGAAAGGAAGAACGAAGAAATGCAAGCAAATGTATTTAAAAGTGCCAAGGAATGAGCTTACTGCTGTGAAGTGGCGCATGAGCGCCAATGAGGCGCCAAAGGAGTCTGAGGAAATAAAAAGTCGGCTAAATTGCTTTGTTTTGGTCCTTTATCTTTAGCCTTAATTTCATTTTGGTCCTTTATCTTTTTTTTTCGTTTGGTCCTCATGTTTCATGTTTCATTTTATGTCATTTGTGTCAATTTGGTCCTTTTTGTAATTTTTCATCCATCTTCTTTGACACAAAAATTACAAAAAGGACCAAATTGACACAAAAATGAAACATGAGGACCAAAACGAAAAAAAAAAGACAAAGGACCAAAATGAAATTAAGACCAAAGATAAAGGACCAAAACTGTAATTTAGCCTAAAAAGTCCCTGCCCATTCGCGCTCCACTCTCGCATGAGGCGCCAGTGAGGCGCGAGTTACTGTAGCGTCCTCCAATCAGTTGCGCTTAAGTGGCGCCGAGGCGCCAAAGAGGCGCGAGTTCTTCAGAGCGTCCTCCAACCCGATGGCGCTTAAGTGGCGCCGAGGCGCCGATCATTGAAAAACACGATAAAACACGCAAAAGCCGCGCTTTTGAGGAGCTTCGGCGTTTGGGCGAATTGAAACCCTAGCACACCGAGAGAGTTGGTTGCATTGGCGACCATCGAAGAATCAAGCCTTGGGAACAAGAATTGAGACTTCGAATGTCATCATCATCATCGTTATTATCTTGTAATTCTCTCTTTTCCTTATCTTTGATCATGTGTAACTAAACCCCAATGTTAGGGATGGATAAATTTTGATGTAGTGTTATTGTTCTTTGATTTAAGTTGATGTTATTCATGTTCTTTCCTCATTTGTGAATTGATTTTACGGGCTTAAACATTTCTATGGTTGGAAAATTGTAGAATTCATCTTTATTCAATGATCAAATGGGAATTTTATCGTTTGAATGTTTGAATGTCAATTCCTTCAATTTGTAGCTTAGGAATAATCTATGAATTGATGTATGTTGCGAATCCTTGTGGTTATTGCTTGTTGTTAGTAGACGTGCTTAAGGAATTAGGGCTTTTATTAATGAACAAAGGATTATTCACCTAAGGGATTAGGGCTTGGTTAGGATCGTGGATTCAATAGCAAATGAGAGAGATTATCTTTTGGAAATAAATCGGTGACAATAGCATGAAATTGAAAGGCATTCATCCCTAGCATCTTCTCATTATATTCTTCTCAAGCGTGTTTAGTTTCTCGTAATAGTTAACTGTCTTACCTTCGAGCTTCATAGCTCAACCATATCTATCAAACTCTATTTAAATTTGGTTCACATTAGTCGTTGTTAGCGTAATTAGTAATTGAATTCGATCCACGAGGACGATATCCTGTTTTTACCGATTTTATTACTTGAACGATTTGGTACACTTGCCAATATTTTAACAATGTTGCCCTGGGTTGAGTCGAGATGATGCGCGTGCCGGGGCCGGCCGCGTGGAGCCATGAATGGAGTAGGATAGCGCTCGAGCCTCCCATCGGTGGTCGCCAATTGATCGTACCTTGACCAATGAAGTGTTGAAGTTCTTGATGTTCTCGTTGGTGGGCGGTCGTTGAGTATGGACCGGCCCCGCTTCACGCCCGAGCACCTCGGGTGGTACTCGCAAAGACACTCCGACGATCAAGTGAGTGGTCGCCGCGCGATAACACAAGGTAAGAGCGTGCACTGATGCCATGTGCGAATGGCGATATATATTGTGGAGGTCCGACCGCTGTTTTGCGAAGTTTTCGGTGCGGCGAGTGCGCCTCAAGCGGCGCTTGGGGCGGTTCGCTGGTCGGGCTGGCCGTCGGCCCAATTGCTATCGGGAGCCCTTGTGATTGCTTATACACCCGTGAACACTTGCATATATTTTACCACACCAAGTTTTTGGCGCCGTTGTCGGGAATTATAGTAAAATTTTGTTGTTTAGATTGTTTATTTAGTGTTTTATTATATATTAGTACTACTGGTATTCTGTTTTCTGTGCAGAAACATTTTAGTGCAGAAACACTCAGTGTGGAAACACTAGTTTATGTCTTGGAATAGACCACCAGACTTTGATTGTGATCCAGAAATTGAGAGAAGATTTAGAAGATTGCTTAGACAACAAAGACAAAGACAACAAGACTGCAGAACTATGTCTCACCACAGTGAAGATGCCTCAGTAAGAGGAGGACCTAATTCTCAACATCAACAACCTGGAGGTGAGGAAGATCACAGACATCAATTCATTCAAATGGGACCAATAGGTATGATTAATGATAGTGATAGGCCTATGAGGGACTATGCCCAATATGATCATCAACATATACAGTCTGCATTGCTAGGCCTAATATTAATGCTGCTCATTTTGAATTTAAACCTATGATGTTTCAAATGTTACAAACAATTGGTCAATTTGGTGGATTCCCACATGAGGATCCCCACATGAGGATCCCCATGAGCATTTAAAGCAATTCATAGAAGTTTGTAGTAACTTTATCATACCTAGTATTAGTGAGGATGCATTTAGACTTAAGTTATTTCCATATTCATTGAAAGATAGGGCTAAATCATGGCTAAACTCTATGGAGCCCAAATCTATTCATACATGGAATGAGCTAGCTGAAAAATTCTTAAGTAAATATTTTCCTCCAGTTAAAAAAGCTAGGATGAGACATGATATTACATCTTTTAGGCAAAAAGAATTTGAATCATTGTTTGAAGCATGGGAAAGATGGAAAGAGCTTTTAAGAAAGTGTCCACATCATGGTTTACCTGTCATTATACAAATGGGAACATTTTACAATGGTCTAGAACCTCAGACTAGGGTGATGCTTGATGCATCAGCTGGTGGTGTTCTTTTGAATATGTCTTACAATGAAGCATGTGATCTCATTGACAAAATAGCTACCAATGGTTCTAGTTGGCCTATTGAGAGGGTGAGTGCCCAAAAGAAAACTTCTGTGGTACATGAAATTAATGATATATCAGCCCTATCTGCTCAAGTAGCATCTTTAACCAACTTGATCAAACAGTGCACTAGTGCACCTACATCAAGTGTAGCCACACCTAAGGAAAACACTGCAGCAGCTATAAAGCAAACTGTGTCTATTGTGGGGGAGGCCATCTATATGAAGAGTGTCCTAGCAACCCTGTCTCTGTCAATTATGTAGGTTACAACAAAAATAACAACCCTTACTCTAATACCTATAATCCAGGATGGAAGAACTACCCAAATTTTAGGTGGAACAATTCCAATGTACCTGCACCAAGTACTCCTCCTGGATACCAATCTCAAAATCAAAGATCAAACCCACCTGCCAATGACAATTCTCTAGAAGAATTGCTTAGATCATTCATTAGTGAAACTAGAACTGCTAGGCAAGCTCGTGATGTATCAATTAAGAATCTAGAGAATCAAGTAGGGCAATTAGCAACTGCTTTGCAGCAAAGACCAACAGGTACTTTGCCATCAAACACAGAAGCTTCAACCCCTCAAAGGCAAGGTAAGGAACAGGTCAAAGCCATCTCCTTGAGAAGTGGCAAGGATTTAACAAAACCATATGAGCTTGAAGGTACAAAGAAGGGAGAAAAAAATAAAAATGAAAAAATTCTCAAAGTGTAGAAACACCTGATGTTTCTACATCTCCAACTCCAAGGTTAGTACCTGAATACCCTCTTCCTCCTTTTCCTCAAAGATTGAAAAAAATACATGAGGAGAAGCAATTCAGTATGTTTCTAGATGTGTTAAAACAACTGCATATCAATGTTCCCTTAATAGAAGCACTTCAACAATAACTCCAGGATTCCCAACGGGTATGTGGTCGCCCCATTAAACCCAGTTAATGGAGTTGGGTCGGCCTGAGGGATGATCTCGCTGTGTTTGATGCTCAATTTGTCAACTAACTCTTCGAACATGATATCGGCCGAGCTACCTTGGTCGATTAAAATCCTTCTGACCTCAGTATTTCCCATTACAGCGGACACTACCAGGGGAACATAGCTATTGACTCTTCCGTCAAGCAGGTATTCATCTCCAAAAGAGATAGGCGGCCTATTCGAGACCGGTCGTGCTGCCGAGGTCGTTCCAACCATGAGTATCTCATTCCACTTCCTCTTTGTGGCCTTGTTGGACTCTTTGCGGTCTAGTGGGTTTCCTCCGTGGATAACCATAACTACCTTACGGCCCCTAGACTGCCTGACATCCTCTTTTGAGGTATCTTTATCCCCTACCGCTTCGATTGCCTGAGTTGCCACGGCCTTTCCCTTTGAATGGGTGGGTTGCTCCCCAGACCTCTCCTCGGGTCGCTCTGTGCCTTCAATTCTAACGTACTTGCTCAGTTTACCCTTCTGAATGAGGTCTTCAATATCGTCCTTCAGGGCCATGCAGTCATTGGTGTCATGTCCCTTGCTTTTGTGATACCTGCAGTATTTTTTGGTGTACCGGCCGCCCTTCTTGAGAACAAGGGGATCAGGACGCTTCACTCCAACAAACTCGTTGTTTTGGCAGTCCATATAGATCTGAGCTATGGGTGTGTTCAACCTAGTGCGTTGCTCGTATTTCTTTGGTCAAAAATCCGGCCTGCCCTCGCGGTGTCCTTCTTGCCCCTTAGCTGGCCTATTGTGCTCTTCCCTGGGTCGTGCACGGGCGCCCTTCCTCGCTGCCAACGTCTCTTCGTAGCTCATATGGTCGTTGGCCCTCCTGAGGAACATGCTAAGGTCCATGTAGTGGTTGAGGGTGAATTCCTCTGCAAACCTATGGTCTGGCCTAATACCACGCTTGAGGTACTTCAGCTTGTCTTTATCCATTAGGTCGCGTATTGTCTCGGCCTCAGTATTGAAATGGTCTATATACAGCCTTAATGACTCATTATCGCCTTGAACGATCGTGTCCAAGTGCTCTTCGTACCGATATTGGCAACGATTGGCCGTGTAATTGGCCAGGAATACTGCGATCAAGCCTTCCCAAGAGGAGATGGTGTTGGGGCGGAGAGACTCCCACCATTCCAACGCCTAGCCGTTGAGCGACTGAGGGAAAAGCTGACACTTCATCGTCAGGCCCAGCTCCCTGTAACTGCAGTAATTGTTGAAGTACCTCATGTGCTTATCTGGGTCTCCACGACCATCAAACTTGTTCAAATTGGGCGGCTTCCTCAGATCTCTCGGGATTCGGTAACGACGGATTTCCCTCGAAAATGGTCCATGGCCGGTCGCAATTTCGCCCAGTCCAAACGGCTGTAGAGCGTGATATGCCTCATTGGCTTGCACTCCGTAAAATCCTCCGGTTGACCATATAACGGTGGGATCTGAGAGGATTGCCCTCTGCGCCGTTCAGGTTCGTACTTTTTGACCGCTGGGAGACGTCTCTGATTTCACCATTACGATAGTTGTCTAACTCATCGTATGAATTCCACGATCGGCTTCTTGATCTGCGGGAACCAAAGGACTCGCAAGAAGAATATCTTGTGAGCGAGCGGTTCGATTCGGTGATAACTAGAGTCTTCGCGACCGTGATCATGAGATCGAGAGCGGCGACTGTGCACGCCCCTACGAGCGGGGGATCTCTGCGCCCTGACTCTTCGTGTCGGAGATCGGCAAGATGTGCCTCCACGGATGCGGTCATTCCTTCTAGGTGGAGTTGAGTGTCTGTGGGAAGGATGCGCTTGAGCTGAGGGCCCTCCATTGCCCGCTCGCTGGCGAACTAGGATTGACCCTCTTTCAAAACGAGAAATCATCTCATCTCGGTCGGCAATGAGTTGGTTCTTGGTTTGCAGTATCTGCATGAACGCCTGAGTCACGTGCTCGAGTAAGGATGCATCGATTCCTGCATCAACTAGCTCGGCCGGTAGCTGCTGTTGTTGAGCCGGCCGTTGTATCTGTTCTAAGACTGGTCCTCGGCCACCTTGTACTGAGGGCTCTTGGCGAGGATTATTTTGTGATTCGTGAATAGTTTGAGGCACGCCCTCTGGGGTTTGCTGCGGATGGGCGTTTCGCCCAGAGGGGTTGACTTGTGATGAAGCCCGTGTGGCGTGCTTCCTCGATGCAATGATAAAGGTAGGATAGCGCTCGGGCCTCCCACTGTGGTCTCCAATTGATCGTACCTGACCAATAGAGGTGTAGTGTTGATGTAGTCTTTCAGCTCGGTCGCTGACGGTACCGAGGTCTTTGAATCTTGGTCGCACGCGGGTGGTGCCTGCAAAGATACTCGACGCCCTAGTCAGCAGTGAATAGCGAACAGGACCACAAGTGAGAATGACGTACCTAATTCTCGGGATATGTGCCGCATTTATAGCTACAGTGTTGGGCCGTGTTGGGCCTATTGGATTGTATTGGACCTTGAGTCCACTCCAGAACAGAATTCTTGGAAGATGAGGAAAATATTTTTAGTATTGCTAAGTTTGAGTGGCACAGACATATGGTTGGGCACAGGATTGAAAAGGGGGAGTCTTCGAGAATCCCCATGGTAGAAAGACATCTTGTTTCAAGCTATGGGATCCTGGTGGACTTGGAAGAGTATTAATTTTTTTTTGATATCTTCACCTTGAGGACAAGGTGAATGTATAGGGGGGAGTATTGATAGGATCGTAAGTAAAGGAAGGGTAAGGGAATAAAGAGTAAGGGAAGGTAAATGAGAGTTTGTTGTAACCACTGCATGTATGTGCAAAGTGGAGGCAAAATGTGAGCGTTAGTTGAGTCTTATAAATAGTAGTGGGAGGAAATTAGAAGGTAACTAAGAATGAGAATGAGGCGCAGGTGTCTTTGGGAGAGATTAGGCCTCTATAGTGCCTTTGGTTACTTTTATCTTCATTTTCTCTTGTATTTTCAGTTTACCACCATTAATACACAGTTATTATGTTTGATTGAGTCATGAGAAATTCTAGTTACCATCAATTGGTATTAGAGCACTCCATCCTGAGTGCTCGGAGGATGACCAGAGACGCTACCATCACACCGAGAACACGCAGCCAACGCCTCAAAGAATTTGGAGAACGCGTGAGGCAGATCGATGCAACCAGAGAATCATATTGTCACCATTACGCCAACACTACAACACCAGACTTCAAGGTTTATGATTGTGGTCAAGGCCGAACAGAAGACAAAAATTCAAGAAGAAGACGAAGTCGTGAAGATGAATTTCATGAGAAGCTTGAAGAGATGGCAGAAATTTTGAGATCGTATCTCTCAAATGTTGTTGTGAAATCAAGTAAACTAGAAGAAAGAAGAGAAACGGAGGAACCGAAAAGAGAAACGGATCAAATCGAAGGCTCCATACCTTGGAATGAGATCGCGAAGCTGGAAACAGAGGTTGACGAGAGAAGAAATGACTGAGAACCTCTGAATGAGCAAGTGGCGATAGAAGACCAGAGAGAGGAAGTTGGAACAAGGAACCATCTCATGATTCGGGAGAGTTGTCTCTCTCGTTCGCAGAGGAGTTCGGTGTACAAGATGCGAGGAAGAAGAAATCGAGATCTGAAGAGATACTAGAAGGATTGGATCTGGGCGGTGGTGATGAGGAGACGCCGGTGGAAGTGCTGACACCAGAAGACTCACTGGCAGCTGCAACGGACGGTGGCGAAACCGTGGCGGAGTCGCGGCCAGCGAACAGGTTGAGGTCGCCTTTTCTCTCTCTTGCCTCGGAGGATTGCGATAGGAAAGAGTGGAAGAAGAACGCTTGGTCAGAATCGAAGCCTGAGAAAGAGAACCAGAGTGGTGGTGATGGCAAACCGACGGCGACATAGCTAGGAGGAGGAACGGTGGCGGAGGCACCACCCCCTCGCGTTGCCGGAGAGCAAATGTTATCTCTCATAGTAGTGGAGTTGTGTGAAAGGAATTGGGAAGCGAAAGAGGCCGGGGCTGATGGGGTCTCAGGGAAATTGGGCTTTTGGAGTGAATTAATTGGCCAAGCCCAATATCTGTTACTTACACCTCCCCAACTTACTAATCATAAAGGGGTGTTACAAGTAAAAAGAGAAATGGGCCAAAAGAAGGAGGACCTCATTTTCAATTCAAGAGCAGGTGATTTAGATAAGACAATGAAAACTCCAAATACACTGTTAACAGTTGAAGATAAGGCATTCGATCCGGGAGATAGCTTTTCCGCTTTTGGCATTGCTCGATCATCATGCTTCAAGCTTTGGGATTCCGGTGGAAGACTATTAATGATTGTTTTCCTTATATCTTCACCTTGAGGACAAGGTGAATGTTTAGGGGGGAGTATTGATAGGATAGTAAAATAATTAAATAAAATGTAAGGGGAGGGAAATGAGAGTTTGTTGTAACCACTTACTTATGTGGCAAAGTGGTGGGAAATTGGGTGAGTTAGTGGAGTGGAGGTTATAAATAGGACTTGGGGGTTTAGAATCATTAAGCAAGTATGAATTTGGGAGTTATTTGTAACACCCCCTTATCTTAAACAATTCGAATCTACTAAGTTAAAATCAGAGTTTCAAAATCCACTCAAAGGAGTGCTACATTTGGTGATTAAAAAGGAAAACAGAAATTCAATTAAGTTCAAAATAGTTTCACAAAGATTATACAAGCATTGCGATCATGCGCACCACCACTTAAAAGTCTCGACTCAAATCATATCATATAAGGCGCCTCGACAAGAACACAACAAGTCATATTACATAGTAATAGTTACACAAGATGTGATAGTTTTAGTTCCAAAAGACTATCTAGCAAAATATACAAGATCAAAGATACAAAACACTAAAAATAATCTACTCGGCTGACCCAAAGTTACACGACGGGAGCGGACACGGCCGACTTGAGCTAGGCACAACCATCACTCATGAGTACCTACAAGTTGCCACGAGAGCAGGCAACAATAAGCAGCTAGGGTGAGTCTCTTAACACAAGTAATATAATGTGAAGAAAGCTTAAGGATAGAGATAGTACTAAAACGCCTCGGTTCAACCATTACAGTTACTCACCGATAGCTCAATTAATCACAACAATTATCAATCAGCTCAAAACACAACAATTCATGTAATGTATGCATGTATGCAACCCATCCACAGGGCATTATGCAATGAGGTACCTCCACCGTCGTTATTAGCCCGTCGGCATCTCCGTCGTTAACTCAGTCGTTATTTGATATGGAGACCGAAGTCCTACCATATCCGAGGCCGAGACCTCCTCCGTCGTAATATGCACATGAACATGTGACTTCATGACAAATACAATCACACACACACAACAATCATAACGCATGTGAATGTTTACACCGTCGTTCACCGTCGTTACTCGTCGTTCTACTCGTCGCTCTCCACACCGACGCCTACACCACCTGAGACATCATCACGGTGCTAAGGTCGACTCTACAACACCTGTAGAATCACCTTAGGACTTACAACCGACTCTCTCGGTCACCTCGGCAATCCATGGTGGACTACTTGTCACACCGAGGACCACAACGACACTTGGGTGGACCAAAATGTCACCTAAGGACCAAAATGGACTTAATCGCTTCCTTACTTATGCACATTGGTGCTAAAGTAACACTCGATGGCGTCCCACAATGTGTTAGGCGACGGTGGCGCTTAACCTCACCTCGGCACACTATATGTGTACCTCGGCTAACCACGCAACATTACCTCGGACACTATGTGTGTACCTCGGCTAACCACACTCACACCTCAATTTGACAACGCGCTCCACGATTCGCACTCCTTATACCAAAATCATCTAAGTCATGGGAAATCACTTCTCAGTATTCCCATGGTTCAGCTCACCTACACTTAGGCACTTGGGCGTTCACCTCGGTGACGCTACCTCGGCCTGAGGACCTCTACACCTCGGTAACCTAAGGCGAGACACCTACACTTCGGTTTATGCGTCCCTACCCCTCGTTAATGGTGTTTAGACACATACTCTCCCTCAAACTCACCAACAGACCCTCAACACTAAGATACTCTAAGCGTTGACTTCCCTCAACTCGGTTTCCCTCACTCTAAGCTGAAGGGGAATTCGGTTTACGCGCGTAATAAAGCGATTAACCCCTACTTTACTTCTTTTACTCTGTTTCTCTACTTAGACTCAACATGCAAGCTCATCTCCAGCTCACCACACTCATGCACACTCGGATACTCACTCATTTGCTCCGATCCTCTCCCTAACTCTACATGCAAGCTCACTTTCTTCACACTATACCGATCACACTCTTGATACCTCACCATGCAATGCTCTCTTCATACCTCACGGTACAGAGAGAGTTACACTCCTCTCTTTCCCAACGATCCACCGTCGTACCTTACCACAAATTCACAGCAAAGAGCAAAACATAGCAAAACATGGTATGAACAACTCATAAAACGTACATGCAAGGTGATCAGAACTTACTCACACCAAAACACCATCAAACACAAGACATTACAAGTATTAAAAAGGACCCCCTAACCTTAATGATTCGAGAAGAGATGAGAAACCTTCACTCTCCAACAAACCACAACAACAAGCTCTCCTCTCCTCTCCTAGCTTGAACTCTCCACGCTCACGTTCTCTTCCTTCTCTCTTCGGTTCTCACTTCTCTCTCTACTTCCTCAATTTAGAAACTTAACTATATTTTTGAACTGAATGGGAATGTTCCCTACGGAGGTACGTACCATTTAACATGTCCTTAAGGGACTTAAATGGGCCTTGGCCTTATTTAGGCCGTGGGCTTCCACTACCCACACACCCTTCCTAATTTAGACACTATCCTAAAGAGTACACATGCTTAACACTCACTTAATTACTTGACTTAAAAGTAAAATGTTGCAAACCCTTAATAACTCAACTAAGTTAATTAATTGAATTATTTTGGGGTGTTACAACCCTCCCCTACTTAGGAGATTACGTCCTCGGAATCTTACCTTAATCAAACAGCTCGGAATAGGCCTCCTTCATCTTGCTCTCTAGCTCCCAAGTAGCATGCTCACCAGCAGCTCCTACCCAAACCACCTTTACTAACTTGATTTCCTTTCCCCTAAGAGTCTTTACTTCTCGGTCTTCAATTCGATTGGCATTGTCTCCACACGGTGAGGTCGTCTCTCTCTTGCACATCATCCATTTGAATGACATGGGACGGTCAAGAACATACTTCTCACCGAGATACATGGAACACATCGTGCAAATTTGATGATTGGGTGGCAATGCAATTCGATATGCCACCTTCCCAACTCTCCAAGATTTGATAGGGTCCAATGAAACGAGGTGACAGCTTGGACCTCGAGCTCGTCCAACTCGATCCACGGGGGTGACTCTAAGGAATACATGGTCACCGGCTTGAAATTCTAAGTCCTTCCTTCTCTTGTCATGGTAACTCTTACATGCGCTTTGTGACGCCTCATCTTCTCTCTGATCATCTTAACCTTCTCGGTAGTCTCCACTAACCAACTCGGGTCCCAACACAACCCTCTCTCTGTCTCATGCCAACATAGTGGAGTCCTACACCTACGGCCATACAATGCTTCAAATGGTGTCATTCCAATACTTGAATGATGACCGTTGTTGTAAGTGAATTCTATCAATGGTAGATACGTATCCCACGCACCTCCTTGCTCAAGCACACAAGCTCTCAATAAGTCTTCTAAGGATTGGATAGTCCTCTCGGATTGACCATCGATGCAGGGGATGGTATGCCGAGCTCAAACGCAACTTGGAACCCAACGCCTCTTGCAAGCTCTTCCAAAATTACGAGGTAAACCTTGGATCTCCATCGAAACAATACTCAAAGGGATTCCATGAAGCTTCACAATGACATTGATATAAATTTACGCTAACCTCGGCCTTTGGGTATGTGATGTTAATAGGAATAAAGTGTGATGACTTTGTCGACCTATCAACAATCACCCAAATGGTGTCAAACCCTCTTGTTGTCCTCGGCAACCCTTTACAAAGTCCATGGAAATGCTTTGTCCCACTTCCCATTCGGAATATGCAGCGGTTGCATCAACCCCGCCAGCTTCGGTGCTCCACCTTTGACTTCGGCAAGTCAAACAAGCATAAACGAAGCGAGCTACATCCTTATTCATTCCTTGCCACTGAATAATTTCTTCAAGTCTTGGTACATCTTCGTAGCTCTGGATGGATACTCAACCGACTTCGTGACACTCTTCCGCAATAGCCTTCTTGATCTCTTCATCATCGTGTACACATATCCGTCCTCTCCGAACCTCAACAAACCTTGCGCATCCAACTCAAAATCTTTATTATCATTTCTCGCCAACACTTACAAACACATCAACCAACTTCACATCAACCTTCCGTGCTTCCCTTATACTAACCATGAACTCATTGGTGATCTTCAAGATTCCCAACTTAACACTCCGAGGTGTTACTTCATATACTAGGCTCAAATCTCTAAACTGCTCAATCGGTTCAGCTCCTTTACCATCATTGATGACACATGCAGAGATTTCCTACTCGGTAGCATCACCTACAACATTGGCCTTCCCGGTGATAGTTCGGGCCAAGTCATAGTCCTTCAATAACTCCAACCATCTCCTCCGCCTCATATTCGGTTCCTTACGATCAAACAAGTATCTGCAAACTCTTGTGATCACTAAACACCTCGAACCTTGATCCATAAAGGTAATGCCTCCATATCTTCAATGCAAACACTACGACAGCTAGCTCTAAATCATGGGTGGGATAATTCTTCTCATGAGTCTTCAGTTGCCTTGAAGCATACGCCACTACTTTACCTTCTTGCATCAGCACACAGCCCAAACCTAACTTAGATGCATCACAATAAATCACAAAAGGATCCTCTCGGATTAGGCAACGCGTCAAGATTGGCGACGTTGTCAATCTCCTCTTCAACTCTTGGAAACTCTCTTCACATCGGCCATCCCACACAAAAGCCCTATCTTTACATGTCAATTGGGTTAATGGCAACGCCAATTTGGAGAAACCCTCAATGAATCTTCTGTAGTAACCGGCTAGCCCCAAGAAGCTCCTCACCTCGGTGGCCGACTTGGGGTGCCTCCCACTTCAACACAGCCTTCAATCTTTGAAGGGTCCACTGTAATCCCCTTCTCGAAATCACATGGCCTAGGAAACTCACTTCCTCAACCAAAACTCACACTTGGATAGCTTCGCATATAACTTCTTCTCCTTCGTAACCTCCAAAGACTATCCTTAAGTGCTCGGCATGCTCTTTCTGCCGACTTGGAGTAGACAAAATATCGTCTATGAACACTACCACAAACCGATCTAAGTACTCATGGAAAATACGATTCATATACTCCATGAATACCCACGAGCATTAGTGACACCGAATGACATTACTAAGTACTCGTAGTGTCCATACCGAGGTTCTAAAAGTCGCTTTTTGAGTACGTCTTCGTCCTTCACCTTGATTTGATGGTAGCGACCTCAAATCAATCTTTGAAAATACTTGAGCACCCACTAATTGATCCATCAAGTCGTCAATTCTTGGTAGTGGATACTTGTTCTTAATTGTAACCTTGTTCAACCTGTCTATAGTCCACGCACAACCTCATGCTTCCATCTTTCTTCTTCACTAGCAACACAAAGTGCTCCCCATGGTGACACACTTGGTCTTACGAATTTCCTTTCTAGCAATTCTTCCAATCTGTTTCTTCATTTCGGACAACTTCGGATGCGGACATCCTATAAGGTGCCATGTAGACAGGTCTTGTTCGAGAATCAACTCTATGGTGAACTCGATCTCTCTCTCGTGGAACATCGAGAATTTCTTCAGAAACACCTCGACAAACTCTCTAACCACTTTGGCGGATCTTCAATCTTAACTTGATTCTCTCTCACAATGACGCCCATAATGCAAACAGAGTAACCCCTTCACCCAACAACTTGCGCGCACTTGCCTAGCGAAGTAGAGCCGATTCCTTCACCTCGGCGGCGGGAAAAACTAACCGATCTCAAAGCGCAATGGATATGAACATGGTTGTCTACTAACCATCCATACCAAGGATGACGTCCATTCCCTCAGTGGTAAACAAATTAAATTAACAGAGAAGTCCTGCGCGAATATAGTCGGTGGGCACTTGAACATACTGCAGAGGTAGTCACCAACCCATAGCCTGAGTATCAATGACCATCTCTCTTCCCAATGAAGACAACACTAAACTCAGTCTATTAGCACACATGGCAAAAACGAATGAATGAGTTGCACCAGTATCTATAATTGCAACTAGAGGAACACCGTTGATATAACACGTACCCTTGATTTCGTTCACCACCTCGGACCCGGCTAGTGCAAACACTTTCCCACGCCTTTCTCTTGCTTTGGCTTAGGACACTTGGGGTGATGTGCCCCATCTCTCCACAATTGAAACAGACTATCTCCTTTCTCCCACACTCAGCAGATAGGTGGCCCTCCTTGCCACATCTATAACACCTCTTCACCTCAGCCTTGCACTCCTCGCCTTGTGCCCGGGCAATCCACACTTGTAACAAGTCGAGAATAGCAGAGTGTCTCCCTACTAGGCTTTCCTCTCCTGCGAGTTCCCTTTTCCTCTACCACCGATGGTCATAGGGCTTCCAACGGTTACGAGGTTGGAAGGTCTTCTTATCCTTCCCAAATTTCGGCTAGTAGCCATACTATCTTCTTCATAAATTCCGCAGTGAGCCCACCAACTCGTAATACACCCTTATCCTTTGATACCCAATGGCTGCTTGATCTCGGGCTTCAAACCGTTTCAAACTTGATACACTTGGAGAACTCAAAGTAGCTCGATGTAATGGGGATAGAACCGCCCATTTCGGAAAACTTGGCGGCATACTCGACACGGTCATGTTACCTTGCTTGAGCTCCAAGAATTCCATCTCTTTCTTTCCTTTCACGTCTTGGGGTAGTACTTCCTCATAAACTCCTCTTGAAAATATCCCATGTGATCCCTTCCTCTGCAGACTTCCAACCTTTGAAGAGATTCAAGCCACCGATCGTCGGCTTCCTCGTGAGCATGTGAGTCCCAAACCTCACCTTTTGCTCATCGGTGCAATCCATCACTCTGAAAATTCTCTCTATCTCTTTCAACCATACTAGAGCCCCATCAGGATCATACCTCCCCTTGAAGGTAGGAGGATTTTCCCTCTGGAAAGTAGCAAGTCTACGAGCTCCAACATCCTCGGCATTCTGCTGAGGTCGATTCCCCATAGCATTTGCCATCGCCTCCAACACAAGCCTATAGCTATAGCAAAGATCATTTCTTCCAAATCTTCCGACCACTTCTACTTCACCGATCACACAATCAAGAACTGGTTTAGAACGAGCCTAAGACTCGAGGCTTAAGACACTTAGACTCAACTACTTGGTCGACAAGACCGAACTTATGCTCTGATACCAACAATGTAACACCCCCTTATCTTAAACAATTCGAATCTACTAAGTTAAAATCAGAGTTTCAAAATCCACTCAAAGGAGTGCTACATTTGGTGATTAAAAAGGAAAACAGAAATTCAATTAAGTTCAAAACAGTTTCACAGCATTATACAAGCATTGCAGTCATGCGCACCACCACGGCAAAAGGGTCTCAGCCCATCATATAAGGCACCTCGGCCAGTAACACAACAAGTCATATTACATAGTAATAGTTACACAAGATGTGATAGTTTTAGTTCCAAAATACTATCTAGCAAAATATACAAGATCGGCATACAAAACACTAAAAATAATCTACTCGGCCCCAACCCAGTGTTACACGACCAGAGCAGACACGACCGACTTGAGCTAGGCAGAACCATCACTCATGAGTACCTGCAAGTTGCCACGAGAGCAGGCAACAATAAGCAGCTAGGGTGTGTAACGCCCCAAAATAATTAAGTAGTTATTAAATTAAATTACTTAGGTGTTTCATGGAGTAGTTATAATAAACCAATAGGATGGTGTTTTAATTAAACAGAAAAGGGAGAAGTATCAATAATTCCGGGGTGGTAAGTATCGACCCAAGAGCCCAAGCCCAATGACTTAGGCTCCTGTGGGTTGGTGCACTTCGCACCAATTGAGAAAAGAAAGAAAGAAAACGAAAGAAGGGAGAAAGGAGAAGGGAAATCGGCGCTAGGGAGAAGAGGAAGGAGAGAGAGAACCGTGAACCAAGCCCTAGGTGTGATCGTGAGAAGGAGAGGAGAAGTGTTGAATTGCGTGGATTGTTGGGGTTTTGTAGGTGACTTGTGGAAATCTTCCATTTTCGTGAAAAACCTAAGGTAAGGGAGTCTCACTCTATAATAGAGGAGATAATGGGTTATATGTATGTTATAGGGGCTGTTTTATGTTAATTGGTGATTATATGATGATTTGTTTTCTTGAATTTGATGAATTTGTTGGTAAAATTGATTTAGAGCGTGAGTTAGGGTTTTACAATGTGTGATTTCGTGATTTTGATGCAATTGATGATTTGGGTGTGCAATTGTTTGTTAATTGGTGAAATTGGAGGTGTTAGAATGATTATAATGTGGATTGGTTTGAGAGAATTTGTAGAATTTGGGGATTTTTGATGTTGGGGCGCCATATGGCTAGGAATGGTGCGCCCAGTGCATCAGCTGGGAGGTTTCGGGGAATGTTGAAGTGCGAGGCGCCAATTTCCTAGAGAAATGGCGCCTGTGTCACTGTAGCAGTGACTGGGTAAGTGAGTTGCTGCCTGGGCGCCATAATGTGGGTATTTTGGAGCCCGGGGAGTGAAACTTGCATTTCTGGGCACATTTTCTCGTGCCAAATTTTGTATTCACCTGCCAACTTTCAATTTTAAGTGTTTTGGCTCGAGTGGTTTTCTGTTTGCAGTGTTATTTTGAAAATGTCCGGTGGGGCTTGTTTTGTGTGTGTTTTGGGGCCCGGGAGTGAACTTGTATTTCTTAACATATTTCCTCGTGCAAAATTTTGTATTCACTCTGCCAACTTTCAATTTTAAGTGTTTTGGCTCGAATGGTTTTCTGATTGCAAGTGTATTTTTGAAAATGTCCCTGTAGGGCTCGTTTTAGGTGTGTTTTTGGAGCCCTATGAGTGAAACTTGTATTTCTAAACATATTTTCTCGTACCAACTTTTGTATTCACCTGCCAACTTTCAATTTTAAGTGTTTTGGCTCGAATGGTTTTCTGATTGCAAGTGTATTTTTGAAAATGTCCCGGTAGGGGCGTTTTATATGTGTTTTTTGGAGCCTGGGAGTGAAACTTACTTTTCTAGGCATATTTCCTGTGCCAAATTTTGTGTTTACCTGCCCAAATTCATTTTTAAACATTTTGGCTCGGGTGGTTTTTGGTTTGAAAGTGTTGGGTGAGCTGGGTCAACAAGGGGCGCCAACCGTGTCTTTGCTGTGTCTTGTTTTGTGTCCAAACGTATGCGAGTTTGTGTCTAGGTCTGTGTTGCCCGGGGCGCCAGATTGCTAGGAAAGTGGCGCCAGCTGGTCGTGTTGCCACGGGGCGCCAAAATCTTGAGTTCGGGCGCTAGTCTTTGTGTTGCACCGGGGGCGCCGAATGTGGGAAAAATGGCGCTGGTGCTTTGCCAAGTGCCTAAGAGGGTCTTTGTTTTGGTCCCTAGGTGACGCTTTGGTCCCTAGATGATTGTTTTGGTCCTAAGTGGTGGTTTAGGTCCCCGAGTAAGGTTGAGTGCCTAGAGGAGAATAGTCCGGTGGGACATAATGGTGTTGAGGGTTTATAAAGAGGTGATTGAGCATGCCATGGGGCATGGGCGGTGGGCCAAGCCGGGAGGGCTATAAAATGAGATTGACACCGAGGTAAGAGTAATGGGTGTATTGAATTGTTTGAAAAGATGTTTGTGATGTACATGGAGTCTCATGCATACATTGGCTGCGGTCGTAGAGTTTATAATATGATGTGTGCGGCTGAGGCGGCCGGGGCCTTATAAAATGATAGTGAAGCTCTGAGGCGTAGGGGGCCTTATAAAGTGATTGTGAAGCTCGAGGCGTACGGTGGACCAATGGTACCACATGCATACCAACATTGCATACATTCCCATTAGTGCATGAATGATGTTGACTGATGTTTGGCGTGTTTGAGTGTGCTTTGTAAACTATGCTTATATATTGCTTATTATCACTTTTATTATATAGTTCGAGACTCACCCTTTCTGTTGTTATTTACCACAGGTAGTCAGGAGTGAGGGCTTTCTACCTTCACTACTCCCCGAGTCGATGCCGCTCGATACGTAGCACCTGTGGGTGGGGTTTAGATCTGTTGTTGCTTGTTTTGCTCCTTGTTGAGCCTTATGTATTTGTTTTGATATTCTTTGGATTATCTTTGTTGAGATAATGATTACTTTCCTCTGCAATATGTGAAACTATATTTCTATGAGTTGATCTACTGGTGTTACGTATTCGGATTTTGTTTATGATAAAGAGTTGTGACGCTCCATTTCATTGAGTATTAAATTATGTTATACTATTAGTGTGCTGAATGACTATGGCTAAACTGTGGTTCGCCACTAAGGCTAGATTTTCTTTCACCGTGTATTTACAAGGGCATCATCGAGCCTTGCAAAGGTGGCCAATGCACATTGCAAGTAGTATCGATTACAGTAATCCCATAGTCGGCCAAAGGCACTATTTTATAACACACTAAGCTAAAAGATGACCGAAAAAAGATTTTTGTATACTCGATTTTTGATTTAAATTGCCGGGTAGAAATGGGGTGTTACATTAGTGGTATCGAGCAATGGTCGGTCTTCCACCAAGTTGTCGAAGTCGTCGTGTCGGTCGGCAATCGAGTCTTTGCCGTCTAGTTCTAACCAATGGTTGTGTGGTAGTGATGTTCCTGCAGTAAAAAGTGATCGAGATCGCTTATGGTAAGAGAACCGATGGGGAGATACCTACCGGGTAATGTGTGTGTCTTTATCTTCGTTTCTGATCGTGAACCATGTCTCTCGCTTGTTTTGTTCAAAATCTTCTTGTCGTATGAACCTTGAAATTGAATTGAGATACGATCGCGTGGGATGTTCTAGCCTTAATTGAATGTTGAGTTGTATGTGGTGATTGAATTGTGTGTTTAGATGATAAACGAAATTGAAAATAAATTGAGAGGATGCTATGTGTAGTGACTAAAAATTGTATCTTTATTCTTTGTTTTGAAAAGAATAAAAATGCCATTGCTTTGTCAATTTAAAATGTCATTGCTTTACAACCAAATGAGTTCTTTGTATTACGGTTTATTTTTATAGAATGAGTTGTTGTTTTATGAAATAAGTGTAGTGCGGTTTTGTGAAGATGAAGTCTTTGTTTTTATAAGTTAGGGTCTTTCTCTGCTTTTAATTGAGGTATATGAGTCTTTGCATTTTTAAAAAAAAAAATAATTATACTGTAGTTTTACAAAAATGAAGCGCTATTTTTATCTTTGAAAGAGTCTTTTGTTTTCCACTCGCTACTCTTTGTTTTGTTTTTCCATCGTTGTAGCGTGTTATGGCATTGCTTTCTCATTTGTTTTTACTTATAATTAAAATACCGTTCTATTCAATTTTAATGTGATGTTTCCCCATTTGAAATGTAGTATTTTCTAAAAGAAAAGAGTGTATTTTCTAAAATATAAAGTGATGATTAAATTGAATCGAATCAATTGATAATGGTTCATAGAGTTGATAACTGGATTTGATGCTTTCAAAGAAATCAAGGTTACAATTCTATTTAAAATAAATGGTGTGCTATTTGACAGTGTTTCAAGTCGCTGTTCTATTTTTTTTTTTTTTTAAAAGTGACTAGTGTGCGGTATTAAATTGTGATGTTTTCCACTCTTTAAAGGTGATGTTTTCTAAGCCTGAAAACGAGATGTTTCTCTAAACTAAACGTGATGTCTTCCAAAATAAATGTGAGGTTCTAAGGCTAAGTGATAACGCAATGGGTTGAGACGTTTTGAAAGGAAATTAATGTTTTGAAAGCATGTAACCTATGCATCCCCACGGGTGTATAGGCGCCAAATTCTAATTGTGCGTAAAGTGGCTGTTCTGGCTTCAAAATAAGAATGTGTTGTTTTTCTACAATCTAACGTCTTTGTTTCTGAATAACTTGAAGTCTTTAGTTCTTAAAATTAAAACGATGTTTGTACTCGTGTTTTAATTTTATTTGACAATGGGTAATTGATCAAAGTTGTAGTGTTAAGTATTTTATCTTCCCTTCTACGAAGCTAGGTAGAATGCGTCTCACTTACTTCTTTATTAACCCAAAGAAAAAGATTTTTGAGCTGCTTTGAGCTATGCGTCATAAAATGGATAGGCTCCTTATTAGCTTGTTATTCTATGGAACCAAAAACCTATAGGTATCATCATTTGACCATGTTGGATTGACGGTGAGTTCGTTACATTTGAAAATTGGTTTTATGAAAGAATTTTTCCGTTGGCTCTCATTTTTGGGTGGTATTTCTAAGTCTATTGAAGTTGTGAAGTGTATAGGTCCTATGACGATGTATCCTTCTAGTTTTCAATTAGACGATAGTAAAGAATTGTTCCACACTCTTGATGTTGCACACTTGAACACTTTGATTTCCTTCTCGAGTATGACTGCTTGGTGTTAAGTGTTTGGAGTCCGTTTCTCTTTGCCTTTGTAATCTATTCGAGTCTAGTTACTCCTCTTTTCACATGTTTAAATAAATGTAAATGTTTAGTGTTTGATTGGTGGAATTATGTTTCATTGAAATTTAGGAAATATGACCGTAGAGGTGACTAGAATAAATGCATGCTTAAACTAATTGTGAACTCTAATTGTCTACAACCGATTTTATTATCCGAGTTTGGTTGTTACTTCCCTAATTGTGTTACGTGGTTTTGTAAGTTGAAAATGAACTGAGTTATGAGATTGTTTGTGAACCCCTAATAAACAAATTTTACGATTGGATACAATATTGGTATCAAACTTATTTTTAATAAACGAATTCCTATTAGATTATTTCGCATTGTGCCAATTGTGTTGTGTGTGTTTAATGAGCTAAATATGGAATGCATGTTAAGGATAGAATGCATGTTGGTATCATTGTAGATATTGTTCTTACACATTTGCTTTTATGGAACTCCCAAGTTAATGACGTTAATTGAGTACCCTATGTGACATCTTTGGTATGATCTTCATGTGTGATTAAATATTATTATTTTTGTAGAGATCGTTTAAATTGAATTGTTTTGGTGTGTTTGTCGTGTCTCAAACTTGAATTATGAATATAAAATAATGCCGTTGCCTTGAGGAATGAGTAAAAGAGCCAACAAGTAGGGTAACATTTTGTGTGCAGAAATATTGTATGCCACATTAAAAGGGAATGCAATGGGATTAGAGTTAGTAAGTAACCTTATGTTAATATTTTGATGCTTTACTATTTGAATAAGAAATAATTACTATTGACGAATTTAAGAGTATAAAGAATTATTTGGATTCGAATAACTAAATGTCTTGCGTAAACCATGTGTGTGTCCTTGTCACTATCTTCTTTATAATATGTGATGTATGACTATGCTTTGGTATCATTGTGATGAGCTACCTAGCTTTGTGACAAGTGAGAATGGTGCGCATTTGATGTTTTGACCGCACTATGATTGTGGTTGGGATATGTGGTTGTGTGTGTTGTGTTCTCGGTGTCCCTTTGTCGATCTTCGACGGGACCTTGTGGTGAATCTTACTTCTTTGCCGTTGAATAGGTTAGATGTAATCTCGGGTATGAACTGGTTAGAGCATAACCATGTCCATGATTAATTGTCGTAGTAAGTCGGTGGGTTTTGGAGGTGACGAGTGCGGTTATTATTTCTCGGAGTTACCCGGGTTGAATAAGTAGGAGGACGGCCGCCCGATCACTTCACGCCCGTGTCGAGGAAATAATGATCGACAATGTGGATAGTGCTAGTTGTCTAGGTGGTTGTAGTTTGTGAGTGGGAGGTGTTTAGTCTGCTGCCAAGTATGCGATAGATTTTGGAGGAGGACGGTTAGAGATGAAGAAGAGATTTGGTAGTGTTTGGGGTTTGACTAGATTTTCGAGGCGAAAATGTTCTAAGTGGGGAGAGTTGTAACGCCCCAAAATAATTAAGTAGTTATTAAATTAAATTACTTAGGTGTTTCATGGAGTAGTTATAATAAACCAATAGGATGGTGTTTTAATTAAGCGAGAAAGGGAGAAGTATCAATAATTAGGGGTGGTAAGTATCGACCCGAGCCCAAGCCCAATGACTTAGGCTCCTAGGGTTGGTGCACTTCGCACCAATTGAGAAAAGAAAGAAAGAAAACGAAAGAAGGGAGAAAGGAGAAGGGAAATCGGCGCTAGGGAGAAGAGGAAGGAGAGAGAGAACCGTGAACCAAGCCCTAGGTGTGATCGTGAGAAGAGAGAGAGAAGTGTTGAATTGCGTGGATTGTTGGGGTTTTGTAGGTGACTTGTGGAAATCTTCCATTTTCGTGAAAAACCTAAGGTAAGGGAGTCTCACTCTATAATAGAGGAGATAATGGGTTATATGTATGTTATAAATTTTGTTTTATGTTAATTGGTGATTATATGATGATTTGTTTTCTTGAATTTGATGAATTTGTTGGTAAAATTGATTTAGAGCGTGAGTTAGGGTTTTACAATGTGTGATTTCGTGATTTTGATGCAATTGATGATTTGGGTGTGCAATTGTTTGTTAATTGGTGAAATTGGAGGTGTTAGAATGATTATAATGTGGATTGGTTTGAGAGAATTTGTAGAATTTGGGGATTTTTGATGTTGGGGCGCGCCATATGGCTAGGAATGGTGCGCCCAGTGCTTCATGTGAGGAGGTTTCGGGAATGTTGAAGTGCGGGCGCCAATTTCCTAGAGAAATGGCGCTGTGTCACCTTTATGCTTGATGGCTGGGTAAGTGAGTTCTTTGCTGGCGCGAATGTGGGTATTTTGGAGCCCGGGAGTGAAACTTGCATTTGGCACATTTTCTCGTGCAAATTTTGTATTCACCGCCAACTTTCAATTTTAAGTGTTTTGGCTCAGTGGTTTTCTGTTGCAGTGTTATTTTGAAAATGTCCCGGTGGGGCTTGTTTTGTGTGTGTTTTGGGGCCCGGGAGTGAACTTGTATTTCAACATATTTCCTCGTGCCAAATTTTGTATTCACCGCCAACTTTCAATTTTAAGTGTTTTGGCTCGAATGGTTTTCTGATTGCAAGTGTATTTTTGAAAATGTCCCTAGGGCTCGTTTTTTAGGTGTGTTTTGGAGCCCTGAGTGAAACTTGTATTTCTAAACATATTTTCTCGTGCAACTTTTGTATTCACCGCCAACTTTCAATTTTAAGTGTTTTGGCTCGAATGGTTTTCTGATTGCAAGTGTATTTTTGAAAATGTCCCGTAGGGGCCTCGTTTTATGTGTGTTTTGGAGCCGGGGAGTGAAACTTACTTTTCTAGGCATATTTCCTGTGCCAAATTTTGTGTTTACCTGCCCAAATTCATTTTTAAACATTTTGGCTCGGGTGGTTTTTGGTTTGAAAGTGTTGGGTGAGCTGGTCAACAAGGGCGCCAACCGTCTTTGCTGTGTCTTGTTTTGTGTCTCAAATCGCGTATGCGAGTTTGTGTCTAGGTCATGTTGCCCGGGGGCGCCAGTTGCTAGGAAAGTGGCGCCAGTGGTGTGTGTTGCCACGGGCGCCAAAATCTTGAGTTTACGGCGCTAGTCTTTGTGTTGCACCGGGCGCGCCGAATGTGGGAAAAATGGCGCTGGTCTTTGCCAAGTGCCTAAGAGGGTCTTTATTTTGGTCCCTAGGTGACAGTTTGGTCCCTAGATGATTGTTTTGGTCCTAAGTGGTGGTTTAGGTCCCGAGTAAGGTTGAGTGCCTAGGAGAATAGTCCGGTGGGACATAATGGTGTTGAGGTTTATAAAGAGGTGATTGAGCATGCCATGGGGGCATGGGCGGTGGGCCAAGCCGGGAGGGCTATAAAATGAGATTGACACTTTGAGGTAAGAGTAATGGGTGTATTGAATTGTTTGAAAAGATGTTTGTGATGTACATGGAGTCTCATGCATACATTGGCTGCGGTCGTAGAGTTTATAATATGATGTGTGCAGCCTGAGGGCGGACGGGGGGCCTTATAAAATGATAGTGAAGCCTGAGGGCGGCCGGGGGGCCTTATAAAGTGATTGTGAAGCTTCGAGGCGGCGGCGGTGGGCCAATGGTACCACATGCATACCAACATTGCATACATTCCCATTAGTGCATGAATGATGTTGGTGATGTTTGGCGTGTTTGAGTGTCTTGGTAAACTATGCTTATATATTGCTTATTATCACTTTTATTATATAGTTCGAGACTCACCCTTTCTGTTGTTAATTACCACAGGTAGTCAGGAGTGAGGGCTTTCTACCTTCACTACTCCCGAGCCTCGATGCGCTCGATCACGTAGCACCTGTGGGGTCGGGGTTTAGACTGTTGTTGCTTGTTTTGCTCCTTGTTGAGCCTTATGTATTTGTTTTGATATTGCTGGATTATGCTGTTGAGATAATGATTACTTTCCGCTGCAATATGTGAAACTATATTTCTATGAGTTGATCTACTGGTGTTACGTATTCGGATTTTGTTTATGATAAAGAGTTGTGACGCTCCATTTCATTGAGTATTAAATTATGTTATACTATTAGTGTGCTGAATGACTATGGCTAAACTGTGGTTCGCCACTAAGGCTAGATTTTCTTTCGCTGGTGTATTTACAAGGGCATCACTGAGAGCCTTGCAAAGGTGGCCAATGCCTGTTGCAAGTAGTATCAGTTACCTGAGTAATCCCATAGTCAGCCAGTGCACTATTTTATAACACACTAAGCTAAAAGATGACCAGAAAAGATTTTTGTATACTCTGATTTTTGATTTAAATTGCCGGGTAGAAATGGGGTGTTACAGGGTGAGTCTCTTAACACAAGTAATATAATGTGAAGAAAGCTTAAGGATAGAGATAGTACTAAAACACCTCGGTCCAACCATTACAGTTACTCACCGATAGCTCAATTAATCACAACAATTATCAATCAGCTCAAAACACAACAATTCATGTAATGTATGCATGTATGCAACCCATCCACAGGGCATTATGCAATGAGGTACCTCCACCGTCGTTATTTAGCCCGTCGGCATCTCCGTTGTTAACTCCGTCGTTATATGATATGGAGACCGAAGTCCTACCATATCCGAGGCCGAGACCTCCTCCGTCGTAATATGCACATGAACATGTGACTTCATGACAAATACAATCACACACACACAACAATCATAACGCATGTGAATGTTTACACCGTCGTTCACCGTCGTTACTCCGTCGCTCACACTGACGTCTACACCACCTAGACATCATCACAGTGCTAAGGTCGACTCTACAACACCGGTAGAATCACCTTAGGACTTACAACCGACCTCTCAGTCACCTCGGCAATCCATGGTGGACTACTTGTCACACCGAGGACCACAACAACACTTAGGGACCAAAATGTCACCTAAGGACCAAAATGGACTTAATCGCTTCCTTACTTATGCACATTGGTGCTAAAGTAACACTCCCAAGGCGTCCCCACAATGTGTTAGACGACGCATGCTAACCTCACCTCGACACACTATATGTGTACCTCGGCTAACCACGCAACATTACCTCGGCACACTATGTGTGTACCTCGGCTAACCACCACTCACACCCTCAATTTGACAACGCGCTCACGGTTCGCACTCCCTTATACCAAAATCATCTAAGTCATGGGAAATCACTTCTCAGTATTCCCATGGTTCAGCTCACCTACACTTAGGCACTTGGGCGTTCACCTCGGTGACGCTACCTCGGCTTTGAGGACCTCACACCTCTCGGTAACCTAAGGCGAGACACCTACACTTCGGTTTATGCGTCCCTACCCCTCGTTAATGGTGTTTAGACACATACTCTCCCTCAAACTCACCAACGGACCCTCAACACTAAGATACTCTGGCGTTGACTTCCTCAACTTCGGTTTCCTCACTCTAAGGTCGAAGGGAATTCGGTTTCTGTGGCGTAATAAAGCGCTTAACCCCTATTTTACTTCTTTTACTCTGTTTCTCTACTTAGACTCAACATGCAAGCTCATCTCCAGCTCACCACACTCATGCACACTCGGATACTCACTCATTTGCTCCGATCCTCTCCCTAACTCTACATGCAAGCTCACTTTCTTCACACTATACCGATCACACTCTTGATACCTCACCATGCAATGCTCTCTTCATACCTCACGGAACAGAGAGAGTTACACTCCTCTCTTTCCCAACGATTCACCGTCGTACCTTACCACAAATTCACAGCAAAGAGCAAAACATAGCAAAACATGGTATGAACAACTCATAAAACGTACATGCAAGGTGATCAGAACTTACTCACACCAAAACACCATCAAACACAAGACATTACAAGTATTAAAAGGACCCCTAACCTTAATGATTCGAGAAGAGATGAGAAACCTTCACTCTCCAACAAACCACAAAGAACAAGCTCTCCTCTCTCTCTCCTAGCTTGAACTCTCCACGCTCAAGTTCTCTTCCTTCTCTCTTCGGTTCTCACTTCTCTCTCTACTTCCTCAATTTAGAAACTTAACTATATTTTTGAACTGAATGGGAATGTTCCCTACGGAGGTACCATTTAACATGTCCTTAAGGGACTTAAATGGGCCTTGGCCTTATTTAGGCCGTGGGCTTCCACTACCACACACCCTTCCTAATTTAGACACTATCCTAAAGAGTACACATGCTTAACACTCACTTAATTACTTGACTTAAAAGTAAAATGTTGCATACCCTTAATAAATCAACTAAGTTAATTAATTGAATTATTTTGGGGTGTTACATTATTCCTTTGGGAGAGATTAGCCCTCTATAAGTGCCTTTAGGAGACCCTAGGCTTCTCGAAGTGCCTAGTTTATCATTTACATTTGTAATTTTAGTTTCATCACCATTAATAAAGTTTTATTGTTCCATTTGAGAGATGATAAATTCACGATCCTATCATATGCATAGGGGTAGGAGGTCTAACAAGTGAAAAAGGCTATTTTTATAGGCAACTGTTGCTTATACAATCACATGAAATTTAAACAAAAAGTTACCTATTGGTCACATATTGCTTTATGTTCTATCTAACATGTCAAAACATTAGGCTTTAGGTCACATATGGTCACTTATGCCCCTATTTAGTAGAACAAAAAAATAAACACTTATTTCACTCTTATGTGTCATGTTGGCTTTGTTTGGATATTTTAAAACGAGTGGAGCAGAACAGAATGGAGTGGAGCGGAACGAAGCAGAATGGAATAGAATTTCATCCCATTGTTTTGATATTGTATGACACTGATACGAATCAAGCAAATGGAGGACAAAAGAGGCCATTTGCTAATGTTTACGAAAGGAAAAAGTGGAGGAAAGCAATTGGAGGACCCACTACCGAGAGCAGTAGTGCGCTCACTCTCAAGTTATCCTCGTATTTTTTTACACTACCAATTGGTTCCACTACCAATTGCAGTTATCCTCGTATTTTTTTATATATCAGTAAAGTTATCCAGTGTTTTTATGTATTAGTGCAATTATCTCATAGTCTCAATTGATTATTTGAGTTTATTAGTAGATTATAGTAGATAGTAAAAGATAGATATTAGATTATTAATAAGAAATATTTATCCCGTGTTTTTTTATATATCAGTGACAATTATTTGTCATTTTTTAGGTATTAGTGACAAATATTTGTCACGCGTGTTTTAAATTATCAGTTCAGTTTTCCCGTGTTTAAATTATCAGTGAAATCATTTCTTAGGTATTAGTGACAATTATTTGTCATTTTTAATTATCAATGACAAATATTAATCTCGTATTTTTTAGATATCAGTGCAGTTATCCTGTAGTTTCAATTGTTATTTTAGTTGATTAGTAGATCATAGTAGATATTAAAAGAGAGATAGTAGATTATCAATAAGAAATATTTGTTCTAAATATTAATCAGTAGTTTGAATAGTCATTAAATATTCTTGTTTTTAAGATAGTAGCTAGGTTTATAGTAGTTTTCACAAATTTTAATTATTAATGGCAAATATTAATCCTGTGTTTTGATATATTAGTGCAGTTATCCCGTGTTTTTTTATATATCATTGTAGTTATCTCGTAGTTTCAATTAAATATTTTAGTGGATTAGTAGATTATAGTAGATAGTAAACGATGAATATATCAGTGACAATTGTCATTTTTTAGGTATTAGTGAAAAATATGTCACGTGTTTTAAATATTAATCAGTTTAAATAGTCATTAAGACTTCTTGTTTTTTTCATATAGTGGGTTTATAGTAGTCTTCAAAAATTATAATTATCAATGGCAAAAATGAATGTCGTGTTTTTTATATATCACTGCAGTTATCCCGTGTTTTTTATATATATCAAAGTCATAGCTTATCTCGTAGTTTCATTTGATTATTTTAGTTGATTAGTAGATTATAGTTGATAGTAAAAGTTAGATAGTAGATTATTAATAAGAAATATTTATTTTAAAAATTAATTAGTAGTTTAAATAGTCATTAAGTCTTGATATTTTTTAGATAGTAGGTTTGCAGTAGTAGTATTCAAAAAAATTAATTATCAATGGCAAATATTAATCTCGTGTTTTTTTTTATATGTTAGTGCAGTTATCCCGTGTTTTTTTATATACTATTGCAGCTATCTCGGAGTTTTAATTGATTATTTTAGTTGATTCGTAGATTGTAACAGATAGTAAAAGATTGATAGTAGATTACCAATAAGAAGTGATAGTAGATTTTCAATAAGAGTGTAAACCGATTTTAAAGAGATAAATTAAAATTTTAAGGTGATAATTTTTTTTAATGTGAAGTGATATGAGAAAGAAAATAATTGTTTATGGGAAAAGTAAAATGAAAAAAGGAAGAAAAAGAGTGTAGGAGAAAAGTGAAAAGGAGGAAAGAGAGTGTAAAAATAAAGAGAAAAAAAGGAAGAAAGAGAGTGTAAGAGAATAGTGAAAAGGAAAAAGAGAGTGTAAGAAGAAAGTGGAAAAAAATAAGAAAGGGAGTGTAAGAAGAAAAAGAGAGAAAGAGTGAGTAATGACATTTTTACCCTTAAATTATATATGTGTCATGTTAATGAGAGATCCAAATTGGTAATTTCATAGGAGGTTTGTTTGTATAAATAGATCCCATTGTTTTGATATTGTATGACACTGATACGAATCAAGCAAATGGAGGACAAAAGAGGCCATTTGCTAATGTTTACGAAAGGAAAAAGTGGAGGAAAGCAATTGGAGGACCCACTACCGAGAGCAGTAGTGCGCTCACTCTCAAGACTAACTAATTCTGCCAGGTGGCAGAATTACATTGGAGCAGGATATTCTCCTTGACTAGTGGAATACCTGTGCATACGCAGGGGATGTTGTCGTGTTCTTTTTATGAATGAACATAGACAGTATTTAAATAGTCTGAACATTACCCCGTGAAAATAAAGACAAAATTAAAGTAGATAAAAAAGGAGTTTCAAATAAAAATAGATAAATATTAAAATATAAAAGTGTAAAAGTATCATTTAAAAACAATCTATGTATTTATCCCATGATTTTTTATATATCAATGCAGTGTCTTTTTATATATCAGTGTTGTTATCCCGTGTTTTTTTATATATCAGTGCAACTATCATGTGTTTATATATATATATATATATATATATATATATATATAATTGCAGTTATCCTCGTATTTTTTATATATCAGTAAAGTTATCCCGTGTTTTTTATGTATTAGTGCAATTATCTCATAGTCTCAATTGATTATTTGAGTTTATTAGTAGATTATAGTAGATAGTAAAAGATAGATATTAGATTATTAATAAGAAATATTTATCCCGTGTTTTTATATATCAGTGACAATTATTTGTCATTTTTTAGGTATTAGTGACAAATATTTGCCACGCGTGTTTTAAATTATCAGTTCAGTTTTCCCGTGTTTAAATTATCAGTGAAATCATTTCTTAGGTATTAGTGACAATTATTTGTCATTTTTAATTATCAATGACAAATATTAATCTCGTATTTTTTATATATCAGTGCAGTTATCCTGTAGTTTCAATTGTTATTTTAGTTGATTAGTAGATCATAGTAGATATTAAAAGAGAGATAGTAGATTATCAATAAGAAATATTTGTTCTAAATATTAATCAGTAGTTTGAATAGTCATTAAATATTCTTGTTTTTAAGATAGTAGCTAGGTTTATAGTAGTTTTCACAAATTTTAATTATTAATGGCAAATATTAATCCTGTGTTTTGATATATTAGTGCAGTTATCCCGTGTTTTTTATATATCATTGTAGTTATCTCGTAGTTTCAATTAAATATTTTAGTGGATTAGTAGATTATAGTAGATAGTAAACGATGAATATATCAGTGACAATTGTCATTTTTTAGGTATTAGTGAAAAATATGTCACGTGTTTTAAATATTAATCAGTTTAAATAGTCATTAAGACTTCTTGTTTTTTTCATATAGTGGGTTTATAGTAGTCTTCAAAAATTATAATTATCAATGGCAAAAAGAATGTCGTGTTTTTTATATATCACTGCAGTTATCCCGTGTTTTTTATATATATCAGTGCAGTTATCTCGTAGTTTCATTTGATTATTTTAGTTGATTAGTAGATTATAGTTGATAGTAAAAGTTAGATAGTAGATTATTAATAAGAAATATTTATTTTAAAAATTAATTAGTAGTTTAAATAGTCATTAAGTCTTGATATTTTTTAGATAGTAGGTTTGCAGTAGTAGTATTCAAAAAAATTAATTATCAATGGCAAATATTAATCTCGTGTTTTTTTTTATATGTTAGTACAGTTATCCCATGTTTTTTTATATACTATTGCAGCTATCTCGGAGTTTTAATTGATTATTTTAGTTGATTAGTAGATTGTAACAGATAGTAAAAGATTGATAGTAGATTACCAATAAGAAGTGATAGTAGATTTTCAATAAAAGTGTAAACCGATTTTGGAGAGATAAATTAAAATTTTAAGGTGATAATTTTTTTTAATGTGAAGTGATATGAGAAAGAAAATAATTGTTTATGGGAAAAGTAAAATGAAAAAAGGAAGAAAAAGAGTGTAGGAGAAAAGTGAAAAGGAGGAAAGAGAGTAAGAGAATAGTGAAAAGGAAAAAGAGAGTGTAAGAAGAAAGTGGAAAAAAGTAAGAAAGGGAGTGTAAGAAGAAAAAGAGAGAAAGAGTGAGTAATGACATTTTTACCCTTAAATTATATATGTGTCATGTTAATGAGAGATCCAAATTGGTAATTTCATAGGAGGTTTGTTTGTATAAATAGATATTAGATTTGGAGAGAGAAAAACATCTATTAGAGGAGTATTCTCTCACTCATGCATTTTAGGCTGGAATTGAAATTATCTTAGGCTTGGAAATGAGCAATGAGGATTTGCTCTGGTTTACTCAGAGTCTTTGTTTCATTCCATTGTTCCTTCTATTTCACTTGTAATTCACCATTTCCATCTTAGAGAGATCCTCTAAGTTGTTGATAATAATACAAGTGGCCATTTCCAGCTATTTACTCTGTTACTACTCTGCTATTATCTATATTCTGTTTGAATCTATCAAAGTGGTATCAGAGCACTCAATTTTGTAGTGTATGGTAGTTACGAGAACTGCGATGGAGAAACGCATTGATGGCATCGAGCAACAGTTAGCCGAGCTAAAGAACTTGTTGATCGAGCGCAGTAGATCACGCAGAGGACGCACCAGAAAACGTCGTCACCATCGGCAACGTGACCCGACCCGAAATTCAAATGCTCAAGTAGATGGAGAAATCGAGACCGATACTTATGAAAGCTCTCGCTCTAGCACACGAAGCTGAAGTCGTGATTCCTCAAGGGATTTTGGTGGTAGGAAGTTGAAGATTCCTATATTTCGTGGTGATGATGCGTATGGCTGGCAAGCTGAGCGTTATTTCAAGCTTAACATGGTTGTTGAAGAAGACAAGTTAGATGTTGTGGTGATCGCTCTAGAGGACAGAGGACTTAATTGGTACCAATGGTGGGAAGATCAGAACGAAAATTTGACTTGGGAGGAATTTAAAGCTGCGTTGATTCGAAGGTTCCATGATCAGCGGTCGTACGCAGGTCAAAATAATGAAAAGTGTAAAATATAGTAACAAGGTAAGTTAACCTTGGTCGTCTCACAAGGACCTCTAAAACTAAGATTACCAAAATCAAGAACGATCAAATAACAATAAAAGGGGTTTTGTGGAAAACAAATTCGAGTTTATAAAGAAAATCAATTCACGAGAACAATCAATTCACCTGGTTTTGGGGTGTGCTTCTTGGATTCATCATAGGTTCAAAAGGATAACGTCTCTAATGATTTCTGAATCTTGATTGGTATAAACTAACTAAAACAAGCGTCAATTAGTTTATGAGAATTCACTATTTTAAAGCAAGCGTCAAAACAGAGTGTTCAATCGATTCTGAAAGTGGACAAGCGCCGCTTAAAGCATAACCATTATCATAACAAAATCCATACCAATCCTCTCTATCAATTTCTATTTAAATCAAATAATTTAAGCAATCAAATAATTTAAATAATCAAAAGGTACGAAACATATTGCATACAAGCAAGCGCGTACACAAACGAATCGCGTTTTGCAAAAATCGAATACGAGTAAATCAAGCGTAACACGAAAATCGAAATTGCAACAATTAAGAGTGAAACGAAATTGATAGAGATGAATTCAGAAACTAAGACAAAATAATGTTAAACATTCAAGCACCGAACCTCAAAATCCGTTAACAGCGACACCCTTTCACCGATGAATCGATCTAGGGGGTTAGGCTTCCATGGAGGTTAGGCCAAAAAGTTTTGTAAAGTGTATGATAATGTGTAAGATGGTAAAAGACGGCTGCTCCAGCCAAGTCTATAAGACTAAAACGAAAAACCTAATCCCTTAATGGGTTCTTGGATAAAAGCCCGTTAACAAACTAATATCTGGCCCGAAACCCGTTTTACATTAAACTGCTTCGGTATTTTGCCGTTTTGGCCTTCAAAACTTACGAATTGGGTTTCGCGTTCAACAGAAGATTTGTAGCTTTGTTCCTTAGCTTTCCAACGCATACTTGCACGCCTCAATCGGATAAACGTGGCCAAAGTTATGACCTGCAGAGTAGACAGGGGTCAATATGCAATAAAAGTATGAATTAAGCAATAAATTGCTATACTGCTCAAATAAGACCCAAAGTCTAGAAACGTGCTAAGACTTAAATATTAGGCACAGAACACAATTAAAAATACTAAGTGAAAAGCTATAAAGAGTACATTAAAATGCACTGATCATTCCAGCCTGGATTAGTCCAAAATCCTTTTGGACCATTGTTGAGTATCAGACAGACCAGCTCAGTTATGAAGTATAGAGAGAAGTTTGAAAGAGAATCAGCACCATTGAAGAAAGAGGAAAGAATCATGCTGAAGGGAATTTTCATTAATGGACTCAAGGAAGAAATACAGGTCGAATTGAAGCTTCATGCCACTGGAAGCTTGGATGAGTTAATGGATCGAGCTCTACTACTAGAAGAAAAGAATAATGCACTGAAGAAAGGGGGATTGATGAATGTAGAGAAAAAGGGAGGAGGCAGTAATGACAGAGGGACTGTGAAGAGTTCCAAGGGCTTTACTCGGTGGGAGAAGGGTGGTGTGAAAGAAGGGGCAAGTAGCAAAGGGGGTGAAGGTGAAACTAGTGAGAAGAAACAGGCAGGTAACCGATTGTCACAAGCTGAATTGAGGGAGAGAAGTAGGAAGGGATTGTGTTTTAAATGTGGTGAGACATGGGGGAGAGACCATGTGTGCAAATTGAAGCATTTTCAATTTGTTTTGGTGGAAACCGAAGGAGGAGATGTTACCGAAGAGAGTGATGCAGAGGAAGAAACATGGGAGGAACTATCAGTGAAGATTATGCAGCTATCTTTGAAGAGCAGAGAAGGGTTGACTTCTAATAGATCCTTCAAAGTCATAGGGACTATTAGAGGAGTACAAGTGCTAGCTTTGGTGGATTGTGGAGCCTCTAGCAACTTTATCTCAAGAAAAGTGGTGGAGAATTTGAAGTTGAAGGTGACAAATACCTCTGAGTTTGTGGTGGAAGTGGGGAATGGAGAGAAGGTGAAGAACCATGCAAACAAGTGGAGTTAGTGGTTCAAGGAGTACCTATTGTTCAACACTTCTTCATCATGGAGTTAAGAGGAACAAATTTGGTGTTAGGAATGGATTGGTTGGCAAGTTTGGGAGATGTAAAAGCTAATTTCAGAAACTTGGAGTTGAGTTGGGGTAAGAAGGAAGAAAGAAGAATGCTCAAGGGGGATCATTCATTGTGTAAGGCCCAAGCCTCTTGGAAAACCCTTGTGAAAGCGTTGAACAACAAAGGAGAAGGATACTTGGTAGCTTATCACATGGAACAGGTTACTAGAGGAGTAATGTGAAACCGCAAAGAACTCTGTAGAGGTACGTAGTTTTGGCTGAGTTTGAAGTGTTATTCAGAGATCCAACTGATTTACCACCTCAAAGAAGTTGTGATCATGCAATTACTTTGAAGGAAGGGGTGAGCATTCCCAATATTAGGCCTTATAGGTATATATCCATACTACCAAAAGAATGAAATTGAGAAGTTTGTGAGAGAGATGGTCTCTGCAGGAATTATTAGGACTAGTAACAGTCCTTATAGCAGCCCAATGATTCTTGTGAAGAAGAAGGATGGAAGATGGAGGTTTCGTGTAGATTATCGAGCCCTTAACAAGCTGACTGTGCCTGGCTAATTTCCTATCCCAGTGATTGATGAATTGCTTGATTAATTGGGAGGAGCTATGGTTTTTACTAAGCTGGATTTGAAGTCGGGATATCATCAAATATGCATGAAGGAAGAAGATGTGCCTAAGACAGCTTTTAGAACTCATGAGGGTCACTATGAGTTCTTAGTGATGCCCTTTGGACTCACTAATGCTCCCTCCACCTTCCAAGCTCTAATGAACTAGGTATTGAAACCTTATTTGAGGAAGTTTACCTTAGTCTTCTTTGATGATATTCTCATATATAGCCCAAATATGGATATGCATCATAAACACTTGAGCTTGGTACTACAAGCATTGCATGATAATGAGCTAGTGGTGAATAGAAAGAAATGCTCTTTTGGTAAAGATAGTTTGGAATACTTGGGGCATATTATTTCTAGACAGTCTGTGTTGCTGCCGATCCTGCCAAGGTCCAATCTATGGTGAATTGGCCTGTTCCTAAGGATGTGAAAGGGTTGAGAGGGTTCCTTGGATTGACAGGTTATTATAGGAAGTTTGTAAAGGGGTATGGGAAGATTGCATGGCCACTAACACAACAGCTGAAGAAGGATCAATTTCATTGGGATGATGATGCTCAAAAAGCTTTTGAGCAATTGAAGGAGGCAATGACTACGGTACCGGTGCTGGCTATTCCTAACTTTGAGAAAACCTTTGTGGTGGAGACTGATGCCTCGGGGAAAGGGTTAGGAGCTGTGTTGATGCAAGATGGACAACCTATAGCTTACATGAGTAGAACTCTATCTGATAGAGCACTCAACAAATCTGTTTATGAAAAGGAATTAATGGCGGTGGTGCTGGCAGTGCAGAAATGGAGGCATTATTTGCTTGGGAGGCACTTTATAATCCATACAGATCATAAAAGTTTGAAGTTTTTGGCTGATCAACGTTAATGGATCTCCAAACTCTTGGGATTTGACTTTGAGATCAAGTACAAACCCAGAATTGAAAACAAGGCAGCTGATGCACTATCAAGACAACCACAGTATGCAGCTATGTCTACGGTGCAGTTTGTTGAATGGGATGACTTGGAGGATGAATTGGCCAATGATGTGAAGATGAGAGGAATTATGCAGGACTTGATGGTGGATGCAAGTGCTCACAGTGGCTATAAGTTGATGAAGGGGAGATTGTGTTATAAGGATAAGCTGGTAGTACCGAAGGTTCTTCTAAGATTGAGTTAATCTCGAAGGAATTTCATGACTCAGCTATAGGTGGTCACTCTGGCTACTTTAGAACATATAAGAGAATCACTGGTTTGTTTTATTGGGAAGGTATGAGGAAGAAAATTCAAGACTATGTGATGAAGTGTGAAGTTTGTCAACGAAACAAGTATCAAACACTTAGCCCAGTCGACCTACTTCAACCTCTACAGGTTCCCAAACAAGTCTGGACAGATGTTTCTATGGATTTTATAGGTGGATTGCCAAAATCAAGAGGTATGGATACTGTGTTAGTGGTGGTGGACAGATTTACCAAGTATGCTCATTTCATCCCTTTAGCTCATCCTTTTAATGCTAAAGATGTTGCTGAGGTATTTTTGAAGGAAGTAGTGAAGTTGCATGGTTTCCCGGAATCAATTGTGTCTGATAGAGATAGAGTTTTCACAAGCTCTTTTTGGACTGAATTGCACAGATTGGCTGGTACCAAGTTGAAGTTCAGTTCTGCGTACCATCCACAAACGGATGGACAAACAGAAGTTGTAAATCGATGTTTGGAAACTTATTTGAGGTGCATGATAGGACATAGACCAAAACAGTGGCATAAATGGATAAGTTGGGCTGAGTTTTGGTACAATACCAACTACCATTCATCCACTAAGATGTCCCCATTCAAGGCTTTGTATGGAAGAGAACCCCCACTAGTGATTAGAGGTGATGTGCTCACTCCTATGGAAGAAGTCACTAGTTTGTTGAGTGACAGAAATGAGATCTTAGCATCTCTGCGGGAACATTTGCATCAAGCTCAGAATAGGATGAAACAACAAGTTGATAGTCATAGAAGGGAGGTGGAGTACAAGGTTGGTGAAGTGGTGTACTTGAAAATACAGCCCTACAAATTGAAGAAATTGGCCAAAAGGGTGAATTAGAAACTTAGTCCCAGGTTCTATGGACCATATGAGATCTTAGAAAGAATTGGCGAGGTAGCTTGTAAGCTCAAGTTGCCGGATGATAGCAGAGTCCACCCTGTATTTCATGTCTCGTTGCTCAAACCTGTTGTCACTACAGATGCTGTAGTGCAACCATTGCCTTCATTATTGGCTGAAGAAATGGAATTGCAAACCATACCCGAGGAGATACTTGTTGTGAGAGGCCAGAATATGCAGAACATGGAGGTCTTGGTGAAATGGAGGAATTTACCTGACTGTGAGAATTCGTGGGAATCTGTGGTTGATATGATGGAACAATTCCCATAGCTTCATCATTAGCTCATTTGTAAAATTAGGTCAAATGGATATTGATTTCTAGGGATGGGGTCATGTAATGTTGTTCTGTTTCCTGGATTCTTTCTTGCTATCAATTCAATAATAATAAGCATATTTTATAATTGTGACACAATTGAAGTTTATGGTATTGTCATCTCTTTTATCGATTTAGTTTTGGTACTTTATTGTGACAGATTCATCTTTACAAAAACCAGATTTCCTTCCAATGTGCTCCTTTTTGGCAGCTATATGAAAATACATCATTAGCCATATCACCATAGTCAAATCTTTTAAAGATTTACTTTTACCAAATGACAAGAAACCTCATTATCTGACTAACCATTACAACAAGTATCTTCAAAGATATTGTACTTTTCGTTTCAAATCTTGTGGAACAGTCATATTCATATCCCATACTCATCAACCACAATTCCCATTATCATCCATCAAGCATTAAATTTATCTTATCAACCGTCTATCAGGATTTTTGGACCAATACTCAAAGCAAACTCATTTGTAACAATGTTGGATATAAATCATGTTACAATCTAAATATATAGTCAAACCAGTTTTCAAAAATTGATACTTAAACCAACTTCATTTTACGACAGATAGTAGGAACTATATATGTTGCTTTTTCACGAGTTACTTCAAGACATGGACTTAAGGTGTTAATTGTAGATGAAGACGGTCAAAACTCTAATCTTATTTCAAATGTTGTTTATCCTGAGGTCTTTACCAACTTACAATAAATAATCTCCCAAGGTTTGTGCTATTTTATATTTTCTAATCTTTCTTTTGTTTTTGACCAAAATTTTCTAATCTTTCTATTTATCCAACCTTCCTTAATTATGAAATTTTTATCAAACTATTACATTTCAGAAGACCTCTATTTTTTGATATATTACTTCCTCTATGTTTTCTTTCACAGGTTGGATAAAGTCACCTATTAACATATTTGATTTCGGTATATTAGTATTCCAAACTGCTATATGAACCCGAGTTTGAAATTTCTTTCCCTGGATCGGTTACTCAATCCTACTAATTTATTTAAGTAATGGCATTTTCTCTATTTCTTTCTGTCTATGTTTTCTTTCACAGGTTGGACAAAGTCACCTATTAACATATTTGATTTCGGTATATTAGTATTCCAAACTGCTATATGAACCCGAGTTTGAAATTTCTTTCCCTGGATCGGTTACTCAATCCTACTAATTTATTTAAGTAATGGCATTTTCTCTATTTCTTTCTGTGATATGTTCACATACAATTTTCATCTGTAAGGTCTGGTTCTTATTAACATTGAATTATGTTTTTTTACAGTCGTTGGATTTTTCTCTTCCCCCCACCCCCCACGTTAACTGTTTTACTTTTCACCCTATGTGTTATACTTCAAATGCTTATTTTCTTATCGAAATTGCATTCTCAGCCTCCCATCACTCCATCTACTATATTAAGTAATTTCTTCAACCGTTTTATACCATATGCTCATATCCACTTCGTAAACACCTCCCTGTGCGCAACAACGGGTGTTCGCCCTAGTTGTTGTATTGAATTTCTAAAGTGAGAGATAATTTGAGACAAAAAATTGACAAACAAGAGCTTAAAATGAGACTGAGGGAGTACTAACTACTAATTAATAATTAATTAATAATTAACAGGTATACTAGGACAAACAAAGCGACTGAATTGACGGTTAGATAGATTGTTTATCTTCGGATATGAAGACGTGGCAAACTACGATTAATTTAAACTTCCTACGAGAATTGTGTCATTTTCTGTTTCAAAAACCCAGAAAGAAAAAATAGAAAAAGAAAAAGGGGGAGAGGGAGAGAAAGAGATAGAGATAGAGAGAGAAAAAAAACGACAACCTCAAAGCACCAGAGAGACGGACAGAAAGAGAAATAGAGAGAGAGAGAGAAAAGAGAGAGTCCGTTAATTTCAGTTTTTTATTTTTATTTAGCAAAAAAAAAAAAAGAGAAAGAGAGTTAGCAATGGTTACAGAGGAAGAAATATCGGAAGGGTTGAAATCATTGTTGAGAGAAACAAACCCTAGAAGTGGAAATTTCACGACGCTGAATCAGGTTATTCAAGAACTTCAAGCCAAGCTAGGTCATGATCTTACACACAAGCTTGATTTCATAGCCGCTCAGATCAAACTCATCTTTGCTTCCCAACCACCACCACCACCACAACTTCCTCAAAGGCAGTTACCTCATCCTCAACAACCACCTCAACAAACTCCTCATAGAGACCATTTTGCCCTTCACCAAAACCCTAATTCCCATTCTGCCCCTGTCTTTCACATCCTCCCTTCTAACACTGATGCTCCCGTCGCTCAAGCTCCTCCTCCTCCTCCACCTCCTCCTGCTGTTTCTGCCAATGAGGTTCCCAAGGAAAGGTTAGGATTTTTTATTTTATTTTAAAATTTTAAAATTTTAAAAGTTTTAATTTGTTTTTATTTTTGTTGTTTATTCTGGAAATGGTTTCCGAAGAGGGAAGTGAAGAAATACTGAGGAATTAATTAATGCTACTTTTTTTGGCGGTATTAATTAATGCTACATATAAATCACCTCTGCTAAACGATGCTGAGTTGTTTTAGGAGTAATTGCTTTCTCAATGGCTGAGATTAGGTTAAAAATTTACTCCTATTACTTTTTTTTTTTGGTAAATTAGCGGTCTTTTTGATTTTGCATTTTAGTTGGATTTTGGACTGACTATAACTCTCTCAGTGAAGATAAATACTTTTATACGGGTGGAAAGTGGAACTCTTGCTCTTAAGTTTAGGGGATGTTTTGGATGTAGGGTTAGAGGGGAAAATGGGTAAGTTTTCAGTTTTTAAATAATTGTTTATGAAAATAATTAGGGTATTAAGTCTATGGTTAAAATATTTATCCCTGGGTTTTTTCCGCCTTTGTTAGTTTGTCATGTGGATAAACAACATAATTAAGCGAGCATAACGGGATTTGTATTCGGGGAGGTTTCGGGTTCAAACTTTACTAGTATCCCAAGGGTGAGGCTGTAAGTGTTTAAAGAGCCCGAAGGTCTTCAGTGCTTTGGAATTGGGTGCCATCCTCTCACCGTAAATTTTTGGTAACCAAAAAATATACAAACATAAGTTATTTAAATAAGCTATACTTAAGAACGTCTAGAAATGAGCTGAAAATAACATACGGAAATGTTATAAGCTCTTTTCTTAAGTTCTCCTTAAGTCTCACAAGTACTTATGCCAGTAGAGAAGCTTTAATAAGCCAATCCAAACAGGCCCTGAAGTCTACAATCGAACTTCTTTGTTTTGTATCTTTATGTGGCGTATTATATCTCTGTTCTGTTATTGCTTTGTGTTTGCAATCGGATCTGATTAAGTAACTCTACTCTTCTCGTGTCTTTCTCTTGCAGTACTCAAAAGCCAAAGAGAAGAGGTGGCCCAGGAGGTCTCACCAAACTTTGTGGTGTCTCCCCTGAACTTCAGGTCATTGTTGGCCAGCCAGCATTGCCAAGGACCGAGGTTTGTTTGTACTAATATTTTTGAAGTTTGTTGTGCATTTTACATATTTCGAGATAGTTTGCAGCAACATTTCTGGTGCATTTTACATATTTCGATATAGTTTGCAGCAAGATTTCTGATATGTGAAATGAATTGTTTAGATTGTGAAGCAACTGTGGGCTTACATAAGGAAAAACAATCTCCAAGATCCTAGCAACAAAAGGAAGATAATTTGCAATGATGAACTACGTGTGGTGTTTGAGACGGATTGTCTTGATATGTTCAAGATGAATAAGTTATTGGCTAAACACATAATAGCCCTCGAACCATCAAGTAAGTATCTAGGTTATGGTTATATTCTAATGAAGTTGTGGTTAATGCATTGTTTGATTTCCTCTTGTTTTTGGCACTTCCAGAAAAGCCTGCTCCAAAGAAACAGAAGGTAGATGTGGAGTCAGGAACGAGAAGTGCTGAACCTACTCCTTCTGTAATAATATCCGATTCACTTGCTAACTTTTTGGCATTACTGGAAGGGAGATGCTACAGTCAGAGGTTCTGAAACGTATCTGGGAGTACATAAAGGTCAACCAGCTAGAGGTAAGCAACAGATAGATAAAACTTACACTAAGTTCATACACAGTGGCTCACTGAATTGAAATCAAGTATATTGGTATTAATAATAGCTTATTAGTTTTGCTAACAGGTGCAGATTTGTGAACTACTAAACTGTCACCGTTCTATGCTTTCTCTTTTTTCAGCTCTTCCTCATTTTAACATCTTAGTCTTTTTAGTAGGAGTTTTTATTTCCATGTTTACTAATTTTTGGCATTGTTACCTTAATGAATGCTTAGTATTCTGTCGCAGTTACAATTTTTTTATTGTAATTATTTTCTGTTTTGCTCGCATAATTAAATATAGGATCAAAGCTTGAAACGTGGGTCTTTATGCTAGTTTATAGTGCTCTAGTAGCAGTTACTAAGTTATTGCAATTTTAAATTGAGCACAAGCTGATAGGTGACCAAGCTTCTATGCGAATGGGAACTTGAAGGCAAATATGGTTATAAGTTATAACTGATTAGCCGGAAGTTGAGCATGAATTTGAATTTTAAATAAATTGTTTGGAATGAATTTTTTTAATAATATGGTCATACGAATAACAAGTATGTACATCGACATTGTTGGAACATAACTTGTTGACTTACACATCCCTTAAATATATTTGCAGGATCCAATGAATCCTATGGCAATAATGTGTGATGCAAAGCTTCAGGAGATCTTTGGCTGTGAGAGCATCTCAGCATTGGGGATACCTGAAGTTTTGGGCCGTCATCATATTTTTAGGAGATCATGATGCTGACAACATTCTATGGTTAGTACAGTTTACACAATGCAACCATTTTGTTTTCTATAACCGTGTAGTGTTTTTCTTTTCTGAACCTCTTTCAAGCCTCAATAGACCTGCTTGAATGAAGCCATTGTAGATTGTATTTGACTGTCAAGTTAGTTGTATAATGTGATGTCTCAAAATGTTGCCTGTTTTGCATGCCGTTGATTGAGTCTCTGCATTTTCCATATGATAGAGTATCAATGTAACAGTAAAAGGAAACACAGAATAGATGAAAGTGTATATTATTCCTCAAAATCAGTGTGATTACAAGGAATAAATGTAGATGAAAATGGAAAGTAAGAAGAAAACAAGTGAAATGCTCAGAGAGAGACACTGTACCTTCCCAGCCCAACTTGATACCAGTTCAATGCCTTACCATGATCATGATTCTGTTCTTCCCACCTTGATACCAGTTCAACGCCTTACCATCAAGCGCGATGATCACAGCTTCCAGCATTTCGTCCTCCTCTATGCCGTTGATTCTGAAGTAAGGCTCAACTTTCACGAGCCAATTGTAAGCTTCTCCTCCTTCGAACACCGGTATCTCCAATTTCCTACCTCGCACACGGTGACGATGGCTCACCGGGCTAGAATCAAGTGATGATTCCTCTTCAGTTTGAATCTCTCCTTCCTCGTCTTCAATTTCCTCATCCAAACCTCCTCCACTATCTTCCTTCCACGGCGACGTCCCGGTGGTCGTGGACGTCACGACGCCTGGGTGGATGTTTCGCCAGTAGCTGCTTCAGCTCGTCAAATTTGGCCTCGGTGCTTCGTTGACTTTCTTCTGTACTCAGGCGCTTCGCTTGGATGTCCTGCTCCAGCTTCTCGAAACGTTCATTTCTTAGTCATGGCTCAAGCTCCGGGGATCGAGAGGTTTGATACCAATGATAGAGTATCAATGTAACAGTAAAAGGAAACACAGAATAGATGAAATAGTGTATATTATTCCTCAAAATCAGTGTGATTACAAGGAATAAATGTAGATGAAAATGGAAAGTAAGACGAAAACAAGTGCAGTGCTTAGAGAGAGACACTGTACTTTCTCAGCCCAAGCCTAGCCAATGCTTGCCTGCCTTTCTCTTACTTCCTACTCTATTTTATTACAATGCTCAGCAACAATTATTGCGTGAGCAGATCCTTCCCACACACACGCCCTGCCACCTCATCAGTTAGTTAGGAAATTCCCTCCACTACTTGGGGTCAATTACCTTCTTACCCCTCTAACAAATACTTTCCCAACCCTATTGGTTCTCCCTACGTTCTCATCACCATATTTTGGTTTCCCTTATGATGCCAAAAACACTTGAGTGACATTGGTTAAGACTTCTGCTTGGTTCAAGGACAGAGACACTTCTTTATTTCAAACTTGTGGAGGAACATAAGTGTCCCAATCTCAGGGAGCTTTTAAATGTTTCATATGCGAGATGAGAGATTCACAATAGAAAAACCTTTATACTACACCTCAAAACTGTAAAACAATTCTGAGATTTTATGAGTATGCTGTCTCTTATGCGTGTTCATCTGATAGTATGCTGTCTCTTATGTGTGTTCATCTGATAGGACACTAGATGTGGGCCTTAGCCCAATACAGTAGATGTGGGCCTTAGTTTAATAGAGGTGATGAATAATAATTAGTTAGATGGTGATACCAACACTTGTATACAAGGGGATGTAGTAGAAATTGATTAGAAATTGTTAAAAAAAATACTTTCTCTGGTCAGGAGTCTTTGACTCTGGGCTCATTTTCTTGTTTTCTTCATTGTAAAGCCTCCAAGCTCATCATTTTCATTGAATAATATACAGTTTCATATTATTGAATTCATGGGTTCTATCATCATCTATGTATGGCCGTTACAAATTTAAAAACACAATGACTTATCCTTTTAAGGATTTGAGAGTTTGTTTTCAGCTTGATGGGTTTGTTTTTTCTTTTCCAAATGATATTTATTTATGTACATAACTTGATGAAATATTGGCTTTTGATGCAGTGACAGATTACGTGGTGTTAATTCCAGTATAGTAGGAGCTGATCTTGACCACATGTTGATATGGTTCTGTAATTTGACTGACTAGACTTTGAGTCTTTAGTTCATGTGGATAACTGTTAAGTTATTAGTAATTAGTAATATGTTATAGGGACAACTTTAATTTTGGGAGTGGCACTGTGTTGTTTTTAGGACCTGTGGTTGCAGTTTGTCTAACTTGGCACTTAGGTTAGAATGACCTGTGGGTATTCTGACATATGTATAATGCTGACAATAGGACAGAAAATGATGTATCCTTCAATCTTGACTCATGCTAAATATTTATGTGTAGTTAACGAAATGCAGTTTGCTAGATGTACATATTTTGAAGAAGTTAAGATTAATTTCGTGCCTGTGGTGTTTTTTCTTCAATAGAAAAGAAATACATGTATATCTACTATCTATCTACTATACTGTAGGATAATCACCCACTACCAAACTTACTAAAATATCCATAATTGCAATTTTTTTTCAAAACAACACTTGGGGTAAGTTGGTGGAGTGATAAAATGAAAATAACGCAGAGAGAGAAATATGGAACAAAAGTAAAGTAAAAGTTGGCAGACAGAAAAGAAAAAATGACAGAGAGAGAGAGAGAGATGAAAAAAAAAGAAGCTGCCTGATACAAAAGAAAAACAAGCTTGGCCTATGAGAGAGGAAGAAAGAGAGAAAATGGAAAGAGTTGGTAGAAAATATATTAAAGGGTACTACAAATCTATCTATTAACGGATTTGGATTCACTGCCTTTAGATTTTGGTACCTTTAGGTTTATTTTGGAGGGAAATAGATAAATCTACAAAGACCAAATCAGTAGCAAAAATTTCAAACTAACTTTTTAATTTCTTAAAAAAATGAGAAGACTTAATTTAAGGGTCACATGTTAAGTGGAAATTGGGTCCTACTAAAATCGTTCAAAAAGCAAAAAGGCTATACAAAGCAAAAATGTTAGGTGATGTAGAAACAAACTTTTTTGGCAAAGGCATCTCTCCCAAAAGCAATTGTTGGAGATAAAAGCACACGGTCGGATGGATTTAATTTTAGGTTCATCAAGTAGTGTTGGGACTTGTTGAAATATGATGTGGTTGAGTTCTTTAATGAATTTCATGGTAAGACATCTCTCCTAAAAGCAATTCTAGCTTCCTTTATTGCTCTTATCCCGAAGGACGCAAATCCCCAAGGTTTAAAAGAATTCATACCGATTTTCTTGATTGGTTGCCTGTACAAAAAATTTTGGCAAAGGTTCTTGCTAGAAGGATTAAGAGGGTTCTTCCTAGTGTAATTTCAACTTGCCAGTCAACTTTTTTAGGGGGTTAGCAGATTTCAGACGGGGTGGTTGTGGTTAACGAGATTGTGGATCATGCGAGGAGAACAAAAGACAAGTGCCTTTTATTCAAGGTTGACGTTGAGAAGGCGTATGACTCTATTTCTTGGGATTTTTATTGCCTTTGTTGAGGAGGATGGGTTTCCCGAATAGATGGATAAGGTGGATGGAGTCTTGTATTTGTTCGAGTACCATGTCAGTTTTGGTCAATGGCAGTCCCACTCTCAACTTTAAGGTCTATAGAGGATTAAGACAAGGGGATCCTCTATCCCTTTTTGTTATTCCTTATTGTTGCTGAAGGTCTCTCTACTTTAGTTGCAAGAGCAGTTGCGAATGGCTCTTTCCAAAGCTACTCCATTGGTGATAATTTGCGGTTTCACATCATGCAGTTTGCTGACGATACCATGTTTATGGGAAAAGCCACTTGACAGAACTTGTGGAGTATCAAGACTATTCTTATGAACTTTGAATTGGTGTCGGGTCTGAGGGTCAACTTCCATAAGCGTAAGATCATAGGCATCAATGTTCCGAGTTTTTTCTTGACGGAGCTGCCACTTTTCTTCATTGTAGACTGAAACCACCCCTTTTAAATTCTTGGGGATCATGGTAGGGCGAATATGAGGCGTGTTGCTACTTGTAGACCAGTTCTTGATATTTTGCGTAAAAGACTCGCCACTTGGAAGGGTCGCACTCTCTCTATTGGAGGCCGGGTAATATTAATTAATTCTGTGTTGAGTAGTATCCCCTTATATTACCTATCATTACTTGACCAAAAAAAAATATTACCTATCATTCTTCAAAGCTCCTAAGACGATGATCAATTCTATGATTAAGATTCAACGTGATTTTCTTTGGGGCATTGATGAGGGGGAAGAGAGGCATATATTGGGTGGTGTGGGATAAAGTTTGCAAGCCAAAGAAGGAGGGGGGCTTGGTATCAAAAACTTAGAACTGTTTAATATGGATCTTTTAACCAAGTGGAAGTGGAGAATGTTGTGTGATGATACTGCTTTGTTTGGAAGGATCTGTTATGTTTTAAATATGGTAATCTATCTGATGCTCTTCTCCACGGTTCTAACAATGACAGGTTTCGGCCTCGCAGTTCGATTTGGTGGCGAGATTTAATCAGTCTGGATTTTAATATTGCTCCTGGATGGTTCGGTAATAGCCTCCGCCGCGGTTTGGGGGATGGTACATCATAGATTTTTGGCTGGACCGTTGGCATGGCCACGCCCCTCTTGCCCAGGTGTTGCCAACTCTGTATGCAGAGTCTGCTGTCCGGAATTTGACTGTATCTACTGCAGGTGCGTGGGATGACGGTACATGGAGTTGGCTGGCGTCATGGCAGCACACAGGAGGGACATCAGCAGCGAAGAACATTGCCTACTGGCTGTTGTTTTGTTGGAAATCAAACCGATCCCCAACAAAAAAGACTCCTAGATTTGGCTGCATGATAATTCAAGGATTTACTCCGTCAAATTTTGCTATTTATTTTTATCCAAACCGTTTGAGAGTTGTAGGGTGAAAGCGCTTCAATGAATCTTCTTTTGCAGAAAATTTGGAAGGCTGCCACACCTTCAAAGATTAACATCTTTGAATGGCGTTTGTTTTGTGACTCTTTGTCTACTAGAGGGGTGCTCTGTAACACCCCCTTTCTAGATCAACTATTATTTAATATTTATTATCAGAGTTCTCAAACTAAACAAATTTCGAAAGAAAGTGTCACATTTCACCGCTTATAAAAACCACTAACTTATAATTCAAGCGACATAAGTCAATAAAATGAAGCATGATATATAGCACGACAGTTTAGGGACGGGCCCACAAACACCTATTTTAGTTTACAGCACCAAAATAAAATAAACGCTCCAACACAGCGGAAGAATCACTAAGTTTAACATTATACTTAGTACCTCACCAATAACAGTCTAAAACATCAAAATAACAAATAAAATATAAATAAAAGACGACTACGCCCCTCCCCTGGTGCTACATCATCGAGTGAGACACGACTACTAGTAGGCAGGCATAAGGATGCCCTCACTCGCGAGTACTGCCTCAAGCAGCTGCCCACATAAGAGCAACATTCCAAGCAGAATGGGTGAGTCTTTATATACAAATAATAATAGATAGGATAGGCATTACATATTGGCAAGGCAACAAACACAACTAATTCACCACATTATCAACACATCATCAATAAATTCATTAACATGAGTATGATGTTTATGCATGTATGCAACATGCATGAGGATCCTTCATCACCACTATTTGCACGGAGGGCACTCATCGCTTTGGACCGAGTCCCACGTCGCTTTGGCGAAGCCTACACATCGCTTTATGCATATGCATCATGAGGTTCTATGTTGATGCACCACAACACACATATTGTCACAACTTATTAGGCTCACCATTTCTTGTAATTATTTATTCACCCCCATCTCACCAACAAATTAGCCTTGAGGGCTCTCATCACTTTTTGGACCGAAGTCCCACGTCGCCTTCACACTTCGCTTAACTACAACTTAATTTATACTCTTACGTTAATATTTTAGCTCACCTCACTTCCCACTACAAGAGTTGCACCAACTAACACCCTAGGGACCATAAGACACCTAGGAACCACACTAGTCGCCATATTTGGCGCCCGCCGCATTTCACACGCATTGCAGAGTGGACACGAGCGCACGGGGGCTGCCCATTTGGCGCCACGTGGCTGCTCTGCATAACGCACACAAAGAAGCTTGCATACAAGAACTGGCGCCATTTGCCCCGCAATTTGGCGCCCCCTTCACCGCACACACTAAACCGAAACACAAAGACGTTCTAAGCCAAACCCAGCGCATCGGGGCTGCCCATTTGGCGCCTCGTGCCTGCAACACGCATTCCACACTCACACACATTGTCATGGGCGCCAGTTGCTAGGCAATTGGCGCCTGGCCGTAGCCAACTCTCTCACTTGCTTAATTCCTTCAACACTTCAACAACACCAATCGCCAACAGTTTTTTTTATAATTAATCTACACCATACTACCAACAATCATCAACCATCTCTTTGATTACTCTACAGCTAACATATTCACACACTTCACTCTATTGGGGAGTTCTCACAAACAATTTATATGCACAGTTTCATTCACACACCACTTCCAATCATCAGCAACATATAACATTTCAATAGGCATCAAACACAACAACAAGAACAGGTTTCACAGATTACAATCAATCATCCAACACCTAGACCACATACAACACAAATCCTAAAGAGTATTATATGCATAGAAAGAGTCCCCATACCTTACGAACTACCGAGACGTTCCGAAACTCACGATCCGAACTTCACGAACTCGCTCCTAACTCGTCCAACCGCTTCAAAACCGAAGACCCAGCTACTCAAATACTCCGACACGAACAATTATGCAAGAATAACCACAGCGACAGTCCAAAGTCATACACTAAATATATCAAATATAATTAATCGCTCGTTTAATTAATCAATTGTGTTTTGAAAAGGAGTACCTATCGAAAAGTACCCAACCGAGACGATGGTTCGAAGTACACGAACGTGGAACAAGACCTTGGATGAACAAGAGGGTCGAAACTGTGAGATTGGTAGAATTAAACGAATGGTGGGTCGATTCGGTGAGGAGGACTCGAGTTCATGCTTGATTCACGCGAGCGCGCTGAGGCGGTCGAATCGCGACTTGAAGGTGGTGGCGTTCTGCGGTGACGAGCGGAGCGCCAAACGATGGAACGGAGGCCGAAAAGCGGAATCGAGAGGCGCAAACCGGTGGGAAGGTGACGTTTGGTGTTCGGTGGTGGAGGAGGAGTGAGAACGCACCGCCAGGTGGGGAGGAGCGGCGCAAGGGTTTTCTTTGTTGGGCTCGCTTTGCTTTCGTTGCGGGGACCGCAGGAAGGAGAAGAACGAAGTGGGCCGGGTTAGGTTGCGTTTGTGGTCAGGAAGGTGCGCTGGGCTTAAGTGGACAAAGAAAGGAGGGTGTGCTTAGTAAGACAAATGAAATTTGTATGCGTTTAAAAGCTCCCAAGGTCTATTTTAAATCATTTTTAAAGCTCAATTTAACTACAACTATTATTTTAAGACCTCAATAGACCAAAAATAATTTTCTAAAGAAATAATATCTCAAACACTAATATTTTATAAAAATAAAATAAATAAATATATATAATGATAATAATCATATATTACCAATAGCGTATTAAGATATAATTTAACGTGATTTCAACTAAATTTCAAACTCAAACCACTATAACTTAAAATAGTTTAATCTTATCAATATAAAATAGTTCATAAAACAATTACATATTAAAGAACTGACACACGAAAATCGGGGTGTTACAACTCTCCCCCACTTAGAATATTTTCGTCCTCGAAAATCACGCTAATCCCAACAACAAGATGAATCTAGTTCGCACTAAATCTCTTCGAAAATTTGCACGATTTAAATCCTAATGTTAACCTCGGTCCACCCACCTGCAATCCTTTCAACGTCCTATTCTTTGGTCTGTGAAACACTAACGTATGCGTCTACTTCTCATCATGGGTCTCAACCTAATATATTGACTCCACCTCTTAGGTCACATAACTGTGCATCTTCATTCTAAGCGCAAATCGCCACCACAGGTTCAAGAACGACACACCAACCAAAATAAGGTATGAGATGAATTCCTACCCTCTAGGACTACACATAGAATAACACATACGCATTTGCAACACACACCAGTATCTAGAATCTGCTAATCAACTCTCGCATCATCGTGCAATTCAAGAGAACAATCTTTTTAACATATCATAATTAAATTAGGGGTATTTGCTAAACAACACATAGTCCTGAAACCCAATGATCTAATCATATTAAACAATGAAACCTCAAAAACAACAACCACATAATAAAAAAAAAAAATTAATTAAATACTCAGGCATCGTTTTAATCTATTTATCAGAAGGCAGTAGTTAGCATGTGGTTTGACTATTCTTCACGAAAGTTAAATGAAACATATACTCCTACCAGAACAAGTTATCGCACACCGTAGTGTAAAATCAAGACACAAGTAAGCTTACTTCAGTCCTATATATCAAGTTTATTTCTAGTAAGCCCCTATAAGAGTTCTAGACTCATTAGAAGATACAAGCACAATTCACATATATACTTATATATTCAATTCTTAAGTTCGTAAACTCATTTAGAAAAACTTTCAACATTAGGATTATCTTAAACCTCGTTAGCACGCACTTAGCACAATTCAAGACATGTAGATAAAATAACTTCCAATCATATTGCTTGTTTAGAAAACATATGCATCTTCACAGCGAAACACGTTCACCACATCATATATACATAGAGAAAATTTGGACATGTGAAATAAATGAAACAACATAGGGTGAAGATGCCCCTTAACACTTCCAAATCAAATAGTACTCAAAACAAAACCATTAGTTCTCGTCGCCTCTTTCATCGGTGGTGAGTACTTGGGGTGATCAGTCCCTCCCACTCACGTAACCAATTAGTGAAGGTAACAGAATTACAATTCAATCTATTTACGCAATTGCACAACAATAGCGACTCAAGCAACATATAACCAACACTTTAAATTTTTTTTTTTTTTTTTTTTTTTTTTTTTTTTTTTTTTTATTTATTTATTTATTTATTTTTTTTTTTGTAAACATCCTCATAAAATTTTGGGTAAACCGTGTGCTTAAAATCGAGTATACAAAGATATCTTGAGTTGCAAGAACGAAGGGCAACCAAATCTTCTTACTTATGACACAACAACAAACCATACCCTTTTTATTTATAAAACAACGAAAATTTCATTCAAAACTATCAAGACAGAGTGAAAAACAACGACTTCTTTAGCGCAAAAACATCATCAAACAACGAAGAAAACACGGAGTGAAAATAATACTTCTTTTTAGCGCCAGAACTTCGGTGAAAACAACACGTTTACAACATAAAACAGCGCTTCATTTTCATAAAAACAACAATACGATTATTTCATAAAAATAGCAACTCATTTTTTTTTTTTTTTTTTTTTAGCAAAACCGCAGCATTCTTATGTAGCAAACAAGCAAAGAATGATATTCTTTTCAAAACAAAGAACGAAGATACAATTTAAGTCACTACACATAGCATTCTCTCAATTTATTCCCAATTTTGTTTATCATCTAAACACACAATTCAAACTCTACAAAGCCTCTCTAAATTACTAGTGATTAAGTTCCATGAAGTCTCTCTAACAATCTCGAATTCAATTTACAAGTATTAATATTCCCTATACGACAACTTTATACTTATCACCTTTATAATACTAAGTTCTACACAAAATGAGACAACTATAATTATAGACTATCTACTTATTATATTTGAACCTAAACCTCTATTCCACATTATTTTTCCATCTCAAGGTACCATAAATCATAACTCTTAAATACAATATAGCAATCAATTAAAATACATCAAATCAATTCAATACAATACACTCAATTAGGTAAATTACGGTCAATGAGATATTACACATAATTCAAATAATACATAGAGCATACATAACTTCATAGCCAAATTCAACGTCATGGAGCACACAAAGTTTCATAGCTAAATATACCCAAAACCAAAATTTAGACAAAAATGGGGTCTAAGATCAACTATCATCCTAGAGAAAACACATAAAGCAGTCAAGCATCCTTTAAACACATGACATTTTTGGAATTTGAGAGTCAACAAACACAAAATCATAGTGAAGCGAGAAAACTACTTTCAGATAGCATTCCATAATTAAATCTGTAGCTAAAAAAAAAAAATAAGCGACATAGCGGTTAGACAAAGTACTCGAGCAAACACACACATAGCAAAGAATAAAACAATAAGCGGCGCTAGTATCAACAATAGCAATCCTACCGTCACGCCAATTCAAATAATCACCAAACACAAGTCATGGTTAGAACGAGTACTAAGACTCGAGGACAACTAGACTCGACAACTCGGGCGACTTGGCCTTACGGACCAAACTTCGACTCGATACCACTTATGTAACACCCCCTTTCTAGATCAACTATTATTTAATATTTATTATCGAGTTCTCAAACTAAACAAATTTGAAAGAAAGTGTCACATTTCACCGCTTATAAAACCACTAACTTATAATTCAAGCGACATAAGTCAATAAAATGAAGCATGATATATAGCACGACAGCTTTAGGGGCGGGCCCACAAACACCTATTTTAGTTTACAGCACCAAAATAAAATAAACGTCTCCAACACAGCGGAAGAATCACTAAGTTTAACATTATACTTAGTACCTCACCAATAACAGTCTAAAACATCAAAATAACAAATAAAATATAAATAAAAGACGACTACGCCCCTCCCCTGGTGCTACATATCAGAGCTGAGACACGACTACTAGTAGACAGGCATAAGGATGCCCTCACTCGCGAGTACCTGCAGTGTTGCCACATAAGAGCAACATTCCAAGCAGAATGGGTGAGTCTTTATATACAAATAATAATAGATAGGATAGGCATTACATATTGGCAAGGCAACAAACACAACTAATTCACCACATTATCAACACATCATCAATAAATTCATTAACATGAGTATGATGTTTATGCATGTATGCAACATGCATGAGGATCCTTCATCACCACTATTTGCCTGGAGGGCACTCATCGCTTTGGACCGGAGTCCCACGTCGCTGGCCGAAAGCCTACACATCGCTTTATGCATATGCATCATGAGGTTCTATGTTGATGCACCACAACACACATATTGTCACAACTTATTAGGCTCACCATTTCTTGTAATTATTTATTCACCCCCATCTCACCAACAAATTAGCCTTGAGGGCTCTCATCACTTTTTGGACCGAAGTCCCACGTCGCCTTCACACTTCGCTTAACTACAACTTAATTTATACTCTTACGTTAATATTTTAGCTCACCCTCACTTCCCACTACAAGAGTTGCACCAACTAACACCCTAGGGACCATAAGACACCTAGGAACCACACTAGGCTGCCATATTTGGCGCCCTGCTCAGACACACACGCACAGAAATCGAGACACACAGCGCACGGGGCTGCCCATTTGGCGCCTCGTGGCTGCACAACGCACACAGCAGTTGCATACAGCAACCTGGCGCCATTTGCCCTGCAATTTGGCGCCCCCCTTCACCTGCACACACTAAACCGAAACACAAAGACGTCTAAGCCAAACCCAGCGCATCGGGGCTGCCCATTTGGCGCCCCGCCCTGCGCAACACGCATTCCACACTCACACACATTGTCATGGGCGCCAGTTGCTAGGCAATTGGCGCCAGGCCGTGAGCCAACTCCTCTCACTTGCTTAATTCCTTCAACACTTCAACAACACCAATCGCCCAACAGTTTTTTTATAATTAATCTACACCATACTACCAACAATCATCAACCATCTCTTTGATTACTCTCAACTAACATATTCACACACTTCACTCTATTGGGGAGTTCTCACAAACAATTTATATGCACAGTTTCAATCACACACCACTTCCAATCATCAGCAACATATAACATTTCAATAGGCATCAAACACAACAACAAGAACAGGTTTCACAGATTACAATCAATCATCCAACACCTAGACCACATACAACACAAATCCTAAAGAGTATTATATGCATAGAAAGAGTCCCCATACCTTACGAACTACCGAGACGTTCCGAAACTCACGATCCGAACTTCACGAACTCGCTCCTAACTCGTCCAACCGCTTCAAAACCGAAGACCCAGCTACTCAAATACTCCGACACGAACAATTATGCAAGAATAACCACAGCGACAGTCCAAAGTCATACACTAAATATATCAAATATAATTAATCGCTCGTTTAATTAATCAATTGTGTTTTGAAAAGGAGTACCTATCGAAAAGTACCCAACCGAGACGATGGTTCGAAGTACACGAACGTGGAACACGACCTTGGATGAACAAGAGGGTCGAAACTGTGAGATTGGTAGAATTAAACGAATGGTGGGTCGATTCTGGTGAGGAGGACTCGAGTTCATGCTTGATTCACGCGAGGAACGCTTGAGACGGTCGGAATCGCGACTTGAAGGTGGCTGGCGTTACTGCAGCTGACAGAACGGAGCGCCAAACGATGGAACGGAGGCCAGAAACGGAATCAGAGGCGAAAACCGAGTGGGAAGGTGACGTTTGGTGTTCGGTGGTGGAGGGAGGAGTGAGAACGCACCGGTGGGGGAGGAGCGGCGCAAGGGTTTTTCTGTTGTTGGCTGCTGTTTCGTTGCAGGACCGCAGGGAAGGAGAAGAACGAAGTGGGCCGGGTTAGGTTGCGTTTGTGGGTCAGGGAAGGTGCTTATTGGGCTTAAGTGGACAAAGAAAAGGGAGGTGTGCTTAGTAAGACAAATGGGGCTGTATGCGTTTAAAAAGCTCCCAAGGTCTATTTTAAATCATTTTTAAAGCTCAATTTAACTACAACTATTATTTTAAGACCTCAATAGACCAAAAATAATTTTCTAAAGAAATAATATCTCAAACACTAATATTTTATAAAAATAAAATAAATAAATATATATAATGATAATAATCATATATTACCAATAGCGTATTAAGATATAATTTAACGTGATTTCAACTAAATTTCAAACTCAAACCACTATAACTTAAAATAGTTTAATCTTATCAATATAAAATAGTTCATAAAACAATTACATATTAAAGAACTGACACACGAAAATCGGGGTGTTACATGCTCCTTCACCGTAATATCATTAGCAACGCGGGCGGTGCAACTTGTGTGTTTTGTTCGCAGCACCTTGAAGACTCCCAACACCTCTTTGGGGATTGTTTATTCACCAGACAAGTTTGGTCAGCTGTTTGTTCGGGGATGGGTGTGCTTAATGATGAATCTCTATCCATTATTGAACATTTTCGCTGGTTTGGGAAGTTGTGCAAAGGAAGGAAAGGTACAAGAACTAAATATTTAATTTGTCTCACCACTTGCTGGAACATTTGGTTAGCAAGGAATGACTTGATCTTTAGACATGAGGAAGTTAATGTTGACGCCGTTATTACTCGTATCAATACCTCATCTTGGAGTTGGTTGATCTATAGAGGGGGTGGTAATTCTAGCTTTACTTCAAATCTTTGTATTACAAATTGGTGGTCTAATCCACTGGAATACCTAAATAATATGTAATCTCTCTAGTGTTTGGGTTTTGAGCACCCCTAGTGCTTCTTCAATGAATCATTACTTATCTAAAAATAACTTTTTCGGCTCTTAGAAAAAAATGAGGAAACTAAATAACTATTCAAATTACTAATAAATATTAAAAATACACGTGACAAATAGTTGTCACTGATACCAAAAAAAGGAAAAATAATTGTCATTGATATATATAAAAACATGGGATAAATACATGTCATAGATAATTACTCCCATTGGTCCACAATATAAGAGAAAAAATCGGACATCTCACATACCAATGAATGACTTTGAAATCAACTATTATCATTTAATAAGGCTAAAAGTTTATCTTTGTTTCAAGATTGCCCTTTTCATTTAAATAGGGGTAAATTTGGGATTGATCATTTAATACACCTCAAAAATTGTGTTTATTTCTTATATTGTGAACCAGTAAAACTCAATTTTTTTCTCTTATATTGTGGACTGGAGGGAGTATAATTTTTCATGACTATTACAAATCTACTATCTATCTTTTACTATATACCGTAATATACTAAAACTAATCAATTTAAACACCGACAAAAATTTCAGATTAACTTTTTAGTCTCTTAGAAAAAACAAGACTTGATGGCTATTCAGACTACTGATAAATATTAAAAAATATGTAACAAATATTGTCACTAAAATCTAAAAAAGGACAAAAAACTATCACTGATATATATAAAAAAATACGAGACAAATTTTTGACACTGATACCTAAAAAAAGGAACACTACGAGACAAATTTTTGTCACTGATATATGAAAAAACACTGGACAAATATTTGTCACTGATGCCTAAAAAGGATAAATAAATGTCACTGATATATAAAAAACACGAAAGACATCGTATGTTGTTGTTTCGAATTCAAATTTGGGAAAACTCACATTCCCCTCACCCCTCCACATTGTCTATAAAAAAACATAAACAATATTATAGGGACTAAAATAACACAATAAAGACTAAAAGCAAAAAATCGATATTGCATAGACAAAAAAATGTTTTTGTCAAATTATTCCAAGTTGCTAGTTTTTTATTCATTATTTGCCACACACGTTTGTAATAACATAGCAGATTTAACTGTTTTTTATTCAAAGGAGTTTTTCAATACATTTAGATGAAAGTAAATTGTCTACTTTTTTGTCAACTTAAAGTCATTGCAACAAGAGCAAGTGTCTCTGCCAATGCAAGCAGGATTTTTGATTCCAGCTAAACCATATTTACCATAACATTGTTCTTGGCAATCCGCATGTTTGCAAAACCAAATGCGGACAATTTGAGGTTTCTCTGGGTCGCATGTTGCTTCTGTGGGCGCCTCTGCTGTTATACCTTCAAGAAAAAACGAAAAAACAATCATAAAAAATGGGTTATATCTTTCACCATTATGAAATATATAGATTTATAAGTATGTGGTTCCTAATCTTTGAAAACAATTTAACATCTAATTTTTCCGGACAATATGGTAGGATTTTCAAGTGGAGGATGAGTTCAACATTTTCTTGTAGACACTTATGGAGATGGTAAACTCTACTTCTAATTGGTACGTCTGCGTTGATCACAAATATCATATTGACAATTCATATATAAAAAATAGTTTTTTTTGACAATATACATAAGAAATAGATGATCATGAATTATTTTTTAAAGATATTGGTGAAAAATGAAATATAAAAAACTTTATCTCATTCAAACTGCCTACCTCTATCTCAATTCACTTAAAGGGGCTTAGATGATTTGGTAATTAAAACCACATTAAAAATATAAATCCATGTAAAATATTTTTAGTATATATCGTCTAAATATTTTTTTAGTCGAGACCAGAGTATCCACCGCCAACGCAGTGACTAATCCCCTCGCAGGATTAGAGACACCTCGAAGGGTGGGACAGCTGATCCAGACATTTAAAGTTGCTCCATACCCAGGGCGAGGATCGAACTCTTGACACTTGGTTAAGGGAGGAAGCCCCAACCGCTCAACCACACCCCTGTGTTATCAAATGTAAAAATGATGGTTCAAAGGGCTAGCTAGGCTCACCAAGCGTTTGTGGGCTAGAAGTGCAACAGGCTTTTTTCCCTCCACTGTCAGGAGTTAGAGGTATTTGCTGCTCTGTGAAGCCAAAAGAAAAAATAGATTATTGAAGTCAAAATAAAAAATATATATAGTTGTAATCATATGCAATATAAGAGAACAAACTCACTGCTTGAAGAGCAAATTAGGAGGGACGCTGAGAAAATGATCAAAAGAGAGATCTTCATTGTAAACGATGTTTTTTACCACTGGCTGTTCTTATTAGTTATTATCAGTGTTGATTCCAAACCTTGATTTTCCACAGAACAACATGTCCTTTTATAAAATTTAATTGGCAACAAGATTTATGACAGCTTTTATTCATTTGGCAACAAGATTAAATAAGTATATAATTCGATAATTAAATAATATATACTTGAAGTATATTAATATTTTTATCATGCAATATAATATATAAGTTAACATATATAAATAATTATTGAGCAGTAAAAACAAAATGAATAGTTTTATATAGTTTTAAAGTTGTCTCCACAAACTAAGAAACTTAGTAAATATATTTCCTTTTGATGGGTCAAACAAAGTCGATGTATTAGCATTTGGCTTTGACCAAAATCAAATACATTTATTTTTGTTGATCCATTTTTACTTATACTCTCTATTAGGGAGAGACTATTTATTATTTCATTTTAGATATTTTTCTCTCTATTTATTATTCCTACAATAAATAGATAATATTTGAAATTTTTTAAACAATCCTAAGAACCAATTTTTTGATAATGAATTTTTGAACCCCTAACCTAAGGTCTTAAGTACGCCACTTATATTGACAAAACAACAATTAAGAGGGAAAAGTGTTTTTGACCATGGATACGCACAAGATTAATACATGCATACAGATATTTATAAGTTCAGTAGACCAATTAGGTAATATATATATTTTTTTGTTAAATCATTAGATGATATTACTTGGTCAATATGTTAGTCAAAAAAGAAAATTAGTTGGTCAATATTAGAACACACAAACTTTTCTTGTCAAAAAATAAAAAAAAGAACATGCAACAAATATAAAATTATTTATAAGAGTGATCAACCAAATTACTCCGTCCGATCTTTATTATAATTTTTTTTTTACATTTTTACTTTATCATAAATCGCTTATTCAATAAAGCTAATTATAAAATTTTCTTATAATAAGGACCACAGAAACATGCCTTAAGAAAAAATGAACATGTTAATACCAACAAGAGTAAATTGCTACCGGGAGCGGATTGTCTCCAGTCATTTATTCATTGGAGGAAATAAATTGAGTTCATCTTGTCCGTCGTTTTTATTTGATGAGCAATCAATGGTCATGATTAAAACATTTATATATTTTTTATTTTTGATTTTTTCCTTTCTTCCAATTCTTTCTCTCTCTTCTTCTTCTTCTTCCTAAACTTTCGGTAAGATACTTACATATTAACAATATTTATTACTTAGTTTTAACTTTTTGTTATCTAATTTACACAAGTAATAATGCAAGTCCAATAGAATGTTAAAAGCTAACCATTTGTTCAAAATGGTAGACATTTGATTAGCTTCATTGGTAATAAAGCGAAGCAAACAATATCGATTACAATCAATAGTTGGAATGATAAACGTAATGACGCTGTGGTAAGACTCAAAGAGGAGCTATGGTGTTTGATCCAGGTATATAATTTTAGATACGTACAGTTATCTTGTTTTATAATTATGTAAGCATATATTTATAATCTTTTCATTGTTTGTGCGTAAGCAGAATTGTTTTGATGCGGATGAGTTTCGGAATGACTACTGCCCATGAAAGCTGGAAAGTTACATAGGAAATTCAGAACTAATCTAAAAAATAAATGTTTCGAGTAGTGTTTTTTTTCAAACGCTAGCGAATAGCATTTCACTTTTTTTTTGACAATTTTACCCTTTTTATTTTTCTATAATTACTTCTTTTTCCTCATTAACATTTTGTCATCATTGAATAGTTTAATCATTAATTAAATATCCTTTTATGTCATTTTACATTTTTCAACTATTTTAAGCGCTAGTTTTACCAAACACATCATTTGTTATCAGCTAGCTTATCTGCTATCCTCTAACTTATCCGCTGTCTGCTAGCTTATCTGCTATCTGCTAATTTTTACCAAGCAAAGCCTAAGCATAAGATTTAGTGTATTTGAACACTTAAACTTTTTCAGAAACCTTAAAATACCCTCAAAACACACTATATAACAATAAAATATTGTTACGATCAATTTCTCTAGATGAGAAATGGACAGAACACAAGTCATGTTTGAAATAACTCAGAATATGAAGAATGAAGTCCGGGATCCGTTTATTGGCCTCAGTGGGCGTATATTTATAGTACAGGGGGGTATTAAATGATAACAAATACACTTTATGATTGAGTTGACCGTTACAAGACAAATGGGAGAGAAATTCGGGATCACCTTAAGGGCTGTGTTGACTGCCATAATGGAGACCCCGTCGAGCAGATGTAGTTGGGCGTATAATGGTTGACCAGTCATCCCAAACCGGCCGAGCTCCTAAGAATACCATTCGGCCCGGTTGGGAACAGAGCCCTTCGAGCGGTGAGCGCAAAGTCGTTCAAAACAAAGGGGACCTCGGCTATGTGTAGCCCTTCGGCTGTTGAGCGTTGGATTCCTAGCCCTTCGGCTTGCAGAGGAGTCACCAGGCGCTCAGCCCTTCGGCATTTGGACGGTGTTCCTACGTTTTTGTTGCAATTGACTTGTTAATTGGACATGTGATTGATTTGATTGATTCTGATTGTTTGAACCTTGACTCTAACTTGATCGCATCCGTTTCTTCACTTTGACTGTCGTTTTTTGTGCCTTCATAAATGCGGGTCTTGTCATCGGCCTTGCTCTTGTGCTATATAAAGAAGGTTTGAAGCCCCTCCTGTTTCTTCTTGATTTCTCTTCGTTTCGTTCCTTGCTGTTTCTTGGTGTGTGCTGTTGCTGTTATGCTCGAGGTCAGGTCCTTGTATGGCCTTGTGTGGGTTCTGCTGTACGCCACAAATCTTCGATCTCCAAGAGTGTGGGGGTCGTGGGTTTCCACTAAGTACTACTTACTTTTTTCTCGAGAGTACTCAGTGAGCTCGAATGGCCTTCCTCGATCAAAATGATTTTGGGTGGCTGTGGGAGGAGTGGTCCTTAACGGGTACACTTGGCTTGCCAACTGCTCCTAATGGAGAGACCGTTAGATGATTTTGTGGGTTCGTTGGGAAGTTTTAGAGATGTGCTCAAGTCACGCGCCCTCACTACCACGTCTTATTCAGGTGTGGCTTTTGGCTCCTTTGGCCACGGTTGGCCTCGCCCTCTGGTGCGAGAAAATATGATGTACAAGTGTACACAGTCTACAACAAGTAGTATAAAGAAGATAAGATCGTACCCACATGGATTGGATTAATTCTTACAGTTTGTATATATAGAGACTAGTGTTGAGTAACCAAGTAACAATCAATAATTGATGGTGTGAAAGCAGAAAGTAAAAAAGATATGTAAGATGAGTGTGTAGTCAAGTGAGAATGATAGTTGGGATGCAACTTACCAAATAAGTCACTTTTAATAGTATTATGTTATATGTTATGCAGGTGCACTGGATGTTGTTGCATTAGAAATATGCTTTTCAGTCAATGTCTTCAGGGTTTCACTACAAGCTCTTATGTCTAAGATGCTAAATAAATTCACCCCTGTATTTGAAGTACCCACAGAATCACCCTATGGACTATGCTATCCTATGTCTAGGTTTTTGCATGGAATTAATAAAGTATCCTTTATTAAACAAATAACAAAGATTCCTTCACTAAACACTTACCCACGCTAGTTCTTGAGTTCTAATTATAAACCATGTCTGTATTTATAACACTACTTATTCTAAGTGATCAATCTTAAAATAAGTTTGGAAGAAGTATAAAACAAGAAATAAAATGCACACATCAACATATAAACACAATAACTTAATCAAAAGATCATTATAAGGTTAAAGCATCCCAACTAAAAGATTTTAGCTCATGCTAGACATTACAAGGCATATATAAACAGATATGATCATATTCATAAATTTGATATCACAAAAGGAAAACAACAAAGTAGAAATTACACAGTTGGAGTTCCTTTGTGTTCCCGAGTGTATCAGCAAACACGAGAACTGCCAACAGCAATTGGGCCTGCGGCCCAGCCCAACATGACCGACCCAAACACGCTACTTGGAGCGCAATTCTCGCCGGCCGAAAACTTCGCAAAACGGTCGGGCCTCACAGTATATATACGCCATTCGCACATGGCATCAGGTACGTTCTCATACCTTGTGTTATCTGCACGAGCGACCTCTCACTAGATCGTCAGAGTGTCTTTGCAGGTACCACCCGAGGTGCTCAGCGTGAAGCCAGGACCGGTCCTTTCACTCATTCAACGACCGGCCCAGTCAACAAGACAACAACTACAACACTTCATTGGTCAAGGATCGATCAATTGGCGACCACAGTGGGAGGCCCGAGCGCTATCCTACTCCACTCATGGCTCCACGCGACCGGCCCCAGACGCGGGCCTCATCTCGGCTCAACCCTCCGGCGGCATCTCGGCAGCAGAAACCCCGGGGCGTGGCGATAACGATTCATGAATCTCGAGGGAATCCGCGACAAGAACCCTCGGTGCGTGGTCGCGGACCGATCTTGGAGCAGTACGGCCGTGCGCTCCACCCCAACTACCGCTTGAGTTGATTGAGGCGGGCATTGAAGAGCCATTGCCCGAGCATGTCACTCGAGCCGTTATGCGAGATCCTCCAAAGCAAGAATCGGTGATCGCAGACAGAGACGCGCTTCATCTCTCCGGTATGAAAGAGGTCGATTAAGGCCGCCGCGTGCGAAGACGGAGAACCTTCGCCTAACGCCGGCCGCTGCGCGCAGACATCGCTCCTCCTCGAAGGAGCATTTCTCACCGGGAGAGCACTACTCATCGTTCTCCCAAGACGACGAAGCGGCGCGCCGTCGCCCTCAGTAGGAACGTCGCGCAGACGCCGTTCGCTATCTTACGGCGATTATGAGGATTCCGGCTACCGCCCGACACCGCCGCCGCTCGCCCGCTAGATACTCATCCAACGAGTCGTCCGGGTTCACGCGTCGGTCGAGAAGCGGTCTTGGGATTCTCGTGAAGAGCTTGAAGAATACGAGGATAGAAGGATTAGGGACGTTTCGCGTCGGCCAAGAAGAGTCGAGCGAATGACCCGAAGACCTCCTCAACTTCCACCATCCGGCCCATCCGAGGAATCTATGGAATGCCGGGCAACGAGGCATGCCTCGCTATGCAACCCTTTGAGTCGAACGACATTCAGAACGAGCACGGCCCGTTCACTAGAGAAATCAGGCGTTACAGAATTCCGAGGGATTTGAGGAAGCCGCCTAACCTAAACAAGTTCGATGGCCGTAGCGATCCAGACAAGCATCTCCGGTATTTTAATAATTCACTGGCAAGTTACGAGCCGGGACCGACCATGAAATGCGGTTGTTTCCTCGATCGTTGGACGGTAGAGCATTGGAGTGGTGGGAATCCTTCCCGACCCAACACCATATCGTCATGGGAAGACTTGATCGAATCTTCTTGTCTCACTACACTGCCAATCGCTGCCAATATCGATTTGAAGAACACTTGGACTCCATTGTTCAAGGTGATCACGAAACGCTGAGGCAGTACATCGACCGGTTTAACATCGAGGCCGAAGTGCGTTGCGTGACTTGTCGAGACAAGGACAAGTTGAAATATCTGAAGCGTGGTATTCGGTAGGACCACCCGGTTCGTAGAAGAATTCACCCTTAACCATTATCGGGATCTCGCTTATTTCCTAACAAGAGGCGAACGTCCACATGGCGTATTAAGAGACTTTAGTCGCAAGGAAGGCGCGCGCGCGCGTAAAAGAAGAAAAGCGAGTAAGCGCCTAAAGGGCATGATGGTCGCCGAGACAACCGGCCGACTTGAGAGACAAGAAATTTGACCATCGTGATTTCTGAATACTTCCATTGCACAGATCTACAGTGAGTGCCAGAACAATGAGTTCGTAGGAGTGAAGCGGCCCGATCCACTCGTGCTCAAGAAGGGGGCACGGCCGACCAAAAGATATTGCCGCTACCACAAGAGCAAGGGTCATGATACCAACGACTGTATGGCCCTCAAAGACGATATTGAAGAACTCATTCAGAAAGGCAAGTTGGGTAAGTATGTGAGGTCGGAGGAAGGCGACCGACCTCAAGAGAAAACAAAAGAACCTGATCAAGACAGAGGAAAGGGTCCTCTAGCCATAGAGAGCACCCAAGACAAAGACCGATCTGAAGATCGTGACACTCGGCGATCTAAAGGCCGTAATGTTGCGATGGTAATTCTTGGTGGGAACCCGTTGGATCGCAGGGAATCCAACAAAACCACCAAGAGAAAATGGGATGAACTTCTAATGGTCGCATCAACTTCAGCAGAAAGACCGGTCTCGAATAGACCTCCCATCTCTTTTGGGGACAACGACCTACATGATGGTAAGCCGAACAGTTATGTCCCGTTGGTGATAAGAGCAGTTATGGCCAACACAGAGGTACAAAGAATTCTGGTCGACCAAGGCAGCTCGGCCGATATCATGTTTGTTGAACTGATTGACAAGCTAAAAGTTGATCGAGCGAGATAATCCTCGGTAGAGCCCACTCCTCTAACGAGGTTTCAACGGAGCGACCACCCACCCGTTGGGAACGATCGAGCTTTTAGTCACATTTGGTGATGACACGGGGGAAAGTACTATGTACAGGACGGTCCGGACGACGTTCCTTGTACTTCCCATCAAATCCTGCTATCAATGCATCATTGGTAGACCGACTTTGGGCAAGCTAGAGGCCGTTGCATCGACAGTACATCTGAAGTTGAAATTCTACAAAGAAGACAACGGTGTAGTCACCACAGCCGGCCGACTTAGAATCGACAAGACGGCCACGCCTATATCGGAAATTTGTGATGAGGTAGATCGTGGCCCGAATGCTCAAAGCACCAAATAAGGCCACCAAGTAAATCTCGATCCGGGCGCTCGTTATGATCCGCATAATGACCTGAAAGACGACGACGATGTTTTAGCTCGAGAGCTAAAGAATCGGCTGAAAAGACCAGAACCTCATGGAGAATTGGTAGATGTGCAGTTGGGTGACGACCCAGCTAAAACGGTGAAGCTCGGTAGCGACCTACCGGAGCAGGTGAAGCAAGACCTTGTACAATGTCTGAAAGATTATGCTGATCTGTTCGCATGGCAGGCATCCGACATGCCCGGTATCCCAGTGGAAATTGCCTGTCATCAACTCTCGGTCGATGAGAATTCCAAGCCGGTCGCACAAAGAAGGAGAACTCAAAGTGAGGAAAAATCTCAAGCCGCTGCAAAGGCCGTTGAGGACCTCCTGAAGGCCGACTTCATAGAGGAGATCAAATACACGACCTGGATATCCAATGTCGTGTTGGTTAAAAAGAAAAATGGCAAGTGGAGAATGTGTTTAGATTACACCGACCTGAACAAGGCGTGCCCGAAGGATGCCTTCCCCGTGCCAAACATTGACAAGCTGGTCGATGGGGCCTCGGGCTATAAATTATTATCTTTTTTGGATGCTTATTCAGGATACAATCAGATCACCATGTATCCACCCGATCGACACAAGACAGCCTTCATGACAGATCGAGGCAATTTTCAATATAAGGTGATGCCTTTCGGCTTAAAGAACGCTGGAGCGACCTACCAGCAAATGATGAATAAGATTTTCAAAAGGAAGATCGGTCGAATACTTGAGGTGTATTTGGACGACATGATCATCAAGAGCGGGACCGATCCAAATCACGTGAACGACCTGAGGGAAATCTTTGAGGAAGCAAGGAAAAATTCACTCAGACTGAATCCAGAGAAGTGTACCTTTGGGGTGAGGGCCGGCAAGTTTTTGGGCTTTCACCTGACTGAAAGAGGGATAGAAGCAAACCCTGAGAAGTGCAGGGCGGTCGCCGAAATGAGGCCGCCCACAACTAAAAAAGAAATACAACGGTGAGCGGCATGGTGGCGCCTTATCCGATTCATTCCAAAAGCGGCTGCAAGTCGCCAGTTGTTCGAACTCTTGAAGAAAGACACAGATTTTGAGTGGACCACCACCGGTGCCGGCCAAGCATTGGGCGAGTTGAAGGAAGCTTTGACTAGCCCACCAATTATGACCAAGCCGTTGTTGGGCGAGACGTCATATCAGTACTTGGCTATAACGGAAGAAGTTACGAGTCTTTGTGCTAGTCGAGAGAACGATCTAAAATGAATCCGGTCTACTTCATTAGTAAAGTGTTGCAAGGGCCGGTGAGGTACCGAAAAAATAGAAGTTTGCTCTTGCACTCCTGAGTTCTTTGCCAGAAGATTGAGACCACTACTTTGTGGCCCACCAGTCGTGGTAAGGACCGTCGGCCAATCGAGCAAGTCCTCCATCGGCGGATCTGGCGGGACGAATGATAAAGTGGGCGATGAAGCTCGATGAATTTGGGATCAAATTTGAATCAAGATCGGCCGCAAAGCGCGCAGTGTTGGCGACTTTATAGCGGAAATGACTCAGACTCGTAAGATCAAACCACAATGACACGGATCCTACATGTAAATGGGTCGCCCAACAAAGAAAGGAAGTGGAGCGGGCCTAATATTAGAAAATTGAAGGCACGGCCGTGGAGGTGTCTTTGACGTTCGCTTTCCATACATCAAACAATCGGGCCGAGTATGGCGCGCAGCATAGTAACTGCGGCTTTCGCCAGAGATTTTAATGTCGACCGGGTTGAACTTCGATCAGACTCCTTACTTGTTGTCTCGCAGATCAAGGAATTATATGATGCTAAGGACGACGTGCTGAAGAATTATCTAGCCAGAGTAAGAGAGCTTCTCAAACAGTTCGACCGGGCAGAAGTGACTCATGTGCCTCGGACCGAAAATGTTCGAGCTGATATTCTATCAAAGCTTGCAAGTACCAAGACTCCAGGGAATCACAGAAGTTTGATTCAGGAGACTCTAAATCGGCCGAGTGTGTCGACCAAGCCAAGCTAGTCGTTGGCCGTTCTGTGTGTCAATCCAGGTTCAGATTGGATCGCCCCTATTCTGAGATACATTGTTGAAGGGGAAGAGCCGAGCGATCAGAAGCAAGCGAAGTTGGTCAAGCTCAGAGCGACCAAGTATTCGGTAATAGAAGGAAAGTTATACAGAAGAGGATTCTCGTCCCCATTGTTGAGATGTCTTACGTCGGTCGAAGCCGACCATGTGCTGAGGGACATTCATGAAGGTGTTTGTGGAAGCCACCAAGGTGCACGTTCCATAGCTAAGAAAGCTCGTACGCCACTATTCTTGGCCGACCATGGACGAGGACGCTAAGAAGCTCGTTCAGAAATGCAAAAAATGCCAAGTACATGCTGATGTCCACATTGCACCTTCCTCAGAATTACAAAGTCTCGTCTCACCTTGGCCGTTCGCCTCGTGGGGCATGGATTTGCTAGGCCCATTTCCACTTGCTCCAGGCCAGTTCAAGTTCTTGATCGTGGCAGTGGATTATTTTACAAAGTGGATCGAGGCCGAGCCTCTTGCAACCATCACATCGGCAAAAATAAGCAAGTTCTTCGGCCGGTGTGTGTTGGCCCGTTTTGGAATCCTCAGCAACTGATAACTGACAACGGGACCCAGTTCGCAGACAAAAGGTTTAGAGAAATGTTGGCCGACTTAGGGGTAAAACAGCGTTTCACCTCGGTCGAGCATCCTCAGACAAACGGCCAAGCAGAAGCGGCCAACAGAGTGATCCTACGTGGTTTGAAGCGAAGACTTGATGAAGCCAAAGGAACTGGTCGAAGAAGTCTGCGATCGTTCTTTGGGCCTACAGGGGCGACTCCCATTCATCGGCCGAGTCGCCGCTTGATTGGTGTACGGGGCGATCTTTGTAATACCCATAGAAATGGGCGAACTGAATTGGAGAACTTCAAATCCCCCTACAGTGGTTGACAACGACCGAGCTATACGAGAAGAGTTGGACCTGATTGAAGAGTTGCGTACCCAAGCGTCACTTAGAGAACAATTGATCAAGCAGAAGGTCGCAGCCAGATACAACGCTCGCGTGCAGAAGAGAGATTTCTCGGTCGGCCAGCTCGTCCTGAGACGAGCAGATGTGGGAAACAAAAACGCTCGACAGGGGAAGCTGGCACCGAATTGGGAAGGTCCGTACAGGGTCATCAAAAAGACTGGCAAGGGGGCATACGAGCTGGAAACCATGGATGGGGCGACCATCCCTAGAACGTGGAATGCAGAGAAACTTAGAAAATACTATGTTTAAATGTAATGAACGACCGATTCATAAATGAAAAGCAGGCAGGCGCTCTTTTTCCCATTGGGTTTTTTACTGAGGCCCGACCTTTAGAAATATGATTTTTTCTTTACTTTCACGCAAAAATGTATGCCCGGTCGCTCAAACATGCTCGTGGCAGAAGAGCGATCGAAGATTTATCAAACGTAAACGGATCGTCGAAACGATCTAAACCGAGCGACCATCGAAATGGTCCCAACCGAGTGCCATCGAAATGGCCCAAGGGTTAGATAACCCGCAAACAACGGTCACCGAGTTGACTCGAACGAGAGCCATCGAAAATGGCCCATGGGTTAAGTAATAACCCATCACGATAGGCCGTCGAAACGACCTACCTCGAGAGATCATCGAAATGATCCCAACGGGTGCCATCGAAATGGCCCAATCGAGTGCCATCGAAATGGCCCAATCGTTTACGAGCGCTTTCGAAAAAGCACAGAACGGTCGTCGAGACGTAACAAGATAAAAGAAAAGTATAGAACGGTCGTTGAGACGTAACGAGATAAAACGTACAAGATCGATACAATGCGAATCCAAGTAAATGGAATAAAAGACAAGATAAATGTCATTACAAAACAGAGATGCCCGGCCGAAACCGAGCACTCAAACATCTCACTGCTCGAAGGCAGCTTGTAAATTGTTGTGCCCGAAGGCAAGTTAAAACTATTACAAAATTACTCCGCTCGCAGGCGGGCTTCAGAAGAGAACCGAGGCGGGGCGAACGACGTTACCCTACGCATCAAGTTCCTCGGGCAGCTTGATTTTGTTGTCCTCAACATAATGGGCGGGCTTTATCATCTTGTCATCAAAGTTGATGTTCAAGTCTGCGTTTAGTACCCGCACCTGACCGAGAGCGTTATAGAACTGCTCGATCGCTGCATTCCGACCATGTTCAGCGATCATTCGCATTCGAGCCTCCAGCTCGGCCTTCTCGGTCTCCAGCCTGGCTTTATCCTTCTCTAGGGCTTCGACGTCAGTCTTCAGATTTGTCACCTGACCGACGAGTTCCTTGTTCCTCTTGAATAGTTTGGCCCGATCCTCCTCTCCCCGCTGAAGAGCATCTTTCTTGGCTTTGACAAGTTTGTCATACCTTTGCTGCGCCTCAGCCAAGGCCTTCTCTTTGTCAGCCCGAGCCCCTGCAAGCAAAGATCGATGGATTGTTAGTCGGTCGAACAAAGACGAAAGTACAGCGGGTTAGGAAAATAAAAAGTAAAATACCTTCAGCTTCGCCCACCAGCTCTTCTATGACTTTGTCTACTCCCATGCAGAGAGAAGCACAGACCGCCATGGGTTTCTTCCTAAACCACTCCAACTCGACCTGTCCTAAACCCTCGAGCGAGAGAACAGGAATCTCCTCCTTATCCAGGTTCAAGCTCCGATCATCGAGCTTGGCCCGCTTTTGAGAGCGTTCATCTTGGCGAGGGGGCGACCGGACGACTGAGACTGGCTTTTTTCCCTGGCTCTTGGGAGTAGAAGGCACCTTTGAGGACCCTTCCAGATCGCCCTTTGGCCGAGGCCCTTCATATTTCTTGGCCCCTGGAATTGCAGCGGGGATTAGAACCGACTCAAGCACGGCCCACGACTTTCCGGCCATTCTTTCTGCAAAATAACGAGCTAAGAGTTAGAAGAGAAAGTCGACAGCAAAAATATAAGGGCAAAGTTCGAAAGCAAACCTATCTCGACCTCCAGAGCCCGGCCCTTGAGCAAGACAAAGGGACGACAAGGTATGTCGCCCTTAGGGTCTGGAGGCATCATGCTCGCCAACTTCTTGATCATCTCCAAAGATTCCAGGTCGGCCTCGCCCAAATCTTTGACGGAATAGATGTAATCGCCCGGCCTCCTGAAGAAGTGAGCTTCATTCCACATAATTGGGAAGTAAGGAGGACCGAGCATCCCTTCCGGTTGGACCTCAAATATGGTCTTACCGGCCTCCTTAGTGGGAGTGATCCAAAAGTAGTGGCCTCTCCAGGCCGCGCCCAGTGATTCTTGATAAGCTTTGAAATACCGGTGCTGAGTTTTCTGCATCTTGAAAGAGACCTGCTCCCTCTTCTCTTTGTTCGCTTTCTCTCTGAGCCAGCTTAGCTCGAAGAGAGCAAAGAATAGCATGATCGACACCGGCCGACCAAGTTTGGTTAAAAGGACTTCAAAAGTTTTTAAGAATGCCCAAGCATTGGGATGGAGTTGAGAGGGGGCGACCCCGATATGACGCAGAACGTCACGTTGAAACTCGGAGAAAGGTGGGATGATCTGCATCCTCTCGACCACGATCCGATACATCGTGAACTTGAGATTGCTGGAATAAGTTGCAATATCTTCTCCATCTTTCATGCCTCTCACCCTCCAGCCCGGTGATTCACTGAAACAGCACTGAAGGTCGGGCAAGACAAAGTGGCCGGCCGTAAGTACACTCCTGTGTGAGCGAAGAGTTTCCGACACCCAAGACATGTCAGATGGGTCTCGGGCGACATCAATTTGAACTTCGGCCGTGGCTTGGATGGTACTTTGCACTTCGTCGTCGTCGATAATCACCATCTCTACATCTTCCTCTACTCCCGCTCGAGATACGACTGTCTCCGGTGGTGGAGTGTTGCACGGCCGAACATCAGAATGGACGGACTTAGAGCTAGAACTCTTCAAGCTAGCCGACCCTCGGCCAGAAGAGTGGGAACTCGAGCTCGTACTACTCGAAGAACTGTTGCTCGAAGAACCAGAATTTTTGTCGCCCGAAGACGACTTAGACTCCTCTTCATGGGGATTGGGCTCGGACGGCCTCGTCATATATGTGGCAAAAGATTGAGACGGTCTGCCGGGAAGACGGACGGTCGATTTAAATGCATCATGGCATGCAAAAGCACTCAGTGATAGAGGGATCGAGTCAGGTCGATCGAGCAGAGTACTCGTGAGAGGGGGCGACATGGCCGTCCCCGGACCTGATACCCCCTACCACGAGGCGTGGAAAAGTGCGAAGTACATTCAATGAAAAACTCAATTTAAAAAGCAAAAGAGATCAATCCATACCTTAAACAGATGTAGTAGATCGGTCGCGAAAAGACAAAAGCAGCTACGGATGCAAGTCGGTGGCAAACGAGTCGGTCGCTGGTAGAGCAATTCGTGAAAGTGTGAGAAATGATCTCAACTGAAGGGGTATTTATAGTGAGGACCTATGGCGCGAAAGGGACCGGGAGACGAAGCGTCGCAACGTTTCACCTTCTCACCAATAGCCGTTTTCAGACAACCTCGGAAACATCAAACGTCACGTCTTAAATGTCAGTAAAGACCAACCGTCGCGTCAGCACGGCCGACGGTGGACGAGCGGCCGAGACCGTTCAATCAAGAGAACAAACGGCCACGTCCGTCTCAGCAAGATAACTTTACTCCTGGGGGGCATCGATTCAAGCCTCAGCCCGCTCTTAAGCGACCTAGGCTTGGGGGGCAACTGTTCCTGGGTGTATCAGCAAACACGAGAACTGCCAACAGCAATTGGGCCTGCGGCCCAGCCCAACATGACCGGCCCAAACACGCTGCTTGGAGCGCAATTCTCGCCGGCCGAAAACTTCGCAAAACGGTCGGGCCTCACAGTATATATACGCCATTCGCACATGGCATCAGGTACGTTCTCATACCTTGTGTTATCTGCACGAGCGACCTCTCACTAGATCGTCGGAGTGTCTTTGCAGGTACCACCCGAGGTGCTCAGCGTGAAGCCAGGACCGGTCCTTTCACTCATTCAACGACTGGCCCAGTCAACAAGACAACAACTACAACACTTCATTGGTCAAGGTGCGATCACTTTGCATGAAGTTGCTAAGCAAGGCAAGGGCATTCACTTCACTGCATTCAGCAAGCACTACGTGATTGTGTGAAAGTGAAGAAAGAATTTGTCAATTCCTTTCTTATCTTCTTACAAGAGAATGAAAAACTAAATCTACAACTATTTATCTTAGTGTATGGTATATATTACAAATGAGAAGTGAAGATCTTTATATAGGCTTCAAGTTAAGCTTTCCTTCATGAGAGGGTTTGCTTGATGGTGAAGTTAGGGTTAGCTTTATAATCTCAACCCATAAAGTAGTTTGAATTCAACACTCAACCAATAGAAGAGGTTCTCTAATGAATGGCCAAGTGTCCCTATGAGAGTCCACCTTTGTGAGCTATGAGTCTATGGTAGGTGCCGAAATGTGCCACTTGTATCTGCCTTTATGACTAAGCATGACATCATCATTTGAGTGCTAGAGCATTTGAGTTCCGAAATGGGGCGATAGTGATGCGACGTTTGGGCGTCTCGAGGTGACACTTCACAGGCTCGATGTTTTCTTGTCGCGCAGAATTGATGAGGCGCTTTGAAGGCAGGCATCACTTCAACTTTCTACCCGTTGGGGGAGTGTATAATGCGAGATGAAGGGCTCATTTCTCACTTCGTTGTGTTTTCTGAAAGTTGTGCACTCAGAGCTTCCGAGAGAGAAATCGCTTCTGACCACCGATCGAGATTAACTCCGCTGCTCGAGTTCATAGTTCACCGGTCCGAGTTCATCATCCAAAGTGAGGCCAGAATCTTCTTTGCAAAAAGGTTAGTTTCATAGTAATTTAAACTTAAGCATTTTTAATGTACCTTTGATATGATTTCTGAGGCCGAGTTGTCCTCGGACAACAGTTTCCCCTTATTCCTCATGGGGGGAGGTAGTTGTAACGCCCCAAAAATAATTCAAGTATTTATTTAATTAAGTGGTATATTGGTTGGTTATATTAAAATAATGATAGGGTATTTGATGTAAATGAGGAGTGGTGGTTAGTAAAAAGTGAGTGGTAATTTAATTAAAAGAGGGAGTAGTGCAAGTAATGGAGGAGGTGTGAATAGAGGCCCATGATAGTTAGGCCCATATCCATGAGATAAGTTTGGGTGTCGATGGTGAGAGAGTTCATTTGCAAAGAAAAGTCAAAGAGTAAAGTAAGAGAGTAGAGAGAGAGAGGTGCGATAGCTCAAGGAAGAGAAGATCTTGGCGTGGAGAGTTCAAGCAAGGAAGAGAAGCTTGATTGTTGGTGATGGTTGGTGATTCTTGGTGGAGAGAGTGATGGTGTTCTTCATTAAGGTAAGGGGGCTCTCTTTCACCTATAATAGAGTATGATGAGTGTTATGTGTGGGTTAGACTCTAGGATGATTGTTGAGTTGTTTGTGTTGTTGGTTGTGTGGTTGATCTTGTGGTTGAGTCGATTTGGTGAAATTGTGCTCTGTGTATTTGTTGTTGATGATTGGTCATATGAAAGGCCTAGGAAAGAAATGGGATCTAAGGAACCCTAAGCGCAAGGACGCTATTGTTGGTGTTGGTTCCTTCGTTGATTACTTTGAGGTGTGTTGGACAAATTTAGAATGAATATGTGTGTAGTAGTTGTGGGTTAAGTTTGCTCATAGTATGAGAATCAAAGAAAAGAGGGAAGATGAGGGTTAGGTGCTTAGGGGCGCCATCCGGAAGTGAAATACTCTTGTGTGTGCTTGAGAAGGTGTGCTTGCGTCGAAGGTGTGTGCGTTGTAGGATGTGTGCATCGAAGGATAGGTGTGCCGGAGTATGTGTGTGCCGAGAAGAGTGGGTGTGTTGAAGTGTAGTATGTGTGTGTCGTAGTATGTGGGCGTCAAAGTATGTATGTGCCGAAGTGTAGTACCAAGGTGAGTGATGGTTAAGTGAGGAAGTGTAACCGAGGTAGTGTAACCGAGGTGAGTAATGGTTAAGTGAGGAAGTGTGGCAAGGTGATTGATGGTCAATTGAAGTAGTGTAACCGAGGTAGTGTAGTACCAAGGTGGGTAATGGTTAAGTGAGGAAGTGTGGCAAGGTGATTGATGGTTAGGTGAAGTAGTGTAACCGAGGTAGTGTAGTACCAAGGTGAGTAATGGTTAAGTGAGGAAGTGTGGCAAGGTGATTGATGGTCAAGTGAAGTAGTGTAACCGAGGTAGTGTAGTAGTGAGGGTGAGTAATGGTTAAGTGAGGAAGTGTGGCAAGGTGATTGATGGTCAAGTGAAGTAGTGTAACCGAGGTAGTGTAGTCGCAGGGTGAGTAATGGTTAAGTGAGGAAATGTGGCAAGGTGATTGATGGTCAAGTGAAGTAGTGTAACCGAGGTAGTGTTGTCGAGGTATGGATGTATTGAAGTGTAGTGAATGTAGGTGAAGTGTAGTTGTCAAGGTATAGTGTGTATATCACAGAGCGGTGTTCTTAGGGTGTAGATGTATTGAAGTGTAGTTAATGTAGGCCGAGAAGTGTAGTTGTCGAGGTATAGTGTATATATACCGAGGTGTATGTGTTGAGGTGTAGATGTATCGGAGTGTAAGTGTCGTCGTGTAGACGTGACGAAGTGTAAGTGTATGGGAGTCGACGTGTAGTTGCCGAAGTGTAGAGTATGGATACCGAAGTGTAGTTGCCGAAGTGAGGTGTATGTATGTCGAAGTTAGTGTTGTCAAGGTATAGGAGTACCGGAGTGTAGTGTTGTATTGGTGACGAAGTGTAGGTGTCGACGTGTGGATGTCGAAGTGGAGATGTGACGAAGTGTAGGTGCCGACGTGTAGGTGTCGAAGTGTGGATGTGAAGCAGTGTGGTGTGACGAAGGGTAGTGTAGGTGTGCCGAGGTGCAGTGTGGTGTGCCAAAGTGCAGTGTGGTGTGACGAAGGGTAGTGTACGTGTCTTAGAGGTGCGGTGTGAGTGTCTTGAGGAGTCTTTGTTTTGACGCCGATGAGGAGTACAAGTTGCTACTAGGCGCGATTTTGCCGTCTTTGACGTAGAGTGCGTCTAAGTTGCTGAATGGTGAAGCCGGGTTGGTCCTTAGGTGACGTTTGGTCTTTAAGTGACGTTTGGTCCTTAGGTGACATTTGGTCCTTAGGTGACGTTTGGTCTTTGTAGTGACAGTATAGTCCACTACTTTTGGCGTCGATGTGTCCGATGAGTTTGAAGTTAGCCATAGAGCTAGTGACCGATGTGTTTGATGTTAGCCATAGCGCTAGTGATCGATGAGTTTGACGTTAGCCATAGAGCTAGTGACCGATGTGTTTGATGTTAGCCATAACACTAGTGATCGATGAGTTTGATGTTAGCCATAGAGCTAGTGACCGATGTGTTTGATGTTAGCCATAGCGCTAGTGATCGGTGAGTTTGATGTTAGTCATAGAGCTAGTGACCGATGTGTTTGATGTTAGCCATAGCGCTAGGGGTCGATGTGTTGATGTTAGCCATAGAGCTAGTGACCGATGTAGTGATGTTAGCCATAGAGCTATTGATGATGTCTTGGTGAATTAAACGACGGTGTAATGACGGTGTAACGACGGTGTAATGACGGTGTAATGACAATGGATTAAATGACGGAGGTAAATCCAGTGACGGTTTCATAAAGAACAGGACTTCAAATCATTCTCAACAAGATACTTGCTTATGAGAAGCATCAATTCTAAGAGAAAACAGAAAAGAAACATTGCCTCCACTACTACTAGAAAGGAAACTTTCTTAAGCATAAAGGATTAAAGTCAAGAACCACTTGGAAATCTTGGAAGAATTCTGCTTGAGAAGATTCATCAAGTGAAATGGCAATATGAGAAGAACATCTAAGAAGATCAAGCATGAGAAGAGTCATGACAAAGAAAAATGAAAAAGATGAAATGCAATATCAAGCTAAGAAGAGTCATGATCCCAAGAAGAGTCATGATCATATGAATCATGTTAAGAAGAGTCATGGACCTGAGAAGAGTCGTGACAAGAAGAGTCATCATCCTTAAAGTACTGCATCAACATGAGAAGATTCATCTTGAGAAGCATCATCTTCAACTTAACAAGTCATGATAAGAATCACAGTGAGAAGGGTGATGACAGCTGTGTTCTGCAGTGCCGAAAATGACAGCACAGGAGCGTCTTTCCAACGACTCCAAACGACTAGTTGTTGATGCAACAACTCTATTTCTTGGACCAAAAGTTAAAGGTCTACAATAACTCTATATAACAACAGCTCTGGTTTTCATTGATCTTCAAGAGAGTGAATTAAACTTTGAGCTATCAACCTTCTCACACATTCAAGTTTTCTCTCTTCCATACTCAGCTACTTTTAAACCAGAAGGGATTCATCTTTCTCTGAGTATGTATTAAGTCTTGTGTTGAAAATCATTCATGTATATCCTATATATGTCAACCAAGCTCTAAGTAATCCCAAAACCCTTGTAATCAAAGAACCTTGAATAGGGAACCTTCTCAAGTAGCATGTGTTGCTAGGACTTGAGAAGTGAGTGCTTTTGTGTTAAAAGCAGTCTAATAGCTTTGGAGAAGTCTATTAGTGGAGTATCTGATGAGTAGAGCTGTGAGAAGAAAACTACCAAGAGCTTTCCACTTGTGTGAAGTGTGAAAGGGTGTAAACTATTTGGAAAATAGTGGAAAATCTCACTGGGTGTGAGGAATGGAGTAGCCCATGTTATTGTTGGGTGAACCACTATAAAATCCATGTGTTATTTACTGCTTTAAGTACTTAGTTTACAATTTGAGAAAAACTCCTCTTAAGGAGAGATTTTTGAAAACCTGAGAAGAGTTAATTTCGACCCTTCTCAGCTACAACTAAAACAAGAGTTTTTCAACCCTTCTCAGAACTTTTCAAAGACTATAAAATGTTTTGGAACTCTTAACAAGTGGTTTACAAACTTAATATATCTTTCACAAGTAAGACTCTACTTAAAACAATTGGGAAAGCAATCAGAAAAGAGTGAAGAAGTTTTGAATGATCCTTCTCGCCTCTACATAAGCTGTGAAGACAATTCAATCACCCTTCTTGACTCATCTAATTCATTAAGAGGATTGTTTCGTATAACACATAACACTCACTCTCCACGATTCTCAAGTACACTTGTGAATCAAAGTTCTTTATTTCGGAAAATTTAAAGGGTCACAATTCCAACCCCTTCCTTGTGACACTTGGTGACTTCATTCCTATCCCAAATGCTTATTGATTGGGGCATGCCAACACTTGCGTCCATATGCCAAATACATGGGATTTCTGACAAAAAGGAGAAAACGGGAGAATGAAATTTTCTTCTTGTCCTATTACCCACCCTAACTTGGGTTTTGAAAGCCAAGTCTAGCTATAAATTAAGTGCTCTTGGGAGGCAACCCAGATTTTTAGGACTAATTGTGTATTGTGTGTTTTGTTTTTACTTATTCAGGTATGAATAAGTTGTCTTTATCAATTATGCGACTGCGGTGTTGCAAAGACTTTGTTGTTGAAGTGTTGAGCACGTGGTTAAAAAGTCAAAATGGAGTTTCAAATGTCAATGTGACATATTTGGCAGTCACCTCTGTTAATTGGCAGTGTGTTTTCTCTTGTTCCTCATTTAAACCTTGTTAACCAGCCATCCACCCAAAACACATTCTCCATCACAAAGCCCAATTTTCACAGTCCCCACCTGTTGCACTCAAAAAATCTGAGGGGATCTCTCGTGCAATTTAATGAAGTCACCACCAATATTTAATTATAAGGGAAAACATTGAAAAATCTCTTTAAAAAGAAAACGGTCTTGAAAACCAGATTTTGAATTCGGGAGTCGATTATGCGTGGGGAAGGTATTAGCACCCCACAACATCCTTTCGAAAAAGGTTACCTATGATTAGTTGCCCAAGCTATATTAACTTCAAAAATATTTATTTCCCTCATATAATGAAATGAATAGAAAAGACTTAAAAATTACTTATTTTTATGTTCTCAAAGGAACATTTTAGAAAAGACTAAAAAAGGTTTTTTATTATTGCACTTGACAGATGTGGGCCCCCATCTGCTCTTACGTATCTCGGGGTAGAGAATCAAAGGCTACGTAGTTCTTGGATAGAAAATATTTGTGTGTTGGTGTTTTTTAATTACTTGAATGATTTTTGAATATTTGGAGAGCATTAGTAATGAACAAACGAATAAATTAAGAGTAGTCACTACTAATGGCTTGTTTGTACATAAAAAGAATTCACAACGTTCAAACGAGTTAAACTCAGAGTGGTCATTGCATAACCAATTTGTAATTGAAAGCAAAAATGTGATAAGATACAAATTAAACAAAACAACATAAATAAATAAAGATAAGTCAAACGCTAATTTTGTCCACGTAGAGAGGAATGTAGGGTTTGAGAATTTATAGGAGTGGTTAACACTTGGTGCATTAACGAGAAAAGAATAAAGAAGGAGCACTGGGGCTCTGAAGGACCACTGGGGGTCTGAAGGAGCACTGGGGATCTGAAGGACCACTGGGGGACTGAAGGTCTAACCTGCGGTCGATGCTTGGCGCATTGATTTGAATTAAACTGAAGGACCGATAGGTCTGAAGGGCTGCTTGGGCCTGATGAACCAAAAAATTGGTCTGATGGACTGCAACTAGCTATGGTACTAGTAAAACAGTCAGAGGGTGACCTATGTCGTGGCGGTCGTGAGGGTCAATATCAGATCTAGAACTGATATGTTGACCACGAAGGACGTCCACTATGTCTTAAGCGGATACGCACTAGTCCGAACGATCACGAAGTGCATGTAACACCCCTTTTCTACCCCTCAAATTACACGTCATTATCAGAGTAATTTCCTTTTCAAAATATTAATTTAATTGGTAGAAAAGAAATGCTACCTCGTCATAACAAAAAAAAACCTCATCATTTGCACTTTAAAAAGTTTGTGCAGCAAAACCACCGTCATAAAAAAATTAAACTCCAAAACAAAAGGAATTTTTCGTCACAGCGGAATAAGAATCATCCCTCGCCAAACCACTCAAACACGTCGCACATCAACCATAAAATCATTAATCAGTTAATTAATAAACTAACAAACTTAAACTACGCCCCTAGGTGCTCTGATCGTCGAAGCGACTCGACAGACATCCCAACGGCTATCAAAGAAGGCAGCAGGACCTTCACTCGGGCTACCTGCAGCGTTGCCACAAAAGAGCAACATTCCAAGCAGAAGGGGTGAGAATTTTAATAAAACATAATCAGGTACATAATAGAGAAATAAGAACAGGCAATCACACAGTATCATCATCATCACCACATTGTAATCACACAACACCAACTCAAATCACAAACAACAACAATTCAAAGTCATGCTTATGTATGAAAATGCAACCCACACGCGGGCATATGCATGATGGTACCATACTCGTCATAATAAGAGGCCGAAGCCTATTCGTCATAAGAGGCCAAGCCTATTCACAATCGGAGGCCGAAGCCTATTCGTCATAGTATGCACATGCCATGAGACTCTATGAACACATGTGCAATTCATCAAACACTCACCTGGAGTACTCATCATCATCATCATCATAAAACACTCATAGAGTGTATTTGTCATAGTCATCAATATCATATATATATCACATCATCATAATCACTCATAGAGTGAACTCGTCATATTCGTCAAAATCATATAGCAACATCATCACAAAGATAATCACTCATAGAGTGAACTCGTCATATTCACAAAAATCATATAGCAACATCATCACAAAGATAATCACTCATAGAGTGAACTCGTCATATTCACAAAATCATATAGCAACATCATCACAAAGATACTTTTTTTCTCATCATCATTGAGCATATATATATATATATATATATATATATATATATATATATATATATATATATATATATATATATATATATGTATATATTTCAGTTGTCTTTTAGCTTAGTGTGTTATAAAATAGTGAACTGATTGACTATGGGATTACTCAGGTAACTGATACTACTTGCAACAGGCATTGGCCACCTTTGCAAGACTCTCAGTGATGCCCTTGTAAATACACCAGTGAAAGAAATCCTGACCTTAGTGGTAAACCACAGTCTAGCCATAGTCAATTAGCACACTAGTAGTATAACCTTTCACCGAGACTCATTTATATAAACATAGCATTACAAAGTTCTTTTGTTAAGAATCATCACGTTTCAATTCGGGAAAACACCTCATTTTTAAGCTTAGACGCCCACATTGGAAAAAGAGGAACATCACATTTTTAATTTGTATAAACGGCAACACAAAAAGTTTATTTTGCCTTAAAAATAGAATATTCAGTTAGGCCTCTGAATAAGCTTTCCAACGCATCTTAGAACACCTCAATCGGGTTCCCGGTTCGCAAGATATCAATTTTTCAAAAACGGGACAGCACTTTAAGGAAAACAGTGAGAAAACAGTGAAAAATAGTGACTCGCGCTCGGAGCGCGAGTCAGGCGCGGCTGGGGCGCGATTGGGCAGGGACATCAGGCCACAGTGCAGCGCACTATGCGCCTGGAGCGTGACTGAAGCGCACCTGAGGCGCAATTGACGCAGCAACAGCGAAAATGTGCAGAAAACTCAGATTCAACAACACCAAAACACGTTTTCATCACCAAATCAATCATCACAACATCACTAACAGTTCATCCAGCACAATCAACAATTCCTCAACATAAAACATCAAATTTAATCAAAACACTCTCACATTTGCATTCCAACGAATCATCAAATTCTTCCAACAACAACAATTGCATCAAAACAACATCAATACTTTTCAAAATATGAAATCTTCAAAACATCATCAAACATCATCAATTCCATAAACAATGTCAATTCATCAAACATCATCAATTTCATCAAAATCAACCAAACTCTTCAACAATATGAAATCATCAAACATCATCAATCTCAGCCATAAAAATCGAATCCCACAAACCCCACAAACCCCACTATATACTCAATCATGTTAAACCGAAACACTCACCCTTACCTCTTAAACGTAAGCTCCGAAGAAGACGATTGGAATCACCAACGAGTAACCACAGCAACACAACGAGCCAACACCTTGGAATTTCTCCCTTCAAGTCGCGAAAACCCTCCCTTTCCTTCCTCTTAGCGCCGCGCCACCCTCCCTCTCACTCTCTCTCTCAATTTCGTTTTTCTTCTCTGAATGAAATGGGAGTGAGGGTTTCGCATAACCCTTGGGGTTAAGCTGTGGGCCTTTCACGCATTGGGCTCACAGCTACACCCCCCACTACTACTCGATCCCACTCCTACACAAAACATGATATTTCCCTCTTAATTTAATTGACTCACGCTTCAACTAAAATTACTAATTCAACTAATCAAATTAATTAAACTAATTAAATTATTTTATTTTATTTTATTTTATTTTTTCGGGGTGTTACAGTCTGCAGGATCCGTCGTGCTCAGTGACGACGTTATGATCTGAAGGTGTAGCTCGGAGTCGCGTTTGACGCGTTGACTCGAACTGAACTGAAGGACCGATATGGTCTGAAGGAGCGCTGGGGCTCTGAAGGATCAATGCTAGACTTAGTGCTAACATTGAGATCTGTTGTGCTATAGGATCCAACACTTGTCGTGTTGGCTTAAGGGATGAAAGTAAGTAGGGATCGACATTTGAAGTCGAATGGAGAATGACAGATGTTATGTACATGCATGTAATGCATGCACACACAATGATTTTTTTTGAGTGGAATGGTGAATGAAATGTATGAATGACTTTCTCTCTTTTGCTTCTTCTTTTTGGTATATGTTGAATGCATAAAATGCAAATGTGAAATGATGCAACTATAATGCTCTTTTTGCTTTTTGTGTTTGCTTATATACAAGACTGGTTAACACCTGACGCGTTAACAAGAAACGAATAAAGAAGGAGCGTTGGGGCTCTGAAGGACCACTAGAGGTCTGAAGGAGCACTAGGGCTCCGAAGGACCACTGGGGGTCTGAAGGTCTAATCTGCAGTCGATGCTTGGCACATTGATTCGAATTATACTGAAGGACCGATAGGTCTGAAGGGCTGCCTGGGCCTGATGGACCAAAATATGGTCTGATGGATTGCAACTAGCTATGGTACTAATAAAACAGTCTGAGGGTGACCTACGTCGTGGCGGTCGTGAGGGTCAAGATCAGATCTAGAACTGATATGTTGACCACGAAGGACGTCCCACTATGTCTTAGCGGACACGGTAGTCCGAAGGAAGACCGCCGGGGTTCAAGGATCCGTCGTGCTCAGTGACGACGTTATGATTTGAAGGTGTAGCTCGGAGTCGCGTTTGACGCGTTGACTCGAACTGAACTGAAGGACCGATATGGTCTGAAGGAGCGCTGGGGCTCTGAAGGATCACTAGGGATCTGAATTATGGACTGACATAAGTCTGATTTAAGGACCACAATTGGTCTAGTTTATGGACCGACATGTCTGGATTAGGGAGCAGTATGTGTCTGCATATTGGTCTGATTTATGGACCTCAATGGTCTGGCGGATCAACTGAGTGATCTAATTTATGGATCAATAATAGGTCTGAAGGATCAACAGGAATGATTAGGTTTATGGACCGACATGTCTGGATTATGGGGCAATATGTGTCTGAATATTGGTCTGATCTATGGACTATAATGAGTCTGGTTTATGGATCAACATATGTCTGTATTGATCTAGTTTATGGACCAATAAGAGGTCTGAAGGATCCGTGCCAGACTCAGTGCTGGTACTATGATCTGTATTGATGGGATCAACGCTTGGAGCATTGATTTCGGAGGAGCAAAATATAGGGTTGACACTGTGCGTGTCTACCCGAACATTCCCAATGAGTGTGTTTGCCTGAGAAGGGAGAAGCTATCTATACTTGGCATGTCTAACAATGCAAAGAATGATGTATGCGCGTGTAATGATTGGTGCATGGTAGGATGATGAACGAAATGATTTTTTGGCTTTTGATTTTTTCTGCTTTTTGTTTTGTCTTTTTTGTTGGTATACGATGAACACATGAAACGTGAATATGAATATGATGCAAATGTAATGTTTTAATGCAAATGCTATGGTGAAATAAAGGAAGTGCATATATGCATGGTGCGATGATATGATATGATAGAATTGATTGGGATATGGAAATATCTTTGGTAATGATGAGAAATGCGACTTTTGATGCTAGAAAAGCTAAAGATGAATATTTTGAATTGATCGTTCATTGGAATAAAATTTTGATGACTTGAACCTGAACTCTGGTAAGCTCAAGGTTGTCATTTTATAAGACTATGATTTGGTAATGATGTATTTGTGAGGTGCATTTGTAGATTTGGTCACATGGGTTTTCATTTGGTTATGATGATCCATGATGGCTAAGCTTTCAAGTCTAAGATGTTAACTTCGAGAAATTAACGTGTGTTCTCTCTCATTGAAACATTGTTTGATAAACATGAATGACAGTGTGAATACAAGTGAATGTGTCAGTTGGCTCAGGCAAAGGGTATGGAAAAATCTGGCGTGTGAGGGTGAAAATGGGGGTTATTCGTTCAAGCCCATGAGAGATAAACTTGCCCCAGGGTAGAAAATGTTCAACTGCCCCAATTTTGACTTCAAATAGTGGGGAGCGAAATAGCTTGCCCTTGTCTAGGGAGGACAATGACAATTAAGGGTATAAATTGGTTGTAGGATTGGAAAATGCCGGTATTGGAGTAACAGGTGGCTGAGGATGAATTATTTTGGCGCAAGTGATATGATGCTTCAATCTATAAAAGGGCAAGGTTGCCCCAATCCATGAAAGATAAAGGTTGCCCCATTTCGAGAGCGGTCTTGAAAGGGTGCAAACTTAGAATAATGATTTGGAGACTTGTCTGATGTGGCTATATAGATATGGGTGTAGTATATGAACCGGATGAAAGGTGAGGGCGGTCTAGGGATGTTGAAACAATTTGCCTGAGTTTGAGTGGAATGAATGTGCTGAACACACAACCACGCCACCGCTGCAGCACCGTGACCACCACACCGCCGTGACACCACGGTTTCCAAGTTCCCTTCTCTGAGTTTAGGGTTTCCCATTTTTGCCTCCTTTTTCTTTCAAATCACCCTCCATTGATTAACTATTTTGATTTTGATTTTGAGTTTAGGGTTTCCCATCTTCATTCACGTTGTATGTGTTAGCTTGATTTGTATTGGAATGCTTCCACTGGATTTGATTTGCCAGATTTATTTCCTATTAGATTTAAACGTTCACTTGATTTTATTTCAGTTTGACTTGCTGCTGTAGAAGCACAGTTGTGTTCAGTTGATTTATGAATGGATGAAATGTAGATGCAACAACCACGCCATTGCTGCAGCACCGTGACGACCACACCACTCATTGAGTATCTATTTTGATTAGGTATTCCACTTCTCTATTCATCGTTTTACCACTGCTCAAAGGTGCTCCGCCAAAGCGCTGCTACCGTAGCTGAAGGTATGTTCTTTTCCTTCTTTCTATCTTTTAACGTAGAGTGATTACCTGAATTCCTTGATTTGTTATTGCTTTTTGCTTATCAGTGTATATACACATGACTTGTAACTATTGCATTGTTTGGAGTGGAGCAACTAATCTACTAGCTCTCTATCAGTTTAACAAACTATCTAACAGAATCCAAACGAATGGAACAGAACAAAGCTAATTAGCTAACTAACTCTCGCAACTAAGTATAGTTGTTTAACTAGGATAAAAACTAATTATTACATTACATGTAACATGATGTGTTGGGGAGAGGGGATGTAAGAGAGTGAATGGAAATTTGGAAGGTGATGCTGATTATTGTGTTATATAGTGATTTTACAATTTCTTGTGAAAAATTGAATCTATTCTTGTAAAATCAGGAGGAAATCTTTTCCCTCTTTCTATCTTTTTCACTAGCATGTGATGCTTCTAAGATACTCATCATTGTAGGAATTTTTTCATTCTTGTTTATGCAAAGGAAAAATGAAAGGTACATTCATGTGTCAAAGAGCAAAACAAAGAGGCCTATAAATCACAAGCAGTTTGTAACCAAACCATCAGGTAAAATAGCAGTGTAAGGGTGTTGAAGAGGGGTTATTCTATAATTATAACTGAAGTTTCAAGTTGTGGATGTGGTAATGGTCCAGATAGCAAGACAATCAGCTGAATGACAAATGTAAAGTATTGGTTGGTCTGGTTCCCAGAATCATGAGATCAATTTTGGGTTAATGGAGAGTTTTCATTTTTCTGCTTGTGTTATGTTTTGCAATACTATTCCCTATTTGTCCTTGCATTCAATGAAATGGTGCTATTTTGTTAGTTTTTGATTATTGACTGATTTGTAGCTAAATGATGCAATGGCAGGACAAAATACAGGGAAGACAGTGGCTATAATATGCTTGCTATTTGCTAGGAATTTGATGAAGAAGCGAGAAGGTAGGTGTTATGTTGAATGGAAAACTTCTCTATTACTTAGTTTATATGTTATAAGTTGTTTTTTTTAAACATTTTGCTATGACATTTGTTTGCACAGATTATTGACAGTAGAAGATGGAAGGCAAAATTTTTCTTGCAGTGGATTATTTCTTTATACACTTTAGATTTTGGATGAAAGAGCTGGGGAATTTCTGGTAAATAGACTTAGCAGATAGGGAAAGATTATTCAAAATGCACTAAAGGTTATGCTGTTACTGCACACTACTTTTTTTGTCATATAAAGACCTCTCTCCCTTCTCTACTTTGACTTCTTGGCAATGTTTCTAGTAATGCATATTATTTATTACAGGCACCTACTGTTACAATAGCTTCAAATGCTGTTATATATAGTTTATGTTGACCTCAAATAACTATTATGTGATAAAGTTTATTCTGACCATTGTGAGTGCCAGTATTGTTCATAATTGGGAAGAGGTTTTAAATTTTGTCAAAGCAAATAGTTTTTCTTGGTAGCTATTTGATAATTGGGAGAATGTATAAAATTTTGAAATCGAATTAGCTCCAAGGATTTGACTGGATCAAAATAATTCCACACATTATTTGAATATCCTTAAAAGTCTCTTTCCACATACTTAAGGAAATTAGGATCTCATCAATATCTAACTTTAAACACATAGCAATTTTACTTTGGATTCCATATATTTTTATAAAACAGTACCCTTAATAATCTGTTGATAACGAATCTTCTTGCTTCCCACATTCTTCAATGCCTTCTATTCAAGTACTTGACAAGCCTTCTGTTCAACGTTTTGTGTGTGGTACAGTAACAGTACCATGCTTGACTTCGGGCCTCTATAAGAATCATGTTTTTTTCTTTTTGTTGGGCTAAAAAAAAGAAATAAAAAGAAACTGGGCCAATTGGGCCGACCCAAAGCCCAACAGCCCGACCCGACCCAATTGTGTGATTGAGCCAATCGGGCCAAGCGAACAAACTTAGCGGTGTTTTTTGGCCTCTATTTTTAGAGTCCGGCCCAACCAAAAAATCGGGCCACTAAGCTGGACTAAAATTGACAACTCTACTCCTAAAATCGTTCTTGTATAATTCTGTTTGGACGTTCTTGCCCCATTTTATATAAAAAACAATACCTTTTAAAAAAGGCCGGTTACCTTAATTGAAGAAAACAAGACTTTTTTATATTATCGTCAAAAAAAGATTTTTTATATTAGTTTTTATCAAATATAACAATACTTTGGGTTTTTTTTTTCGCAACCCCCTTCTCTCCCAGACCCCCATAATAACCCTAACGGACAAAAATACCGCTAAAAACTTACAAAAATCAGAATTTACAAATCAAAAGTCATAAATCCGGAAAAGTGAGTGAAAAGCGGAGAGGAATCCGAATTTATCTGTAAATCCGGAAAGAAATCCGGAATTACCTCACGCGTTTGGTAATTCCGGTTCACAAATGTGAACCGAATTTACCTAACGTATGAGGTAATTCCGGATTTCTTTCCGGATTTACAGGTAAATTCGGGAATCCTATTTTTTTCATTTTTAATTATTAATTTTTTTATTTACATTTTTCTTTTTTATTTTGCAACAAAGGGAGAGTAGGCGAAGCGCACGCTTTAGCGCGAAGAGAGCCTTCGAGCAAGCGACACCCACTTTTACGACGGCAAAGATCTTTGGGAGTCCAGCGATGAGCAGTATGTCCAGTAGGAGTGCTACTCCTTCTCCGGGCACCCTAGAGAGGCTCAAATTTGCTGGACACGCTTCTGAGCGTGACAGGAAGGTGTCACCGAGGAGCTTAAGGAAAACACGGGGATCGTGACAGTATTTGAGGATCGCCTTTGTAGAGGACGCTTTCAGGGAGAACGTGGCACGGGGTGCTCATGAGCAGGCTGTACGGTGCTACACGCTCTTCTTGTTAGGCACCACCATTCTGGCCGACAAGAGTCACACATTACTGCCAGTGAGGTGGATGTATCTGATTCAGGATCTTCTGCAGTGTGGCCAGTGGTTTTGGGGTATAGCTACTCTCAGTGTCCTCTACACTGAGTTGACGGAAGCGGTCTTTCATACGACCAAGCAGTTTGGCGGATGCGCGACACTGCTCCAGGTAATCAATTATTTATTTTTTTAATTTAAGCTTTTAATTAAATTACTCATATATTAATAACTACTTATCTATTAATTTAATTATTTCAGTGCTGGATATACGAGCATTTTCCCATCGTCGTTGGTCGGAAAGTGTTTGCTAGGACACATCAGCCACGTGCCAGCAGCTGGGGGGAACAAGAAGCTAGATAAAATAAAGTTGGAGCACTTTAAGGAGCGGATAGATGCGCTGCAGTTGGAGGATGTCATTCTCACCCCTTATTCAGACCACAGGCAGTATGTTCCGTTATCGAACATATCTGTTTACAGAGGCTGGTTGACTTGGGCCGGTGAGCCGGTCCCCTACATGCCAGACAGGGTGCGTTGGCAGTTCAGGAAGGTCCAGAAGATCCCTGCTCCACCCATTTTGGGTAAACCTCCATCTGCGGACAGGATCATACGGGGTTGCTGAGGTATCAGATTCAGGCGCGGACTTTTTGGCAGGGTAGTACAGAGGCAGAGTACCACGGCGAGTGCAATCTTGATTACCTACCTTGGTACAGTCAGGTAACCAAGGTCCGTCTTACTCCGGTGCCAGTTTGCTGACCCAGACCTAGAGCCAAATCAGGAGCCCGTTGTCCCAGAGACAGATCAGGAGAGAATTTAGAGAGCAACTGCATTGGTTCGGGATGCGCTACATGTGGACCATTCACCTAATACTTCACGTCGTTATTTTGAGGCAGTTTTAGACATTTTGGCCCCGTAGTTGTATTTTACTTATTTGTATTTGTACTCGTATTTCATTCGTTATTTTATATATTTTGACGTATTTTAGATCATATATGACGTCTCTTTACTCGTATATCGTAACGCTTTCGTATTGTTATTTAAATCGTAAAACGTTCGTATCGTATTTTAAAAAATAAAACGCGCGTAAAACACAATTTAATACAGAAATTTTTAATAAATATAATTAAAAAAAACAAAGGGGATTTTCGGAAATCCCCACGAGAAATTCAAAAGCCCCTATTTTATGAACCAGATTTACCGTAAATTGAGGTAAATCCGGGAAACTTTTTTAATTTTTTTTAAATCAAATTTTTGGGGTATTTATGGGTTTTATGGGAAAATGGGGGTGTGAGAGATAAGGAAAGGGGTGGAAAAAAAATCCCAATACTTTAACCATTTGGTAAAAAAAAACTATACTTTTGCCAAATTACAAATAAAAAATCTCTTAAATTCCCAATTTTTTAAACCCTTCACACTTTTTGCTGTTGCCCTAACCATCGATAAATCAATTCTCCCTTCTTAAACAACTCTGTATCGCTTTTTGATTCACACTATAGGGAGTCGCGCATCGGCTGATTCAGCAAGGTCTTCTTTACTATTTGTTGTTTTACACTCTCTTCATTCCCATAGGTATGCTCTTTCTATATCTTTCTTTTTGTTTCCCATCCAGTATGTTTGTTTTATAACCCTAATTTGAAACTCGTTTGGAAAACGAAATCAATCAAAGTTCCAAAGCTTAAAGATTATTACTTTTCAATGTTATTTCTCATGACAGAGAATTCAATATCTCATGATTTTTTTAATTAAAACGTTGGGGAGGCATAATAGCTCATGGACATGTCTGGTACTAATATCATTTTTTTGTAACCCTAATAATGATTCGAATCTAATCTAATCTGAAACTTGTGTGAAAGTTGAAATCAATCAAAGCTTAGAGGTTATTGCTTTGCCATGCTACTTATTTCTCATGACTGAGGATATATCACATGTCAAAATTTTCAGGACTATGGTTGGTACTATGATTAGCGACTTACCTGATAGCATTATTCAGGACATAATTTCTTTTCTTCCTACTTAAGATGCCATAAGAACTTCTATATTAGCAAAAAGGTGGAGGTACTTTTCTTTACAAGAGTTGACATTGTATAATTGTTATTGGTTGAACATTAAGCTGATCAATATTGCAATTTCCACGCTAAGGATCTTGACCTTCCACTCTAATCCTTCTTCTTTTTATAAACCTGACCATTGTATTCTCAAGGTTGATGTTGTGAATCTTGTGTCTTTAAGTTACACTAGCTATCCAATCATGGAATTTATACCGGTTAACTTGACCTCAGTAGTTAATGCATACATCCATCTTATGATTGGCAATCCACGAAATGCACTATATGGTGCTGATAGTGCTTTTCAACTATTTAGTTGACTTAGTAGTGTAAAGTCTCTTAGAATATGAAATGAAACTCTCGAGGTATGTTTGATCATCTTTCTTATCTTTCTTTTTTCAATGTTGTATATAGGATAATGCCTATTGACAATACTGCCTTTAATTACGTGCGTAGTATCTTGGTGCAAACGATACTCTCCATCTCCTTCCTCCATTCCATAATTTGACACATCTTCATATGATTTCGGGGAAACAACTTAACACTAGTGAAAGATTAAAGGACATTCTCCCAAAGACTCCTAAACTTGAAGTTCTTCAGATTCGCACGGTACATCTTATATCTTTCTTCAGTGCTATTGTCTGCCATGTTTCAACGCTGACATTAATTTATTGATTCTTCTTCAGGTATTGAATGGTGAACTTTGGACATTGAGTTCGCTGCCTTGGTGTTTCAAATCTTCTCTCAAATTAGTTTGCATTTCAGATTTTTATGGAAAAGAAGATCAAATCGAATTGGTACAATTTTTGTTAGAAAATGCCACAGCCTTGAGGGAGATCAAGATATTCTGGTTGAGATGCATAACATCTAAAGATGCTGGATCAAATCAAGAATCAATTGCAACCTTCTCCTATCAGTAAATGTGTTATTACGTTTCAGTAAATCTTCTCTGTTGTTTTGGTTTCCTCATTCCTTCATTTACTTTAGTTGTTTTTTGTGTGAAAGGATTCAATATACTCATCTAACTTTATTACAACCCTCAAAACCGTGGTTGAATGAAATAGCTTCTCTTGGTTAGACCGCCATGACAACTTTATGGAACATTACTGTGTATTTAGTTGTTTAACTGGAGGTTAGGAGAAATCAGTTGGACCTTTTTATTTTCTAGAAAGTGTATGTTTTTTTTGAAGCATCTGAAGTTTAAAAAATGTTTAGTTCATCTAAAGTTTAAAATAGATATATGAAAGTGAATCTTTAAACTGCATGAGAAGTTAAAAATCCGTGGGTGAGTACTTGAAAAATTAATATAGTACTTGAAAAATTAATCCGTGGGTGAGGCTGCCTCCCCTGAATGATTCTAGAAGAGTGAACTTTGTTGATCAATTGCATGTAGGAATCATGTTTCATGAACAATTGGTTAATCAATTGCCACTATAACTACCATGTATGTTTTAATTCAAATTGCTAAGTATATTGGCCATTTAATGGCTCTACATGGATTTGACTATTTTCAAAAGCTGAATCAGCCAGTTACATATTGATAGGTACTGAAGTCCCTTGAACATATTTGTGAAGGAGTGATGATGCTGATAATGACAGATTTAAGTATAACCATAGTCCATAACTCTGGTTCACAATTTTAAGTATAAAATACATACACAATTTTAATAGAAAAAGGTCTCAAATAATCTTAGCATAGTTTCAAATTACACTGAAAGAAATCAAATTACTCATTGAAACTCTTAGTTTGCTTATTGCATACAAGTGTTCAATACATGTGCAGAAGATCAACACGTGCTTTATGTGAATCTTGACTTGAGATTTTGGATATAATAAAAAGTGAAAGACTGGTAAGTGTATATCTTTTCCTCTTCCTCTTTTCCTTACTAGGTGCATGGACTTATATTATTGAGATGACATAGAACTGCAGTTTTTCCAAGTTAATGGTGTTATTTAGAAAGAAGGATTTTTTCAATAGAAAAGTGTTAATCGGTAATAGGATTTTGTATGACCCTATCAATCCGTAATTGGATTTTGTATTGCACATTTAGATTAGCTTATTTTTGAGAGCTAGTGAAAAACAACTTACGAAGAAAAATAAGTTTTTATATTGATTCACAAGTTTTTAATAACAAAAATTATGGGCCTGTTTGACGGGTGCATCTAATATAGACCCTCTCAAAAAAGGTCTAAAGGTGGACCTGTACCATTTGTAGTAAAAAAGGATTTTATAATAACAAAAAATAGAAAATAAAAATAGTATTTTATTAAAACTTACTAAAAATAGGAGGGTCCACCGTTGGACTGGGTTCATATTAGACTTCCCCCTGTTTTTTTTGGTAGACAAAGAAAACAACAAAAAACCAAAAAAAAGGGCAAAACAGACAAATTAAACTCTCAAGTACTCAGTATCACTTGCATCACTCGCAAGGGTACTTTCAAGCTCAGCAACCAGCGAAGGGTCTTCAATGGTAGACCAAGGTGAATCGATCTAAACTCCAAGCTTAGCTAACAGATCAGCCGCTGCGTTTCCTTCTCTCCAAGTATGAAGCAACTTCACTGTCCACTCTTTCTTCAACTCATCCTTAATCGATTGAATTAGAACAACATGTTGATGAAACCTGTTTGTCTTCCTTCCAATAAGATCCAGAGCCATCTGAGAATCACAGTAACGAATCAAATTGCGAAATCCCAATTCCCAGGCAAGACGAAGCCAGATAAATCGCAAACAACTCCTCTTGAAGGATCTCCGATCGACTCAAACACCCCACGAAGCCAATAATCCAAGTGTCGTCGCTTCGTCGTAGAAGACCCCCGAAGCCATAATCTTCCCGGATTCCCAATCGAGCTACCATCAACATTCAAGACAACAGCATCAACCTTCGAATAGTGCCAAGCAATCGATTGCGGTTGGCGAGGAGCTCTCAGAAACCAAAATGATTTTCGCCAAGTTAGTAACATCCAACTTCAGTTTAAACATAGGAATATCTTCTTGAGCTAGGATCTGACTATTTCTCTTCCTCCATAGCCACCAAATACCTACACAAAACAAAGCAAACTTGTGGGAATTCACTCCGTAACGGAGCCACTCACCCACATTGTTGTTATCAAAAAAATATTCTCTGTGAAACCCATATCTCTCCAAAGGCAGAAGGATTGAGGGCAGTCTCGCAGGGCATGCAGAGCACTCTCGGGCGAATTCTGGCAACGGGAACAAGTGGGAACAGAAAGGATGCTTCTATGGTGAAGGACCTCCGCAGTTGGCAAAGAATTATGGCAAGCAAGCCACATTAGGACTCTAATTTTCTCAGGACTGGGAGTCTTCCAAATCCAATTCCACTGAAGATCTTCCGGAGGAGGGGAGGAGCCAGGAATAGCCAGAACGAGCAGAGTAAGTGCCATCCAATTGACTGATCCAGCTAAAACAATCAGGAACAAGAGGATTCATAACTACAGGTAACTCCAAAATGAACTTCCTAATGTCATTAGGTATGATAGTATAGAGACTGTCAAAGTTCCAATGACCATTTTGAATAATATCTTTGATGCATAAATGAGTATCATGTATGTTTAGATGAATTTTTGAATGAATTTTATTTTTTAGTTTTCAAAAACTATTTTTAGATGAATTTTTGAAAACTGTTTTTAAGAACAAAAGAAGAAAAAACTTGTTTGGTACACCTTATATCATGCTTCAGTGCTATTATCTACTATATTTCAAGGATAACAATAATTTGTCGATTCTTCTTTAGGGATTGGATGGTGGGCGTGGTTGGAAATTGAAGTCAGTGTCCTGCTGTTTCAAATCTTCTCTCAAATTATTTTGCATTTTTGATTTTGATGGACAGGAATATGACATCCATTTGGTGAAGTGTTTCTTAGAAAATGCCTCAGCCTTGAGGGAGATACAAATATTCTAGTTACAATGTATTACATATAACTTGGAGAAGCTGGCTCACATCAAAAACCTGTTGCAACCTTCTCTGTTCAGTAAATGTGTTATTAAGTATCCGTAAACTTTCTCAGTTCTTTTGTTTTCTTTCCTCCTTCCTTTGTTTTTGTTGTTTTTTGGAAGGGTTCAATTTACTCATCTAACTTCATACCAAATTCTAATACTTCAATTGCGGTTAGACTACTATGGCTACTTTATGGAACACACCTTGCGAACAAAACCAGTTTATATTATTAGAAATATAGATAAATTGTCAATACCTTTCATAAATAATGACTCGGGATGCCTTCAACTTTCAAGAATATCACATTGATTGATTGTTGTTCTGTCGTTAAGAGTCCGTTTGATTTACAAATAGGACAGTACTGGACATGAGAGTATTGGACAAGATTCTGTCCTGTAAATTGTTTGATGAACAATGGACAACACAAACATAAAAATATAAATTTTACTATAATTTTCTTTCTAATGTTTATAATGATTTTATATAACAAATATTATAATATTATTGTAATTAAAAAAAGAAAAATGTACGATGGAGAAGATGGAAGAGAGAGAGAGAAGGAGAGAGATGATGGAGAGAGGTCATGAGATGAGAAGATACAAGAGAGATGAGAGGTAGAGAGGGAGGAGAGAAAGAGAGATGAAGGAGATATGTCATGAGATGAGAATGTATTAGAGAGGTAGAGAAAAAGATAGAGAAGAATAGGATAGGAGAGAGAGAGAGAGATAAGAGAGAGAGAGGGGGGAGAATAGAGGAGAGAAAAAAACTATTAAATAAGAAATAAAAATAATATTTTGATATTTTTTTGAGTGATCAAGAAGTTGTACTGTGGAACAGAAAGTTGTATTGTGGTTTTGTAAGGTACAGGAATTTGGGTATTTGTCCAGTCCCTTACCCTCATTTCTGTCCAGTACTCTGAACAGTTTCACAATCAAACAGGGTACAACTAGAGTTGTTCAGTCCAGTCTCTTACTGCTTAGCGAATCAAACGCACCCTAAGCCTCATTATAATCAACTCTAGAATTCTTTGTGCAAAAGTAAGTAGTAATGTTGGGAATTGTTCAAAAATTATTTTTCTCTCCAATTTCTGGCTTCCCTTTCAATTCAATAGACGGCCTAAGATGTATCCCTTACCTTAGTCCCTATAAGTCCCAGAAGGATAACTAACGTGATTGAGTGAAAGATATCGTTGGTGAAAAATGTAGGCGTATGGGGTTCAAACCCCGCTCCATCTTCTCCTCTAACAACTAACACACTAATTTCTAACCATTTCGTCTATAAAAAAAACCTTAGTCCCTACCGGGGTTATAACCATAACCAAGTTCTGACAAATCTATATGAATGTCCCTCCCTTGTTTTAACCCATTGGATTTATCGCACCATTTAATAGCTGAATATTTAAATCACAGTTTATGTCTTTTGGTGAAATCACATTTTTGGGAATTTTGATGCAATTACGGGAAGCTATATTGAAACACACTTTTGTTTTTATAATAGGGTAAAATATATGTTTTTGATCACTACAAAATTGGGTCATTCTAAGTTTAGTCCCTACATTAACGAAATAGGTGTTTTAGTCCCCAACTTATTTTTTCGTTTGCAATAATAGTCCCTAGCGTTAAATAGACTAATGGAATATCCGATCAGCATTGATCCCCCTTTCTGTCAAGTAGAAACCCAAGAACTTGTCAGCTCGGACCCCAAAGGTGCATTTCTCCAAATTTAACCTCAAGGAATTTCTCCTTGCTTCTTCGAAATTTCCCTTAAGTCGGTCATATGGTCCTGGTCCGACTTACTCTTGATTATCATATCATCAAGATACACCTCTGCTATCTAACCGATCTGATTCCTGAAGATCTTATTCATCATCCTTTGGTAGGTCGACCCGACATTCTTCAGGCCAAAGGGAATTACCTTGTAGCAAAAGTTTCCCCGGTCGGTTTTCCTGAAGATCTGATTCCATTTTCATATTTTATCTCCCTTTAATCATTTTACTCTATTTTTCCGAGAGTTTTAACCAATTTGATATTTACAAATTGCTTGGGATTTTCATCTATATATAAATACACCTTTTGCAATAAAGAAAAAATTAATTAATAAAAGGGTGATTTGATTCAACACAAATGTCAAAATATCCATTTTGAGAAATGGAGTAATGGAAAAAATCCCTTTTTATATTTTCTTTCATTTTAATCGTATTACTCTTTATTTCCAGAGTTTTAACTATTTTGATATTTATAAGTCAAATGTGATTTCATATATAAAAACTTTATCTTTTTTGATTCTTCAAATCATGTATGATTAAATGTAGCTTAACTAATTAATTATTCAAAGTAAAGTATAAATTCTAAATTTAAATTATATTAGTAATTTATTATTACATTGATTGAGTCGAAGGGATACAAATTATTATATATATAACCATGTCACAAACAAACATCATACATCCTCATTATTCATACATCGTCTTGGAAAATAATTTTAAAAATGAGTAACCCAAAGATTTATTTTCTAGGCGTTATCTCTTTTGTGATCCTTTCTCTTGTTCTTTGGTGACCGTCTCACAACTTATGGCATCAAGAAATATGTTCTTCTGGTCCAAATGGAGCACAACCACTTGATCCAGTACCCATGAAATCACAATCTTCTTTGATTTTCAAGGATCTTGGCTTCAATTATGAGATCAAGAGACTTGTTCCTCTGTCCAAACCCAAAGATTATCACCCGACCCACCTATTGTGGCAAGTTCAAAGGAATACAATTTTAATAATGAGATTAAGAGATCGGTTCCTACGGGTCCAAACCCAAATCATCACCCCGACCCGAGACTGTTGTGGCAAGTTCGGAAGAATCTGGTTTTAATCTTGTGGTTAAGAGACGTGTTCCTTTTGGTTCAAACCCAACACACTTATTACGATCCAAAGTACCTACAATGGTAAAATCAAAAAACATGGTTATGATCATGAGATTAAGAGACTTGTTCCTACAGTCCAAATCCAAAGAGAATCTCCCGATCCAACACCCATTTCGGAAAGGTCAAAGGATTATGATCTAAATTATTAGATCAAAAGACTTGTTTCTAGAGGCACAAACACGACTATGGAACATTCTTTTGTGAATTTCCATTCATAATGCTTCATTTAAAGGCTTATAGTTTATGCAATAAATACAAATGTCCTTCTCTAAATAAATAGTAAATTGTTCTTATGACTAGACTATCAATCAAAAGTACTGTCGTGCACCATTTGGTTATAATTTAAGGTGTTTTGCCATTCATACAAACATACATAACTATATAAATATAAAATCTTATGCTAGTTAGCTAAAAAACATTTGAATGAAGATTTTAAGGTTAAATATTTTATTTGTGCAGCTTGGGATGTAAAATACTATATGCTCATCATCTACCAAAATGATCATCCACTAAATATTTAATTAAATGTACCTTACTAACTTATTATTTGATTATAAAACTTGTATAACAATATAGTTAATCATGGTTGTTTTTGGTATCGAAAACTATCAGAGAAAGGGACACTATTGTGAATGAGAACGAGGCCTGAGAGTTTTCTTAAAATTGGACCGAACAACACTTCAACTCTTCAAGTATGGTTCGTAAGGAACTAATTGTGTTGTATTATAGTACTAAATTATCGTTTTTAACCTTAATTTTATTAAAGCGATTTAAAATAAAAATCACGAATTGAAGTCTAAATTTGAAATAGACACATTCATACATTAATGTGATTACATAAAGAAATGACCCAAATATTATTAGGGTCTTAAAAATGAAGAGTTTTATCTATTTTGATATTTATAAGTCAAATGTGATTTCGTATATAAAAACTTTATCTTTTTTGATTCTTCAAATCATGTATGATTAAATGTAGTGAACTAATTAATTATTCAAAGTTAAGTATAAATTCTAAATTTAAATTATATTAGTAATTTATTATTACATTGATTGAGTCGAAGGGATACAAATTATTATATATATAACCATGTCACAAACAAACATCATACATCCTCATTATTCATACATAGTCTTGGCAAATAATTTTAAAAATGAGTAACCCAAAGATTTATTTTCTAGGCGTTATCTCTTTTGTGATCCTTTCTCTTGTTGCTGGTGACCGTCTCACAGCTTATGGCAACAATAAATTTGTTCTTTCTGGTCCAAATGGAGCAAAACCACTTGATCCAGTACCCATGAAATCACAATCTTCTTTGATTTTCAAGGATCTTGGCTTCAATTATGAGATCAAGAGATTTGTTCCTACAGGTCCAATCCCAGCATTATAACCCGACCCACCTATTGTGGCAAGTTCAAAGGAATACAATTTTAATAATGAGATTAAGAGATCGGTTCCTACGGGTCCAAACCCAAAGATCATCACGACCCAAAGACTGTGTGGCAAGTTCTGAAGAATATGGTTTTAATCTTGTGGTTAAGAGACGTGTTCCTTTTGGTTCAAACCCAACACGCTTACTCCGATCCAAAGACTACAATGGTAAAATCAAAAAAACATGGTTATGATCATGAGATTAAGAGACTTGTTCCTCTGAGTCCAAATCCAGCAGAATCTCTCGATCCAACACCCATTTCGGAAAGGTCAAAGGATTATGATCTAAATTATTAGATCAAAAGACTTGTTTCTAGAGGCACAAACACGACTATGGAACATTCTTTTGTGAATTTCCATTCATAATGCTTTATTTAAAGGCTTATAGTTTATGCAATAAAAATGTCCTTCTCTAAATAAATAGTAAATTGTTCTTATGACTAGACTATCGGTCCAAAAGTAATCGCTGCACCATTTGGTTATAATTTAAGGTGTTTTTCCATTCGTACAAACATACATAACTATATAAATATAAAATCTTATGCTAGTTAGCTAAAAAACATTTGAATGAAGATTTTAAGGTTAAATATTTTATTTGTGCAGCTTGGGATGTAAAATACTATACTCATCATCTACCAAAAAGATCATCCACTAAATATTTAATTAAATGTACCTTACTATCTTATTATTTGATTATAAAACTTGTATAACAATATAGTTAATAATGGTTGTTTATGGTATCGAAAACTATCAGAGAAAGGGACACTATTGTGAATGAGGACGAGGCCTAAGAGTTTTCTTAAAATTGGACAGAACAACACTTCAACTCTTCAAGTATGGTTCGTAAGGAACTAATTGTGTTGTATTATAGTACTAAATTATGGTTTTTAACCTTAATTTTATTAAAGCGATATCATAAAAATCACGAATTGAAGTCTAAATTTGAAATAGACACATTCATACATTAATGTGTTTACATAAAGAAATGACCCAAATATTATTAGGGTCTTAAAAATGAATAGAGTAGTAGAAAAGTATACAAACAGGACAGACTTGATATCTAGATTAGGGTCATAAACCTTAATTAGTTACACAAACTACTCTTAGATGACCATAATTCAAATTAAAAGAGCACCAACAACTATTATTTCTAAGAGTTTTCAATTCTACTCCAAGCTCTCAAGATAGAGTTTTGGGTATGAAAAAAACTCTATTGAGAGGAGAGAAACACAAGAACCGACAAAGTCGATACTCGTAGTCAGTCAGATTCCCTAAAATAGATTAATCAACATTGGAATAGATAGATATTACACACTAATAAAGATGAAAACAAAACATAAATGTCAATATATCCATTTAGATTTGGATATCCATTTTAATATTTTATTCCACTTTAATCGTCCTACTCTTTATTAACGAGAGAATTTTTATAAAAAAAAAAGTTTTGAAAATATTGCAAGTGATCTTATAATATTTAAAGTATACCTTTTTACATTTAACTTACCTAGCTGGTATGATTTGAAATTAAAATGGCAAAAAAGAAAAATCAATATAAAAATGTGATTTGATTAAACACAAATGTCAACATATCCATTTTAAGAATTACAGTCACTAGTGCAGAAGACATTTAGCATCGGTTGTTTTGGACATTTAGCATCGGTTATCCCGGGATGAGCTATCCTTATTCTGCCTATTTTGGTCATCACAAGGTCGCTCATGGCGCGCTCTCGAGATTCAATCGGATAATGAATCTTCAATTGCCATGAAGTCTTGCGCTCTTTGGAGGAAAGCACAGATAACTATCATTTATGATGGTTATGACTTGCTCTTTAAGCTTGATTTTATGTGAATTAACAATCATGATGTTTGATTTATTTTGTAAACTAAGTTTTTAGGTTAGAAATAATTGTGCGGGCCTGACTTGGATTTAATTGGGCATTTTGATGCCCTTGTGCGTTTAATCTGCGTTTTGTGTGTAAGTGTTGCGACAGAAGTGCCATCGCAATTGCAAATCTGCGAAAGATGAGAGAGAAAGATTGAAGGGACACAGAAATTGAGGCAAGGACAATTGTCAGAGCCGAGGAAACACGGAATGGAGTGACCTCATGAGAATCTTGCACAATTGCCCGTTACCTAGGGAAATGTACCTTCATTAGGTCATTTTTAGGGTTGTGTGCCCAAGACACTATATAAAGAAATTTTGCCTTTTCATTTGTATGCTCTACCGTCAGGAAGGAAGTACAAAGATAGCTTCCCCTCTTTGCGTGCAAGCTCACTACTAAATACCAAATTGATTCATTGCTGAGACTATTGCTGCAGCATCACTGGAGTTACATTTTCTTGGTGGATTCTACTTTGGACTAGCTGGATTAGTCCTCCGTTTCTATCCTTGGAATTCTTCTACTGTTCTCCCTTAGTAGTATACTTTCTTACCTTGAATTTTGTAATATGACTTCTAATCTTTTGCTTAAGTTATTTTCCATATTTTGTAAGCTCAATATGAGCTAAAACTCATAGTTGAGATGTTGGATCTGATGTAGCTAAATTTCTATGTGATTAATGAAGTATGTTCAATGTTATGCATTATATCTTGTGTGTTACAATATTTCCATTTTAGATTAGGATTGGCCGTCTAATCTAAATAGCATTTATAAATTCAGAGATGCTTTGTAAATTTATCTCACAAGGCAATATGGATTGTGTTCATTAAAAGAGATTTTAATGTTCTTTTCTTAAACCCTAGAGATAGGGGGGCAAAGTCCTTAAGGTGAAAACTGCCGGTGCCCTAGCAGCCTAGGAGGTACTCCTTTAGGGTTTAGAGATAAACTCTTGCGAGGAAAACCTAGTGTGAAGTATTAGAGAAAATATGTCTTATTGCTGCAGCAACTAATACTGCAGCATTGAATGTACCCTTAATTGCATTTTAATGAAACTACTGAAGTGAATGCATCTCAGCTTGTTCTCATCACTGATTTCCATTACCCTTTTACTTTTAACACTGTTTATGTTACCCCAAATTTGTGTGTGATTTACTTTCGTCACTAATTTGTTAGCCAAATTAAACTATCATAATTAAACATAATTCCTCGTGGGAACGATCTCACTTACATTATATTACTTGTTTGGACAGTGTACACTTGCACTACCACGTTTTCTTACAACAAGCACTTAAGTCTGTCGGCCTGTTCAACCCGACCTCTTGTGCGAACAAGCTGACGGGCCTAAGTCCGCAATTTATACATTTCCACTTATCCTTGTCTTCTAATCTTCAGACAGTACTGCCTCCTTGTTGAAGCGGTCCACGTATACTCTTAAGGTCTCATTCTCTCCTTGAACGATTGCGTCCAAGACTTCCTTTGGTCAGTCTTGGCATCTGTTGGCCGTGTAATGCACTGAGAAAACCCTTACCAGCTCGTTCAAGAAAAAATAGTGTTTGGCCTAAGGGTGTCCCACCATTCCAGGGCACGATCCTCAAGAGATAACGGGAATAGTTTTCACTTCATTATCTCGTTCACATTCCTATATCAGCCGACATTATTAAAGTATTTTATTTTCTTGTTCGGGTCATCGAGGCCAGTGTATATTTTCATAGGAGGAGGCTTTTTCAACTCCCTAGGAATAGGATATCAATCGATCTCCCTAGTGAAAGGGTCTTCTCCCCCCAAGTCGTGATATTTGGGAAGCGTTTGGTACACAGGTGGGGGTAGGACGTAGCCGGTCAGCCAAGGCTTCATGGCCGCTCTGAAGGGTTCCTCCTAGGTCGTTCGCGGTACCTAGGGTCATCACGTGATTCCTCAGGGGGCTGCAATGCATATCCAAGATGCACAAACTCGTTGTAGGGGTCCCAAGACTGGCTTCTTGATCGGTGTCAGGATCTAGATGATTCAGAAGAAGAGTACCTCGTGGGTGAGTAAACCGATTCAGGATTGTAGGTCGAGTCTTTCGAGTCGGGCATGTAGACTAGAGGCGGCGAGCGGTCGTGACGCCCACCCCTTCAAGGGGGAGATCTGTGCACTTGGTTCCTACGTGGAGGAGACCAGTGCGAAGCGCTCCTGCGAGGAGGACTCCGGTGGGTAAAGTTCCTACGGGGAGGCGTCCTATGTCTTCGTGGTGGCGGTCTTGCACCCTGAGGTCGTGGAGGATTCCGTGGCCAAAGGACCGCTCGCGGGCGGGCCGACGACTCACCTTGTTCATATTGGGTGACGATTTCACCTTGTTCAGCTATGACTTGGTCCCTTGCATGTAGAAATTCAAGGACCGTCTGCGTGTGAGTTGTCTTTGGAAGAGCGGCCGATGGGATCTCCTCCACCAATCCGGTGGAAGTTCTGCCGTGTGCCCCGCACCGTCGGATATTGTGGGTCGCCATCCTGCGATTCATGGATCGTGACGGAATACCACGAGGGGTTTCTGCCGTTGGTCCGTTAGGGTCGAGGGTTGTGCCTCGGAGGAGGCACGAGTCTGCGGATGCGTCTGCGTGGAGGCATGCTTTTGAAGGTAGGATAGCGCTAGGACTCTCCCACTATGGTCGCCAATTGATCGTACCTTGATCAATTAAGGGTAGTCTGCTTGTCAAATTGTCTAGTCCAGTGTTGATATGAGTGAAGGAATGGGGTCTCGGCCGCACGCGGGTGGTTCCCGCAATGACACTCCAATGCTCAAGTCGAAATGTGCGATCGGGCGTGTTCTCAACGTGTAGATTACGCACCTAATTATTGGGATCTGACCCCTATTTATGCAATGCTTATCCGCGCAGCGCCCTAGCCATTAGAGATCGCGCATATTGCAAAGCAAGATTCTTATTGGGCTTATTTGGGCCATTCTCGGCGAATGGGCCTCTAGCCCATCCAAACAAATGGAAAAAGAAAAATCAATTTAAAAATGTGATTTGATTAAACACAAATGTCAAAATATCCATCTAAAGATCTAACGCGACTTGCATGCCGCAAATTGGGGAAGAATTTTTTTCGTCTTCCAATTTTTTGGTTACTTGGCTTTTGTTTTGTTTTGTTTTATTTTTCTGCTTTCTTTGTTTTTTTCTTCTTTTACTTTTTTTGTCACTATGTAATTAGTGTCTAGGAAATTTGGTGACTACTTAGTACTCGGTTTTGTCGACTTGTGTGGTATCTCTCCTTGCCAATAGAGTTTTTGTCACACCCAAGGTTCTTCATTTGTATTTTAAGGTGTTACATTTTTTTCTTTTTTATATTTTAAGAAGTACTATATAATCTCGTAAAATTGTACTTGTTTAAATAAGAAAATTTCCAGTGAAAAAAAGATTTAATTTTGTAAGAAAATAAGTAAAGTTAGATGCCAAACTGTGTGTTTTGGTGTACGTGAAATGTTAGACATTGTGTTTTGGGGTACTTTAGGATTCATAATTTTTTTTAACTCTTTAAATACTAGAAGTTTCTTCGTAAATAACCAGTTTGGTAAAAAATAATAAGTTTTTGGCAAAATATGTAAAGTGCGATGTTGACATTGTATTTTGAGATACTTAAGGGTCCGAAAATAGTTAGATGTTCCAATACGCAAAGTTCGTTTCTCAATAATCTATTTGATGGAAATAAATTTCATGGCAAACTACATTAAGTGTAATTCTAGCCAGTGTGTTTTGGGATACTTTAGAATCTACAAAAAAAATTACATGTCCAAATTGGTATTTTCTTGTTTTTTTAGATAATTTTGCATCAACAAGTATTAGAAACATACTTAAATTGGTGTTTAGTTTTATATAAACTCTGCATGATACCTACGTACGTGGTTCAGTTTCTAATTATGTTGTCTTCTTTTCTCTTTATTATGGGTTACGTTTTTATATTTACATTTTTTTGGTAAACTGAGTATCCTCTACGTGCAAATCCCTCGAACCGGGTAGGACCGTATTTTGGGTTAAGTTTTTATAGTTACATTTGATGAATATAGATAATGTTATTATAGGTTGTCGTTTATGTTACAACTTTACGCAGTTTGTGTTATGACTTGATCTAATATGTGTGGTTAGGTCGTTGTTTATGCTCCAACTTTAAGTTGTTTGTGTTATGACTTAATATGTGTGACTTTTGTCTTTAACTATGATGTCTTTCTAACACTTAGAATTTGTTTGATATTGTTATTTATTGTTGGTTTAGTTTAAAAGTAATTTATTTAATCAATGGTGAGAAAACTCGTCCATCAGACGGGAGGTGAGTTGTTTATTGTTGGTTTTGTTTATAATATTTAAAGTATGCCTTTTTACATCTAATTTATCTATGTGGCATGATTTGACATTAAAATGGCAACAAAGAAATATCAATTTAAAAAAAATTGATTTGATTCAACACAAATGTCACAATATCCATTTTGAGAAATAGTGTATTGGAAAAATATCTATTTTCTTTTTTTAATCGTTTTGGAACTCTTTATTTCAAAAAATTTATTCATTTCTATATTTACAAGTCACACGAGATTGTCATCTATAAAAAAATTAACTTTTTTGATTCTTCAAATCAAGTATGATTAAAAGCGGTCAAATAATAAGAAGTTCTAAAAATATTTCAAGTGATCTTATAATATTTAAAATATACCTTTTTAAATTTAATTTATTAATGTCTTCATTAAAATGACAACAGACAAAATGTTAATTGAAAAAACGTGATTTGATTCAACGCAAATGTTAAAATATCTTTTTTGAGAAATAAAATAATGGAAATAAAATTTCCATTTTCATATTTTATCTCCCTTTAATCATTTTACTCTATTTTTCCCAGAGTTTTATCCAATTTGATATTTACAAATTGCTTGGGATTTTCATCTATATATAAATACACCTTTTGCAATAAAGAAAAAATTAATTAAAAAAAGGATGATTTGATTCAACACAAATGTCAAAATATCCATTTTGAGAAATGGAGTAATGGAAAAAATCCCTTTTTATATTTTCTTTCATTTTAATCGTATTACTCTTTATTTCCAGAGTTTTAACTATTTTGATATTTATAAGTCAAATGTGATTTCATATATAAAAACTTTATCTTTTTTGATTCTTCAAATCATGTATGATTAAATGTAGCGAACTAATTAATTATTCAAAGTAAAGTATAAATTCTAAATTTAAATTATATTAGTAATTTATTATTACATTGATTGAGTCGAAGGGATACAAATTATTATATATATAACCATGTCACAAACAAACATCATACATCCTCATTATTCATACATCGTCTTGGCAAATAATTTTAAAAATGAGTAACCCAAAGATTTATTTTCTAGGCGTTATCTCTTTTGTGATCCTTTCTCTTGTTGTTTGGTGACCGTCTCACGACTTATGGCATCAAGAAATATGTTCTTTCTGGTCCAAATGGAGCACAACCACTTGATCCAAAGCACCCATGAAATCACAATCTTCTTTGATTTTCAAGGATCTTGGCTTCAATTATGAGATCAAGAGACTTGTTCCTACAGTCCAAACCCAAAGATTATCACCCGACCCACCTATTGTGGCAAGTTCAAAGGAATACAATTTTAATAATGAGATTAAGAGATCGGTTCCTACGGTCCAAACCCAAAGATCATCACCCGACCCAATACTGTTGTGGCAAGTTCGGAAGAATCTGGTTTTAATCTTGTGGTTAAGAGACGTGTTCCTTTTGGTTCAAACCCAACACGATTACGATCCAAGACCTACAATGGTAAAATCAAAAAACATGGTTATGATCATGAGATTAAGAGACTTGTTCCTACAGTCCAAATCCAGTGAATCTCTCGATCCAACACCCATTTCGGAAAGGTCAAAGGATTATGATCTAAATTATTAGATCAAAAGACTTGTTTCTAGAGGCACAAACACGACTATGGAACATTCTTTTGTGAATTTCCATTCATAATGCTTCATTTAAAGGCTTATAGTTTATGCAATAAATACAAATGTCCTTCTCTAAATAAATAGTAAATTGTTCTTATGACTAGACTATCAATCAAAAGTACTGTCGTGCACCATTTGGTTATAATTTAAGGTGTTTTTCCATTCATACAAACATACATAACTATATAAATATAAAATCTTATGCTAGTTAGCTAAAAAACATTTGAATGAAGATTTTAAGGTTAAATATTTTATTTGTGCAGCTTGGGATGTAAAATACTATATACTCATCATCTACCAAAAAGATCATCCACTAAATATTTAATTAAATGTACCTTACTATCTTATTATTTGATTATAAAACTTGTATAACAATATAGTTAATAATGGTTGTTTAGGGTATCAAAAACTATCAGAGAAAGGGACACTATTGTGAATGAGGACGAGGCCTGAGAGTTTTCTTAAAATTGGACCGAACAACACTTCAACTCTTCAAGTATGGTTCGTAAGGAACTAATTGTGTTGTATTATAGTACTAAATTATGGGTTTTAACCTTAATTTTATTAAAGCGATATAATAAAAATCACGAATTGAAGTCTAAATTTGAAATAGACACATTCATACATTAATGTGTTTACATAAAGAAATGACCCAAATATTATTAGGGTCTTAAAAATGAATAGAGTAGTAGAAAAGTATACAAACAGGACATACTTGATATCTAGATTAGGGTCATAAACCTTAATTAGATACACAAACTACTCTTAGATGACCATAATTCAAATTAAAAGAGCACCAACAACTAGTATTTCTAAGAGTTTTCAATTCCACTCCAAGCTCTCAAGATAGAGTTTTGGGTATGAAAAAAACTCTATTGAGAGGAGAGAAACACAAGAACCGACAAAGTCGATACTCGTAGTCAGTCAGATTCCCTAAAATAGATTAATCAACATTGGAATAGATAGATATTACACACTAATAAAGATGAAAACAAAACATAAATGTCAATATATCCATTTAGATTTGGAAAAATATCCATTTTAATATTTTATTCCACTTTAATCGTCCTACTCTTCATTAACGAGAGAATTTTTATAAAAAAAAATAAGTTTTGAAAATATTGCAAGTGATCTTATAATATTTAAATTATACCTTTTTACATTTAACTTACCTAGCTGGTATGATTTTAAATTAAAATGGCAAAAAAGAAAAATCAATATAAAAATGTGATTTGATTAAACACAAATCTCAACATATCCATTTTAAGAATTACAGTCACTAGTGCAGAAAAGACATTTAGCATCGGTTGTTTTGGACATTTAGCATCGGTTATCCCGGGATGAGCTATCCTTATTCTGCCTATTTTGGTCATCAGAAGTTCGCTCGCGGGCGCTCCTCGAGATTCAACTGGATAATGAATCTACAATTGCCATGAAGTCTTGCGCTCTTTGGAGGAAAGCACAGATAACTATCATTTATGATGGTTATGACTTGCTCTTTAAGCTTGATTTTATGTGAATTAACAAGCATGATGTTTGATTTATTTTGTAAATTAAGTTTTTAGGTTAGAAATAATTGTGCGGGCCTGACTTGGATTTAATTGGGCATTTTGATGCCCTTGTGCGTTTAAGCGTGTTTTGTGTGTAAGTGTTGCAATAAAGCCATCGCAATTGCAAAATGCGAAAGATGAGAGAGAAAGATTGAAGGGACACGAAATTGAGGCAAGGACAATCGCCGAGAGCCGAGGAAACACGGAATGGAGTGACCTCATAAGAATCTTCCACAATTGCCCGTTACCTAGGGAAATGTACCTTCATTAGGTCATTTTTAGGGTTGTGTGCCCAAGACACTATATAAAGAAATTTTGCCTTTTCATTTGTATGCTCTACCAGTCGTGAAGGAAGTATAAAGATAGCTTCCCCTCTTTGCGTGCAAGCTCACTACTAAATACCAAATTGATTCATTGTTTGAGACTATTGTTTGCAAAGATCACCGAGTTACATTTTCTTGGTGGATTATACTTTGGACTAGCCGGATCACCCTCCGTTTCTATCCTTGGAGTTCTTCTCTTTGTTCTCCCTTAGTAGTATACTTTCTTACCTTGAATTTTGTAATATGACTTCTAATCTTTTGCTTAAGTTATTTTCCATATTTTGTAAGCTCAATATGAGCTAAACTCATAGTTGAGATGTTGGATCTGATGCAGCTAAATTTCTATGTGATTAATGAAGTATGTTCAATGTTTAGCATTATATCTTGTGTGTTACAATATTTCCATTTTAGATTAGGATTGGCTGCCTAATCTAAATAGCATTTATAAATTCGAGAGATGGTTTGTAAATTTATCTCACAAGGCAATATGGATTGTGTTCATTAAAAGAGATTTTAATGTTCTTTGCTTAAACCCTAGAGATAGGAGGGCAAAGTCCGTAAGGTGAACACTGCCGGTGCCCTAGCAGCCTAGGAGGTACTCCTTTAGGGTTTAGAGATAAACTCTTGCGAGGAAAACCTAGTGTGAAGTATTAGAGAAAATATGTCTTATTGTCAAGCAAAGAACTAATGCTTGCAAACATTGAATGTACCATTAATTACATTTTAATGAAGCTCTTTGAAGTGAATGCATCCCACTTGTTCTCATCACCGATTTCCATTACCCTTTTACTTTTAACATCATTTATGTTACCCCAAATTTGTGTGTCATTTACTTTCCTCACTAATTTGTTAGCCAAATTAAACTATCATAATTAAACATAATTCCTCGTGGGAACGATCTCACTTACATTATATTACTTGTTTGGACAAAGGTACACTTGCACTACCACGTTTTCTTACAACAAGCACTTAAGTCATTTACTGCTCAACCCGACCTCTTGTGCGAACAAGCTGTCGGGCCTAAGTCCGCAATTTATACATTTCCACTTATCCTTGTCTTCTAATCTTCAGACAGTACTGCCTCCCTGTTGAAGCGGTCCACGTATACTCTTAAGGTCTCATTCTCTCCTTGAACGATTGCGTCCAAGACTTCCTTTGGCCAGTCTTGGCATCTGTTGGCCGTGTAATGCGCTGAGAAAACCCTTACCAGCTCGTCCCAAGAAAAAATGGTGTTTGGCCTAAGGGTGTCCCACCATTCCAGGGCACGATCCTCAAGAGATAACGGGAATAGTTTGCACTTCATTATCTTGTTCACATTCCTATATCAGCAGACATTATTAAAGTATTTTATTTGCTTGTTCGGGTCACCGAGGCCAGTGTATATTTTCATAGGAGGAGGCTTTTTCAACTCCCTAGGAATAGCATATCAATCGATCTCCCTAGTGAAGGGGTCTTCTCCCCCCAAGTCGTGATATTTGGGAAGCGTTTGGTTCACAGGTGGGGGTAGCACGTAGCCGGTTAGCCAAGGCTTCATGGCCGCTCTGAAGGGTTCCTCCTAGGTCGTTCGCGGTACCTAGGGTCATGACGTGATTCCTCAGGGGGCTGCAATGCATATCCAAGATCCACAAACTCGTTGTAGGGGTCCTAAGACTGGCTTCTTGATCGGTGTCAGGATCTAGATGATTCACAAGAAGAGTACCTCTTGGGTGAGTAAACCGATTCAGGATTGTAGGTCGAGTTTTTCGAGTCAGGCATGTAGACTAGAGGCGCGAGCGGTCGTGACGCCCCTTCTTCGAGGGAGATCTGTGCACTTGGTTCCTACGTGGAGGAGACCAGTGCGAAGCGCTCCTGCGAGGAGGACTCTGATGGGTAAAGTTCCTACGGGGAGGCGTCCTATGTCTTCGTGGTGGCGGTCTTGCACCCTGAGGTCGTGGAGGATTCTGTGGCCAAATGACCGCTCGCGGGCGGGCCGACGACTCACGTTGTTCATATTGGGTGACGATTTCACCTTGTTCAGCTATGACTTGGTCCCTTGCATGTAGAAATTCAAGGACCGTCTGGGTGAGATATGCTGGAAGAGCGGCTGGGATGCCGGCCTCCACCAATTCCGGTGGAAGTTCCTGTCAGGTGCCCTGCACCATCGGATATTGTGGGTCGCCATCCTGCGATTCATGGATCGTGACGGGAACCCCCGAGGGGTTTCTGCTTTGTTGATCTGTTGGGGTCGAGGGTTGTGCCCTGGAGGAGGCACGAGTCTGCGTTCGTCTGCGTGGAGGCATGCTTTTGAAGGTAGGATAGCGCTAGGACTCTCCCACTATGGTCGCCAATTGATCGTACCTTGATCAATTAAGGGTAGTCTGCTTGTCAAATTGTCTAGTCCATTGTTGATATGAGTGAAGGAATGGGGTCTCGGCCGCACACGGGTGGTTCCTGCAATGACACTCCAATGCTCAAGTCGAAATGCGATCGATCGGCGGTTCTCAACGTGTAGATTACGCACCTAATTATTGGGATCTGACCCCTATTTATGCAATGCTTATCCGCGCAGCGCCCTAGCCATTAGAGATCGCGCATATTGCAAAGCAAGATTCTTATTGGGCTTCGCTGGGCCATTCTCAGCGAATGGGCCTCTAGCCCAGTCCGAAACAAATGGAAAAAAAGAAAAATCAATTTAAAAATGTGATTTGATTAAACACAAATGTCAAAATATCCATCTAAAGATCTAACGCGGCTTGGCATGCCGCAAATTGGGGGGAAGAATTTTTTTTTCGTCTTCCAATTTTTTGGTTACTTGGCTTTTGTTTTGTTTTGTTTTATTTTTCTGTTTCTTTGTTTTTTTTCTTCTTTTACTTTTTTTTTGTCACTATGTAATTAGTGTCTAGGAAATTTGGCTGACTACGAGTACTCGGTTTTGTCAGCTTGTGTGGTTATCTCCTCACTTGTGAGTTTTTGTCACACCCAAGGTTCTTCATTTGTATTTTAAGGTGTTACATTTTTTCTTTTTATATTTTAAGAAGTACTTTATAATCTCGTAAAATTGTACTTGTTTAAATAAGAAAATTTCCATGAAAAAGATTTAATTTTGTAAGAAAATAAGTAAAGTTAGATGCCAAACTGTGTGTTTTGGTGTACGTGAAATGTTAGACATTTGATCAATATAGATAATGTTATTATAGGTCATTCGTTTATGTTACAACTTTACGCAGCTTTGTGTTATGACTTGATCTAATATGTGTGGTTAGGTCGTTGTTTATGCTCCAACTTTAAGTTGTTTGTGTTATGACTTGATCTAATATGTGTGACTTTTGTCTTTAACTATGATGTCTTTCTAACACTTAGAATTTGTTTGATATTGTTATTTATTGTTGGTTTAGTTTAAAAGTAATTCATTTAATCAATGGTGAGAAAACTCGTCCATCGACGGGAGGTGAGGTTGTTTATTGTTGGTTTTGTTTATAATATTTAAAGTATGCCTTTTTACATCTAATTTATCTATGTGGCATGATTTGACATTAAAATGGCAACAAAGAAATATCAATTTAAAAAAAATTGATTTGATTCAACACAAATGTCACCATATCCATTTTGAGAAATAGTGTATTGGAAAAATATCTATTTTCTTCTTTTAATCGTTTTGGAACTCTTTATTTCAAAAAATTTATTCATTTCTATATTTACAAGTCACACGAGATTGTCATCTATAAAAAATTATCTTTTTGATTCTTCAAATCAAATATGATTAAAAGCGGTCAAATAATAAGAAGTTCTAAAAATATTTCAAGTGATCTTATAATATTTAAAATATACCTTTTTGAATTTAATTTATTAATGTGTACATTAAAATGACAACAGACAAAATGTTAATTGAAAAAACGTGATTTGATTCAACGCAAATCTTAAAATATCTTTCTTGAGAAATAGAGTAATGGAAATAAAATTTCCATTTTCATATTTTTATCTCCCTTTAATCATTTTACTCTATTTTTCCGAGAGTTTTATCCAATTTGATATTTACAAATTGCATGGGATTTTCATCTATATATAAATACACCTTTTGCAATAAAGAAAAAACTAATTAAAAAAAGGGTGATTTGATTCAACACAAATGTCAAAATATCCATTTTGAGAAATGGAGTAATGGAAAAAATCCCTTTTTATATTTTCTTTCATTTTAATCGTATTACTCTTTATTTCCAGAGTTTTAACTATTTTGATATTTATAAGTCAAATGTGATTTCATATATAAAAACTTTATCTTTTTTGATTCTTCAAATCATGTATGATTAAATGTAGCGAACTAATTAATTATTCAAAGTAAAGTATAAATTCTAAATTTAAATTATATTAGTAATTTATTATTACATTGATTGAGTCGAAGGGATACAAATTATTATATATATAACCATGTCACAAACAAACATCATACATCCTCATTATTCATACATCGTCTTGGAAAATAATTTTAAAAATGAGTAACCCAAAGATTTATTTTCTAGGCGTTATCTCTTTTGTGATCCTTTCTCTTGTTGCTTGGTGGCCGTCTCACAACTTATGGCATCAAGAAATATGTTCTTTCTGGTCCAAATGGAGCACAACCACTTGATCCAGCACCCATGAAATCACAATCTTCTTTGATTTTCAAGGATCTTGGCTTCAATTATGAGATCAAGAGACTTGTTCCTCTGTGTCCAAACCCAAAGATTATCACCCGACCCACCTATTGTGGCAAGTTCAAAGGAATACAATTTTAATAATGAGATTAAGAGATCGGTTCCTCTGGGTCCAAACCCAAAGATCATCACCCGACCCAAGACTGTTGTGGCAAGTTCGGAAGAATCTGGTTTTAATCTTGTGGTTAAGAGACGTGTTCCTTTTGGTTCAAACCCAACACGCTTACGATCCAAAGACCTACAATGGTAAAATCAAAAAACATGGTTATGATCATGAGATTAAGAGACTTGTTCCTACAGTCCAAATCCAAAGCAGAATCTCCCGATCCAACACCCATTTCGGAAAGGTCAAAGGATTATGATCTAAATTATTAGATCAAAAGACTTGTTTCTAGAGGCACAAACACGACTATGGAACATTCTTTTGTGAATTTCCATTCATAATGCTTCATTTAAAGGCTTATAGTTTATGCAATAAATACAAATGTCCTTCTCTAAATAAATAGTAAATTGTTCTTATGACTAGACTATCAATCAAAAGTAATCTTGTCATTGCACCCATTTGGTTATAATTTAAGGTGTTTTTCCATTCATACAAACATACATAACTATATAAATATAAAATCTTATGCTAGTTAGCTAAAAAACATTTGAATGAAGATTTTAAGGTTAAATATTTTATTTGTGCAGCTTGGGATGTAAAATACTATATACTCATCATCTACCAAAAAGATCATCCACTAAATATTTAATTAAATGTACCTTACTATCTTATTATTTGATTATAAAACTTGTATAACAATATAGTTAATAATGGTTGTTTAGGGTATCAAAAACTATCAGAGAAAGGGACACTATTGTGAATGAGGACGAGGCCTGAGAGTTTTCTTAAAATTGGACCGAACAACACTTCAACTCTTCAAGTATGGTTCGTAAGGAACTAATTGTGTTGTATTATAATACTAAATTATGGGTTTTAACCTTAATTTTATTAAAGCGATATAATAAAAATCACGAATTGAAGTCTAAATTTGAAATAGACACATTCATACATTAATGTGTTTACATAAAGAAATGACCCAAATATTATTAGGGTCTTAAAAATGAATAGAGTAGTAGAAAAGTATACAAACAGGACATACTTGATATCTAGATTAGGGTCATAAACCTTAATTAGATACACAAACTACTCTTAGATGACCATAATTCAAATTAAAAGAGCACCAACAACTATTATTTCTAAGAGTTTTCAATTCCACTCCAAGCTCTCAAGATAGAGTTTTGGGTATGAAAAAAACTCTATTGAGAGGAGAGAAACACAAGAACCGACAAAGTCGATACTAAGTAGTCACTGATTCCCTAAAATAGATTAATCAACATTGGAATAGATAGATATTACACACTAATAAAGATGAAAACAAAACATAAATGTCAATATATCCATTTAGATTTGGAAAAATATCCATTTTAATATTTTATTCCACTTTAATCGTCCCTACTCTTCATTAACGAGAGAATTTTTATAAAAAAATAAGTTTTGAAAATATTGCAAGTGATCTTATAATATTTAAATTATACCTTTTACATTTAACTTACCTAGTTGGTATGATTTTAAATTAAAATGGCAAAAAGAAAAATCAATATAAAAATGTGATTTGATTAAACACAAATCTCAACATATCCATTTTAAGAATTACGGTCACTAGTGCGAGAAAAGACATTTAGCATCGGTTGTTTTGGACATTTAGCATCGGTTATCCCGGATGAGCTATCCTTATTCTCGCTATTTTGGTCATCGAAGTTCGCTCATGGCGCTCTCGAGATTCAACCGATAATGAATCTACAATTGCCATGAAGTCTTGCGCTTTTGGAGGAAAGCACGATAACTATCATTTATGATGGTTATGACTTGCTCTTTAAGCTTGATTTTATGTGAATTAACAAGCATGATGTTTGATTTATTTTGTAAATTAAGTTTTTAGGTTAGAAATAATTGTGCGGGCTCGACTTGATTTAATTGGGCATTTTGATGCCCTTGTGCGCTTAATCGTGTTTTGTGTAAGTGTTGCAAAGAATAGTGCCATCGCAATTGCAAAATGCGAAAGATGAGAGAGAAAGATTGAAGGGACACGAGAAATTGAGGCAAGGACAATCGTCGAGCCGAGGAAACACGGAATGGAGTGACCTCATAAGAATCTTCCACAATTGCCTGTTACCTAGGGAAATGTACCTTCATTAGGTCATTTTTAGGGTTGTGTGCCCAAGACACTATATAAAGAAATTTTGCCTTTTCATTTATATGCTCTACCGTCGGAAGGAAGTATAAAGATAGCTTCCCTCTTTGCGTGCAAGCTCACTACTAAATACCAAATTGATTCATTGTTTGAGACTATTGCCGCAAAGATCACCGGAGTTACATTTTCTTGGTGGATTATACTTTGGACTAGCCGGATCGAGTCCTCCGTTTCTATCCTTGGAGTTCTTCTACTGCTTCTCCCTTAGTAGTATACTTTCTTACCTTGAATTTTGTAATATGACTTCTAATCTTTTGCTTAAGTTATTTTCCATATTTTGTAAGCTCAATATGAGCTAAACTCATAGTTGAGATGTTGGATCCGATGCAAACAAATTTCTATGTGATTAATGAAGTATGTTCAATGTTTAGCATTATATCTTGTGTGTTACAATATTTCCATTTTAGATTAGGATTGGCCGTCTAATCTAAATAGCATTTATAAATTCAGAGATGGTTTGTAAATTTATCTCACAAGGCAATATGGATTGTGTTCATTAAAAGAGATTTTAATGTTCTTTGCTTAAACCCTAGAGATAGGAGGGCAAAGTCCGTAAGGTGAACACCTTCTTAGGTGCCCTAGCGACTTAGGAGGTACTCCTTTAGGGTTTAGAGATAAACTCTTGCGAGGAAAACCTAGTGTGAAGTATTAGAGAAAATATGTCTTATTGCTGCAGCAACTAATGCTGCAGCATTGAATGTACCCTTAATTACATTTTAATGAAGCTACTGAAGTGAATGCATCCCAGCTTGTTCTCATCACTGATTTCCATTACCCTTTTACTTTTAACACTGTTTATGTTACCCCAAATTTGTGTGTCATTTACTTTCCTCACTAATTTGTTAGCCAAATTAAACTATCATAATTAAACATAATTCCTCGTGGGAACGATCTCACTTACATTATATTACTTGTTTGGACAGTGTACACTTGCACTACCACGTTTTCTTACAACAAGCACTTAAGTGCATGTCGGCTGCTCAACCCGACCTCTTGTGCGAACAAGCTGTCGGGCCTAAGTCCGCAATTTATACATTTCCACTTATCCTTGTCTTCTAATCTTCAGACAGTACTGCCTCCCTGTTGAAGCGGTCCACGTATACTCTTAAGGTCTCATTCTCTCCTTGAACGATTGCGTCCAAGACTTCCTTTGGCCGCCTTGGCATCTCATTCAACGTGTAATGCGCCGAGAAAACCCTTACCAGCTCGTCCCAAGAAAAAATGGTGTTTGGCCTAAGGGTGTCCCACCATTCCAGGGCACGATCCTCAAGAGATAACGGGAATAGTTTGCACTTCATTATCTTGTTCACATTCCTATATCAGCAGACATTATTAAAGTATTTTATTTGCTTGTTCGGGTCACCGAGGCCAGTGTATATTTTCATAGGAGGAGGCTTTTTCAACTCCCTAGGAATAGCATATCAATCGATCTCCCTAGTGAAGGGGTCTTCTCCCCCCAAGTCGTGATATTTGGGAAGCGTTTGGTTCACAGGTGGGGGTAGCACGTAGCCGGTTAGCCAAGGCTTCATGGCCGCTCTGAAGGGTTCCTCCTAGGTCGTTCGCGGTACCTAGGGTCATGACGTGATTCCTCAGGGGGCTGCAATGCATATCCAAGATCCACAAACTCGTTGTAGGGGTCCTAAGACTGGCTTCTTGATCGGTGTCAGGATCTAGATGATTCACAAGAAGAGTACCTCTTGGGTGAGTAAACCGATTCAGGATTGTAGGTCGAGTTTTTCGAGTCAGGCATGTAGACTAGAGGCGGCGAGCGGTCGTGACGCCCCCCCCTTCAAGGGGGAGATCTGTGCACTTGGTTCCTACGTGGAGGAGACCAGTGCGAAGCGCTCCTGCGAGGAGGACTCTGATGGGTAAAGTTCCTACGGGGAGGCGTCCTATGTCTTCGTGGTGGCGGTCTTGCACCCTGAGGTCGTGGAGGATTCTGTGGCCAAATGACCGCTCGCGGGCGGGCCGACGACTCACGTTGTTCATATTGGGTGACGATTTCACCTTGTTCAGCTATGACTTGGTCCCTTGCATGTAGAAATTCAAGGACCGTCTGGGTGAGATATGCTGGAAGAGCGGCTGGGATGCCGGCCTCCACCAATTCCGGTGGAAGTTCCTGTCAGGTGCCCTGCACCATCGGATATTGTGGGTCGCCATCCTGCGATTCATGGATCGTGACGGGAATACCCTGAGGGGTTTCCTGCTGTTGGTCTGTTGGGGTCGAGGGTTGTGCCCTGGAAGAGGCACGAGTCTGCGGTCGTCTGCGTGGAGGCATGCTTTTGAAGGTAGGATAGCGCTAGGACTCTCCCACTATGGTCGCCAATTGATCGTACCTTGATCAATTAAGGGTAGTCTGCTTGTCAAATTGTCTAGTCCATTGTTGATATGAGTGAAGGAATGGGGTCTCGGCCGCACACGGGTGGTTCCTGCAATGACACTCCAATGCTCAAGTCAGAAATGTGCGATCGGGCAGGTTCTCAACGTGTAGATTACGCACCTAATTATTGGGATCTGACCCCTATTTATGCAATGCTTATCATGCACGCCTAGCCATTAGAGATCGCGCATATTGCAAAGCAAGATTCTTATTGGGCTTCGCTGGGCCATTCTCAGCGAATGGGCCTCTAGCCCAGTCCGAAACAAATGGAAAAAAAGAAAAATCAATTTAAAAATGTGATTTGATTAAACACAAATGTCAAAATATCCATCTAAAGATCTAACGCGGCTTGGCATGCCGCAAATTGGGGAAGAATTTTTTTCGCGTCTTCCAATTTTTTGGTTACTTGGCTTTTGTTTTGTTTTGTTTTATTTTTCTGCTTTCTTTGTTTTTTTCTTCTTTTACTTTTTTTTTTGTCACTATGTAATTAGTGTCTAGGAAATTTGGCTGACTACGAGTACTCGGTTTTGTCGACTTGTGTGGTTATCTCCTCGCCAACAGAGTTTTTTGTCACACCCAAGGTTCTTCATTTGTATTTTAAGGTGTTACATTTTTTCTTTTTATATTTTTTTAAGAAGTACTTTATAATCTCGTAAAATTGTACTTGTTTAAATAAGAAAATTTCCAGTGAAAAAAAGATTTAATTTTGTAAGAAAATAAGTAAAGTTAGATGCCAAACTGTGTGTTTTGGTGTACGTGAAATGTTAGACATTTGATCAATATAGATAATGTTATTATAGGCTGTCGTTTATGTTACAACTTTACGCAGTTTGTGTTATGACTTGATCTAATATGTGTGGTTAGGTCGTTGTTTATGCTCCAACTTTAAGTTGTTTGTGTTATGACTTGATCTAATATGTGTGACTTTTGTCTTTAACTATGATGTCTTTCTAACACTTAGAATTTGTTTGATATTGTTATTTATTGTTGGTTTAGTTTAAAAGTAATTCATTTAATCAATGGTGAGAAAACTCGTCCATCAGACGGGAGGTGAGGTTGTTTATTGTTGGTTTTGTTTATAATATTTAAAGTATGCCTTTTTACATCTAATTTATCTATGTGGCATGATTTGACATTAAAATGGCAACAAAGAAATATCAATTTAAAAAAAATTGATTTGATTCAACACAAATGTCACCATATCCATTTTGAGAAATAGTGTATTGGAAAAATATCTATTTTCTTCTTTTAATCGTTTTGGAACTCTTTATTTCAAAAAATTTATTCATTTCTATATTTACAAGTCACACGAGATTGTCATCTATAAAAAAATTATCTTTTTTGATTCTTCAAATCAAATATGATTAAAAGCGGTCAAATAATAAGAAGTTCTAAAAATATTTCAAGTGATCTTATAATATTTAAAATATACCTTTTTGAATTTAATTTATTAATGTGTACATTAAAATGACAACAGACAAAAATGTTAATTGAAAAACGTGATTTGATTCAACGCAAATCTTAAAATATCTTTCTTGAGAAATAGAGTAATGGAAATAAAATTTCCATTTTCATATTTTTATCTCCCTTTAATCATTTTACTCTATTTTTCCGAGAGTTTTATCCAATTTGATATTTACAAATTGCATGGGATTTTCATCTATATATAAATACACCTTTTGCAATAAAGAAAAAACTAATTAAAAAAAGGGTGATTTGATTCAACACAAATGTCAAAATATCCATTTTGAGAAATGGAGTAATGGAAAAAATCCCTTTTTATATTTTCTTTCATTTTAATCGTATTACTCTTTATTTCCAGAGTTTTAACTATTTTGATATTTATAAGTCAAATGTGATTTCATATATAAAAACTTTATCTTTTTTGATTCTTCAAATCATGTATGATTAAATGTAGCGAACTAATTAATTATTCAAAGTAAAGTATAAATTCTAAATTTAAATTATATTAGTAATTTATTATTACATTGATTGAGTCGAAGGGATACATATTATTATATATATAACCATGTCACAAACAAACATCATACATCCTCATTATTCATACATCGTCTTGGAAAATAATTTTAAAATGAGTAACCCAAAGATTTATTTTCTAGGCGTTATCTCTTTTGTGATCCTTTCTCTTGTTGCTGGTGACCGTCTCACAACTTATGGCATTCAAGAAATATGTTCTTCTGGTCCAAATGGAGCACAACCACTTGATCCAGTACCCATGAAATCACAATCTTCTTTGATTTTCAAGGATCTTGGCTTCAATTATGAGATCAAGAGACTTGTTCCTACAGTCCAAACCCAAAGATTATCACCCGACCCACCTATTGTGGCAAGTTCAAAGGAATACAATTTTAATAATGAGATTAAGAGATCGGTTCCTACGGGTCCAAACCCAAAGATCATCACCCGACCCAAGACTGCTGTGGCAAGTTCGGAAGAATCTGGTTTTAATCTTGTGGTTAAGAGACGTGTTCCTTTTGGTTCAAACCCAACACGCTTACACGATCCAAAGTACCTACAATGGTAAAATCAAAAAAACATGGTTATGATCATGAGATTAAGAGACTTGTTCCTACTGTCCAAATCCAGTGAGAATCTCCCGATCCAACACCCATTTCGGAAAGGTCAAAGGATTATGATCTAAATTATTAGATCAAAAGACTTGTTTCTAGAGGCACAAACACGACTATGGAACATTCTTTTGTGAATTTCCATTCATAATGCTTCATTTAAAGGCTTATAGTTTATGCAATAAATACAAATGTCCTTCTCTAAATAAATAGTAAATTGTTCTTATGACTAGACTATCAATCAAAAGTACTGTCGTGCACCATTTGGTTATAATTTAAGGTGTTTTTCCATTCATACAAACATACATAACTATATAAATATAAAATCTTATGCTAGTTAGCTAAAAAACATTTGAATGAAGATTTTAAGGTTAAATATTTTATTTGTGCAGCTTGGGATGTAAAATACTATATACTCATCATCTACCAAAAAGATCATCCACTAAATATTTAATTAAATGTACCTTACTATCTTATTATTTGATTATAAAACTTGTATAACAATATAGTTAATAATGGTTGTTTAGGGTATCAAAAACTATCAGAGAAAGGGACACTATTGTGAATGAGGACGAGGCCTGAGAGTTTTCTTAAAATTGGACCGAACAACACTTCAACTCTTCAAGTATGGTTCGTAAGGAACTAATTGTGTTGTATTATAGTACTAAATTATCGTTTTTAACCTTAATTTTATTAAAGCGATTTAAAATAAAAATCACGAATTGAAGTCTAAATTTGAAATAGACACATTCATACATTAATGTGATTACATAAAGAAATGACCCAAATATTATTAGGGTCTTAAAAATGAATAGAGTAGTCGAAAAGTAAGTATACAAACAGGATAGACTTGATATCTAGATTAGGGTCATAAACCTTAATTAGTTACACAAACTACTCTTAGATGACCATAATTCAAATTAAAAGAGCACCAACAACTCTTATTTCTAAGAGTTTTCAATTCCACTCCAAGCTCTCAAGATAGAGTTTTGGGTATGAAAAAAACTCTATTGAGAGGAGAGAAACACAAGAACCAACAAAGTCGATACTGTAGTCACTCGATTCCCTAAAATAGATTAATCAAGATTTGGAATAGATAGATATTACACACTAATAAATATGAAAACAAAACATAAATGTCAATATATCTATTTAGATTTGGAAAAATATCCATTTTAATATTTTATTCCACTTTAATCGTCCTACTCTTCATTAGCGAGAAAATTTTTATAAAAAAAAATAAGTTTTGAAAATATTGCAAGTGATCTTATAATATTTAAATTATACCTTTTTACATTTAACTTACCTAGCTGGTATGATTTGAAATTAAAATGGCAAAAAAGAAAAATCAATATAAAAATGTGATTTGATTAAACACAAATGTCAACATATCCATTTTAAGAATTACAGTCACTAGTGCAGAAAAGACATTTAGCATCGGTTGTTTTGGACATTTAGCATCGGTTATCCCGGGATGAGCTATCCTTATTCTGCCTATTTTGGTCATCACAAGTTCGCTCGCGGGCGCTCCTCGAGATTCAACTGGATAATGAATCTACAATTGCCATGAAGTCTTGCGCTCTTTGGAGGAAAGCACAGATAACTATCATTTATGATGGTTATGACTTGCTCTTTAAGCTTGATTTTATGTGAATTAACAAGCATGATGTTTGATTTATTTTGTAAATTAAGTTTTTAGGTTAGAAATAATTGTGCGGGCCTGACTTGGATTTAATTGGGCATTTTGATGCCCTTGTGCGTTTAACTGTGTTTTGTGTAAGTGTTGCAGCAACAGGTGCCATCGCAATTGCAAAATGCGAAAGATGAGAGAGAAAGATTGAAGGGACACAAAAATTGAGGCAAGGACAATCGTCAGAGCCGAGGAAACACGGAATGGAGTGACCTCATAAGAATCTTCCACAATTGCCCGTTACCTAGGGAAATGTACCTTCATTAGGTCATTTTTAGGGTTGTGTGCCCAAGACACTATATAAAGAAATTTTGCCTTTTCATTTGTATGCTCTACCGTCAGGAAGGAAGTATAAAGATAGCTTCCCCTCTTTGCGTGCAAGCTCACTACTAAATACCAAATTGATTCATTGCTGAGACTATTGCTGCAGCATCACTGGAGTTACATTTTCTTGGTGGATTATACTTTGGACTAGCTGGATCAGTCCTCCGTTTCTATCCTTGGAGTTCTTCTACTGTTCTCCCTTAGTAGTATACTTTCTTACCTTGAATTTTGTAATATGACTTCTAATCTTTTGCTTAAGTTATTTTCCATATTTTGTAAGCTCAATATGAGCAAACTCATAGTTGAGATGTTGGATCTGATGCAACTAAATTTCTATGTGATTAATGAAGTATGTTCAATGTTATGCATTATATCTTGTGTGTTACAATATTTCCATTTTAGATTAGGATTGGCCGTCTAATCTAAATAGCATTTATAAATTCAGAGATGGTTTGTAAATTTATCTCACAAGGCAATATGGATTGTGTTCATTAAAAGAGATTTTAATGTTCTTTGCTTAAACCCTAGAGATAGGAGGGCAAAGTCCGTAAGGTGAACACTGCCGGTGCCCTAGCAGCCTAGGAGGTACTCCTTTAGGGTTTAGAGATAAAATCTTGCGAGGAAAACCTAGTGTGAAGTATTAGAGAAAATATGTCTTATTGCTGCAGCAACTAATGCTGCAGCATTGAATGTACCCTTAATTACATTTTAATGAAGCTACTGAAGTGAATGCATCTCAGCTTGTTCTCATCACTGATTTCCATTACCCTTTTACTTTTAACACGGTTTATGTTACCCCAAATTTGTGTGTCATTTACTTTCCTCACTAATTTGTTAGCCAAATTAAACTATCATAATTAAACATAATTCCTCGTGGGAACGATCTCACTTACATTATATTACTTGTTTGGACAGTGTACACTTGCACTACCACGTTTTCATACAACAAGCACTTAAGTCTGTCGGCCTGTTCAACCCGACCTCTTGTGCGAACAAGCTGCCGGGCCTAAGTCCGCAATTTATACATTTCCACTTATCATTGTCTTCTAATCTTCAGACAGTTCTGCCTCCCTGTTGAAGCGGTCCACATATACTCTTAAGGTCTCATTCTCTCCTTGAACGATTGCGTCCAAGACTTCCTTTGGCCAGTCTTGGCATCTGTTGGCCGTGTAATGCGCTGAGAAAACCCTTACCAGCTCGTCCCAAGAAAAAATGGTGTTTGGCCTAAGGGTGTCCCACCATTCCAGGGCACGATCCTCAAGAGATAACGGGAATAGTTTGCACTTCATTATCTTGTTCACATTCCTATATCAGCAGACATTATTAAAGTATTTTATTTGCTTGTTCGGGTCACCGAGGCCAGTGTATATTTTCATAGGAGGAGGCTTTTTCAACTCCCTAGGAATAGCATATCAATCGATCTCCCTAGTGAAGGGGTCTTCTCCCCCCAAGTCGTGATATTTGGGAAGCGTTTGGTACACAGGTGGGGGTAGCACGTAGCCGGTCAGCCAAGGCTTCATGGCCGCTCTGAAGGGTTCCTCCTAGGTCGTTCGCGGTACCTAGGGTCATGACGTGATTCCTCAGGGGGCTGCAATGCATATCCAAGATCCACAAACTCGTTGTAGGGGTCCCAAGACTGGCTTCTTGATCGGTGTCAGGATCTAGATGATTCACAAGAAGAGTACCTCTTGGGTGAGTAAACCGATTCAGGATTGTAGGTCGAGTTTTTCGAGTCGGGCATGTAGACTAGAGGCGGCGAGCGGTCGTGACGCCCACCCCTTCAAGGGAGAGATTTGTGCACTTGGTTCCTACGTGGAGAGACCGGTCGCGCGCTCTGCGAGGAGGACTCCGGTGGGTAAAGTTCCTACGGGGAGGCGTCCTATGTCTTCGTGGTGGCGGTCTTGCACCCTGAGGTCGTGGAGGATTCCGTGGCCAAATGACCGCTCATGGCGGGCCGACTCACTCACCTTGTTCATATTGGGTGACGATTTCACCTTGTTCGGCTATGACTTGGTCCTCGCATGTAGAAATTCAAGGACCGTGCAGGTGAGTTGTCTTTGGCCGAAGAGCGACCGGGATGCCGCCTCCACCAATTCCGGTGGAAGTTCTGTCAGTGCCCCTGCACCGCCGGATATTGTGGTCGCCATCCTGCGATTCATGGATCGTGGCGGGAATACCCTGAGGGGTTTCCTGCTGTTGGTCTGTTAGGGTCGAGGGTTGTGCCCTGGAGGAGGCACGAGTCTGCGGTCGTCTGCGTGGAGGCATGCTTTTGAAGGTAGGATAGCGCTAGGACTCTCCCACTATGGTCGCCAATTGATCGTACCTTGATCAATTAAGGGTAGTCTGCTTGTCAAATTGTCTAGTCCAGTGTTGATATGAGTGAAGGAATGGGGTCTCGGCCGCACGCGGGTGGTTCCTGCAATGACACTCCAATGCTCAAGTCAGAAATGTGCGATCGGGCAGGTTCTCAACGTGTAGATTACGCACCTAATTATTGGGATCTGACCCTATTTATGCAATGCTTATCATGCGCGCCCTAGCCATTAGAGATCGCGCATATTGCAAAGCAAGATTCTTATTGGGCTTCGCTGGGCCATTCTCAGCGAATGGGCCTCTAGCCCAGTCCGAAACAAATGGAAAAAAAGAAAAATCAATTTAAAAATGTGATTTGATTAAACACAAATGTCAAAATATCCATATAAAGATCTAACGCGGCTTGGCATGCCGCAAATTGGGGGGAAGAATTTTTTTTTTCGTCTTCCAATTTTTTGGTTACTTGGCTTTTGTTTTGTTTTGTTTTATTTTTCTGTTTCTTTGTTTTTTTTCTTCTTTTACTTTTTTTGTCACTATGTAATTAGTGTCTAGGAAATTTGGCTGACTACGAGTACTCGGTTTTGTCAGCTTGTGTGGTTATCTCCTGCCAACAGAGTTTTTGTCACACCCAAGGTTCTTCATTTGTATTTTAAGGTGTTACATTTTTTTCTTTTTTATATTTTAAGAAGTACTTTATAATCTCGTAAAATTGTACTTGTTTAAATAAGAAAATTTCCAGTGAAAAAAAGATTTAATTTTGTAAGAAAATAAGTAAAGTTAGATGCCAAACTGTGTGTTTTGGTGTACGTGAAATGTTAGTCATTTGATCAATATAGATAATGTTATTATAGGCTGTCGTTTATGTTACAACTTTACTCAGTTTGTGTTATGACTTGATCTAATATGCGTGGTTAGGTCGTTGTTTATGCTCCAACTTTAAGTTGTTTGTGTTATGACTTGATCTAATATGTGTGACTTTTGTCTTTAACTATGATGTCTTTCTAACACTTAGAATTTGTTTGATATTGTTATTTATTGTTGGTTTAGTTTAAAAGTAATTCATTTAATCAATGGTGAGAAAACTCGTCCATCAGACGGGAGGTGAGGTTGTTTATTGTTGGTTTTGTTTATATTATTTAAAGTATGCCTTTTTACATCTAATTTATCTATGTGGCATGATTTGACATTAAAATGGCAACAAAGAAATATCAATTTAAAAAAAATTGATTTGATTCAACACAAATGTCACAATATCCATTTTGAGAAATAGTGTATTGGAAAAATATCTATTTTCTTCTTTTAATCGTTTTGGAACTCTTTATTTCAAAAAATTTATTCATTTCTATATTTACAAGTCACACGAGATTGTCATCTATAAAAAAATTATCTTTTTTGATTCTTCAAATCAAATATGATTAAAAGCGGTCAAATAATAAGAAGTTCTAAAAATATTTCAAGTGATCTTATAATATTTAAAATATACCTTTTTGAATTTAATTTATTAATGTGTACATTAAAATGACAACAGACAAAATGTTAATTGAAAAAACGTGATTTGATTCAACGCAAATCTTAAAATATCTTTCTTGAGAAATAGAGTAATGGAAATAAAATTTCCATTTTCATATTTTTATCTCCCTTTAATCATTTTACTCTATTTTTCCGAGAGTTTTATCCAATTTGATATTTACAAATTGCATGGGATTTTCATCTATATATAAATACACCTTTTGCAATAAAGAAAAAACTAATTAAAAAAAGGGTGATTTGATTCAACACAAATGTCAAAATATCCATTTTGAGAAATGGAGTAATGGAAAAAATCCCTTTTTATATTTTCTTTCATTTTAATCGTATTACTCTTTATTTCCAGAGTTTTAACTATTTTGATATTTATAAGTCAAATGTGATTTCATATATAAAAACTTTATCTTTTTTGATTCTTCAAATCATGTATGATTAAATGTAGCGAACTAATTAATTATTCAAAGTAAAGTATAAATTCTAAATTTAAATTATATTAGTAATTTATTATTACATTGATTGAGTCGAAGGGATACAAATTATTATATATATAACCATGTCACAAACAAACATCATACATCCTCATTATTCATACATCGTCTTGGAAAATAATTTTAAAAATGAGTAACCCAAAGATTTATTTTCTAGGCGTTATCTCTTTTGTGATCCTTTCTCTTGTTGCTGGTGACCGTCTCACAACTTATGGCATCAAGAAATATGTTCTTTCTGGTCCAAATGGAGCACAACCACTTGATCCAAGCACCCATGAAATCACAATCTTCTTTGATTTTCAAGGATCTTGGCTTCAATTATGAGATCAAGAGACTTGTTCCTACTGAGTCCAAACCCAAATTATCACCCGACCCACCTATTGTGGCAAGTTCAAAGGAATACAATTTTAATAACGAGATTAAGAGATCGGTTCCTACGGGTCCAAACCCAAAGATCATCACCCGACCCAAAGACTGTTGTGGCAAGTTCGGAAGAATCGGGTTTTAATCTTGTGGTTAAGAGACGTGTTCCTTTTGGTTCAAACCCAACACAGCCATTCGATCCAAGACTACAATGGTAAAATCAAAAAAACATGGTTATGATCATGAGATTAAGAGACTTGTTCCTACTGTGTCCAAATCCAGCAGAATCTCCCGATCCAACACCCATTTCGGAAAGGTCAAAGGATTATGATCTAAATTATTAGATCAAAAGACTTGTTTCTAGAGGCACAAACACGACTATGGAACATTCTTTTGTGAATTTCCATTCATAATGCTTCATTTAAAGGCTTATAGTTTATGCAATAAATACAAATGTCCTTCTCTAAATAAATAGTAAATTGTTCTTATGACTAGACTATCAATCAAAAGTACTGTCGTGCACCATTTGGTTATAATTTAAGGTGTTTTGCCATTCATACAAACATACATAACTATATAAATATAAAATCTTATGCTAGTTAGCTAAAAAACATTTGAATGAAGATTTTAAGGTTAAATATTTTATTTGTGCAGCTTGGGATGTAAAATACTATATGCTCATCATCTACCAAAATGATCATCCACTAAATATTTAATTAAATGTACCTTACTAACTTATTATTTGATTATAAAACTTGTATAACAATATAGTTAATCATGGTTGTTTATGGTATCGAAAACTATCGTGAGAAAGGGACACTATTGTGAATGAGAACGAGGCCCGAGAGTTTTCTTAAAATTGGACCGAACAACACTTCAACTCTTCAAGTATGGTTCGTAAGGAACTAATTGTGTTGTATTATAGTACTAAATTATCGCTTTTAACCTTAATTTTATTAAAGCGATATAATAAAAATCACGAATTGAAGTCTAAATTTGAAATAGACACATTCATACATTAATGTGTTTACATAAAGAAATGACCCAAATATTATTAGGGTCTTAAAAATGAATAAAGTATACCAACAGGATAGACTTGATATCTAGATTAGGGTCATAAACCTTAATTAGTTACACAAACTACTCTTAGATGACCATAATTCAAATTAAAAGAGCACCAACAACTCTTATTTCTAAGATTTTTCAATTCCACTCCAAGCTCTCAAGATAGAGTTTTGGGTATGAAAAAAACTCTATTGAGAGGAGAGAAACACAAGAACCGACAAAGTCGATACTCGTAGTCAGTCAGATTCCCTAAAATAGATTAATCAGTATTGGAATAGATAGATATTACACACTAATAAATATGAAAACAAAACATAAATGTCAATATATCTATTTAGATTTGGAAAAATATCCATTTTAATATTTTATTCCACTTTAAACGTCCTACTCTTCATTAACGAGAGAATTTTTATAAAAAAAATAAGTTTTGAAAATATTGCAAGTGATCTTATAATATTTAAAGTATACCTTTTACATTTAACTTACCTAGCTGGTATGATTTGAAATTAAAATGGCAAAAAGAAAAATCAATATAAAAATGTGATTTGATTAAACACAAATGTCAACATATCCATTTTAAGAATTACAATCACTAGTGCGAAAAGACATTTAGCATCGGTTGTTTTGGACATTTAGCATCGGTTATCCCGGATGAGCTATCTTTATTCTCGCCTATTTTGGTCATCACAAGGTCGCTCATGGCGCTCTCGAGATTCAATCGATAATGAATCTTCAATTGCCATGAAGTCTTGCGCTCTTTGGAGGAAAGCACGATAACTATCATTTATGATGGTTATGACTTGCTCTTTAAGCTTGATTTTATGTGAATTAACAAGCATGATGTTTGATTTCTTTTGTAAATTAAGTTTTTAGGTTAGAAATAATTGTGCGGGCCTGACTTGGATTTAATTGGGCATTTTGATGCCCTTGTGCGCTTAATCTGCGTTTTGTGTAAGTGTTGCGAAAGAATAAAGCCATCGCAATTGCAAAATGCGAAAGATGAGACAGAAAGATTGAAGGGACACGAAAATTGAGGCAAGGACAATTGTCGAGCCGAGGAAACACGGAATGGAGTGACCTCATGAGAATCTTCCACAATTGCCCGTTACCTAGGGAAATGTACCTTCATTAGGTCATTTTTAGGGTTGTGTGCCCAAGACACTATATAAAGAAATTTTGCCTTTTCATTTGTATGCTCTACCGTCAGGAAGGAAGTATAAAGATAGCTTCCCCTCTTTGCGTGCAAGCTCACTACTAAATACCTAATTGATTCATTGTTGAGACTATTGCTTTGCGATCACCGAGTTACATTTTCTTGGTGGATTCTACTCAACGTGTAGATCGCACCTAATTATTGGGATCGACCCTATTTATGCAATGCTTATCCTCGCAGCGCCTAGCCATTAGAGATCGCGCATATTGCAAAGCAAGATTCCTATTGGGCTTCGCTGGGCCATTCTCAGCGAATGGGCCTCTAGCCCAGTCCGAAACAAATGGAAAAAAAGAAAAATCAATTTAAAAATGTGATTTGATTAAACACAAATGTCAACATATCCATCTAAAGATCTAACGCGGCTTGGCATGCCGCAAATTGGGGGGAAGAGTATTTTTTTTCGTCTTCCAATTTTTTGGTTACTTGGCTTTTGTTTTGTTTTGTTTTGTTTTATTTTTCTGTTTCTTTGTTTTTTTTTCTTCTTTTACTTTTTTTTGTCATTATGTCATTAGTGTCTTGAAAATTTGGCTGACTATGGGTACTCGGTTTTGTCGGCGTGTGGTTATCTCCTGCCAACAGAGTTTTTGTCACACCCAAGGTTCTTCATTTGTTTTTTAAGATGTTACATTTTTTTCTTTTTTATATTTTAAGAAGTACTTTACAATCTCGGAAAATTGTACTTGTTTAAATAAGAGAATTTCCAGTGAAAAAAAGATTTAATTTCGTAAGAAAATAAGTAAAGTTAGATGCCAAACTGTGTGTTTTGGTGTACGTGAAATGTTAGACATTGTGTTTTGGGGTACTTTAGGATTCATAATTTTTTTTAACTTTTTAAATACTAGAAGTTTCTTCGTAAATAACCAGTTTGGTAAAAAATAATAAGTTTTTGGCAAAATATGTAAAGTGCGATGTTGACAGTGTATTTTGAGATACTTAAGGGTCCGAAAATATTTAGATGTTCAAATACGCAAAATTCGTTTCTCAATAATCTATTTGATTGAAATAAATTTCATGGCAAACTACATTAAGTGTAATTCTAGCCAGTGTATTTTGGGGTACTTTAGAATCTACAAAAAAAATTACATGTCCAAATTTGTATTTTCTTGTTTTTTTAGATAATTTTGCATCAACAAGTATTAGAAACATACTTAAATTGGTGTTTAGTATTATATAAACTCTGCATGATATGTATGTACGTGGTTCAGTTTCTAATTATGTTGTCTTCTTTTCTCTTTATTATGTGTTACGTTTTTATATTTACATTTTTTTGGTAAACTGAGTATCCTCTACGTGCAAATCCCTCGAACCGGGTAGAACCGTATTTTGGGTTAAGTTTTTATAGTTACATTTGATGAATATAGATAATGTTATTATAGGCTGTCGTTTATGTTACAACTTTACGCAGTTTGTGTTATGACTTGATCTAATATGTGTGGTTAGGTCGTTGTTTATGCTCCAACTTTAAGTTGTTTGTGTTATGACTTGATCTAATATGTGTGACTTTTGTCTTTAACTATGATGTCTTTCTAACACTTAGAATTTGTTTGATGTTGTTATTTATTGTTGGTTTTGTTTAAAAGTAATTCATTTAATCAATAGTGAGACAACTCGTCCATCAGACGGGATGTGAGGTTATTTATTGTTGGTTTTGTTTATAATATTTAAAGTATGCCTTTTTACATCTAATTTATCTATGTGGCATGATTTGACATTAAAATGGCAACAAAGAAATATCAATTTAAAAAAAATTGATTTGACTCAACACAAATGTCACAATATCTATTTTGAGAAATAGTGTATTGGAAAAATATCTATTTTCTTCTTTTAATCGTTTTGGAACTCTTTATTTCAAAAAATTTATTCATTTCTATATTTACAAGTCACACGAGATTGTCATCTATAAAAAAATTATCTTTTTTGATTATTCAAATCAAGTATGATTAAAAGCGGTCAAATAATAAGAAGTTCTAAAAATATTTCAAGTGATCTTATAATATTTAAAATATACCTTTTTAAATTTAATTTATTAATGTGTACATTAAAATGACAACAGACAAAATGTTAATTGAAAAAACGTGATTTGATTCAACGCAAATCTTAAAATATCTTTCTTGAGAAATAGAGTAATGGAAATAAAATTTCCATTTTCATATTTTATCTCTCTTTAATAATTTTACTCTATTTTTCCGAGAGTTTTATCCAATTTGATATTTACAAATTGCTTGGGATTTTCATCTATATATAAATACACCTTTTGCAATAAAGAAAAAATTAATTAAAAAAAGGATGATTTGATTCAACACAAATGTCAAATTAAAATATCCATTTTGAGAAATGGAGTAATGGAAAAAATCCCTTTTTATATTTTCTTTCATTTTAATCGTATTACTCTTTATTTCCAGAGTTTTAACTATTTTGATATTTATAAGTCAAATGTGATTTCATATATAAAAACTTTATCTTTTTTGATTCTTCAAATCATGTATGATTAAATCTAGCTTAACTAATTAATTATTCAAAGTAAAGTATAAATTCTAAATTTAAATTATATTAGTAATTTATTATTACATTGATTGAGTCGAAGGGATACAAATTATTATATATATAACCATGTCACAAACAAACATCATACATCCTCATTATTCATACATCGTCTTGGCAAATAATTTTAAAAATGAGTAACCCAAAGATTTATTTTCTAGGCGTTATCTCTTTTGTGATCCTTTCTCTTGTTGTCGGTGACCGTCTCACGACTTATGGCATCAAGAAATATGTTCTTTCTGGTCCAAATGGAGCACAACCACTTGATCCAAGCACCCATGAAATCACAATCTTCTTTGATTTTCAAGGATCTTGGCTTCAATTATGAGATCAAGAGACTTGTTCCTCTGAGTCCAAACCCAAAGATTATCACCCGACCCACCTATTGTGGCAAGTTCAAAGGAATACAATTTTAATAATGAGATTAAGAGATCGGTTCCTACGGGTCCAAACCCAGCATCATCACCTGACCCAGTACCTGTTGTGGCAAGTTCAGAAGAATCTGGTTTTAATCTTGTGGTTAAGAGACGTGTTCCTTTTGGTTCAAACCCAACACGCTTACATTACGATCCAAAGACTCTACAATGGTAAAATCAAAAAAACATGGTTATGATCATGAGATTAAGAGACTTGTTCCTACAGTCCCAAATCCAAAGAGAATCTCCCGATCCAACACCCATTTCGGAAAGGTCAAAGGATTATGATCTAAATTATTAGATCAAAAGACTTGTTTCTAGAGGCACAAACACGACTATGGAACATTCTTTTGTGAATTTCCATTCATAATGCTTCATTTAAAGGCTTATAGTTTATGCAATAAATACAAATGTCCTTCTCTAAATAAATAGTAAATTGTTCTTATGACTAGACTATCAATCAAAAGTACTGTCGTGCACCATTTGGTTATAATTTAAGGTGTTTTGCCATTCATACAAACATACATAACTATATAAATATAAAATCTTATGCTAGTTAGCTAAAAAACATTTGAATGAAGATTTTAAGGTTAAATATTTTATTTGTGCAGCTTGGGATGTAAAATACTATATGCTCATCATCTACCAAAATGATCATCCACTAAATATTTAATTAAATGTACCTTACTAACTTATTATTTGATTATAAAACTTGTATAACAATATAGTTAATCATGGTTGTTTATGGTATCGAAAACTATCAGAGAAAGGGACACTATTGTGAATGAGAACAAGGCCTGAGAGTTTTCTTAAAATTGGATCGAACAACACTTCAACTCTTCAAGTATGGTTCGTAAGGAACTAATTGTGTTGTATTATAGTACTAAATTATGGTTTTTAACCTTAATTTTATTAAAGTGATATAATAAAAATCACGAATTGAAGTCTAAATTTGAAATAGACACATTCATACATTAATGTGTTTACATAAAGAAATGACCCAAATATTATTAGGGTCTTAAAAATGAATAGAGTAGTAGAAAAGTATACAAAAAGGATAGACTTGATATCTAGATTAGGGTCATAAACCTTAATTAGTTACACAAACTACTCTTAGATGACCATAATTCAAATTAAAAGAGCACCAACAACTCTTATTTCTAAGAGTTTTCAATTCCACTCCAAGCTCTCAAGATAGAGTTTTGGGTATGAAAAAAACTCTATTGAGAGGAGAGAAACACAAGAACCGACAAAGTCGATACTCGTAGTCAGTCAGATTCATTAAAATAGATTAATCAGTATTGGAATAGATAGATATTACACACTAATAAATATGAAAACAAAACATAAATGTCAATATATCTATTTAGATTTGGAAAAATATCCATTTTAATATTTTATTCCACTTTAAACGTCCTACTCTTCATTAACGAGAGAATTTTTATAAAAAAAAATAAGTTTTGAAAATATTGCAAGTGATCTTATAATATTTAAAGTATACCTTTTTACATTTAACTTACCTAGCTGGTATGATTTGAAATTAAAATGGCAAAAAAGAAAAATCAATATAAAAATGTGATTTGATTAAACACAAATGTCAACATATCCATTTTAAGAATTACGGTCACTAGTGCAGAAAAGACATTTAGCATCGGTTGTTTTGGACATTTAGCATCGGTTATCCCGGGATGAGCTATCTTTATTCTGCCTATTTTGATCATCACAAGGTCGCTCATGGCGCCTCGAGATTCAATCGGATAATGAATCTTCAATTGCCATGAAGTCTTGCGCTCTTTGGAGGAAAGCACAGATAACTATCATTTATGATGGTTATGACTTGCTCTTTAAGCTTGATTTTATGTGAATTAACAAGCATGATGTTTGATTTCTTTTGTAAATTAAGTTTTTAGGTTAGAAATAATTGTGCGGGCCTGACTTGGATTTAATTGGGCATTTTGATGCCCTTGTGCGTTTAACTGCGTTTTGTGTAAGTGTTGCGACAGCAGTGCCATCACAATTGCAAAATGCGAAAGATGAGACAGAAAGATTGAAGGGACACAGAAATTGAGGTAAGGACAATTGTCAGAGCCGAGGAATCACGGAATGGAGTGACCTCATGAGAATCTTCCACAATTGCCCGTTACCTAGGGAAATGTACCTTCATTAGGTCATTTTTAGGGTTGTGTGCCCAAGACACTATATAAAGAAATTTTGCCTTTTCATTTGTATGCTCTACCGTCAGGAAGGAAGTATAAAGATAGCTTCCCCTCTTTACGTGCAAGCTCACTACTAAATACCAAATTGATTCATTGCTGAGACTATTGCTGCAGCATCACCGGAGTTACATTTTCTTGGTGGATTCTACTCAACGTGTAGATTACGCACCTAATTATTGGGATCTGACCCCTATTTATGCAATGCTTATCCGCGCAGCGCCCTAGCCATTAGAGATCGCGCATATTGCAAAGCAAGATTCCTATTGGGCTTCGCTGGGCCATTCTCAGCGAATGGGCCTCTAGCCCAGTCCGAAACAAATGGAAAAAAAGAAAAATCAATTTAAAAATGTGATTTGATTAAACACAAATGTCAAAATATCCATCTAAAGATCTAACGCGGCTTGGCATGCCGCAAATTGGGGGGAAGAGTATTTTTTTTCGTCTTCCAATTTTTTGGTTACTTGGCTTTTGTTTTGTTTTATTTTTCTGTTTCTTTGTTTTTTTTCTTCTTTTACTTTTTTTTGTCACTATGTCATTAGTGTCTAGAAAATTTGGCTGACTATGGGTACTCGGTTTTGTCGGCTTGTGTGGTTATCTCCTGCCAACAGAGTTTTTGTCACACCCAAGGTTCTTCATTTGTTTTTTAAGATGTTACATTTTTTCTTTTTTATATTTTAAGAAGTACATTACAATCTCGGAAAATTGTACTTGTTTAAATAAGAAAATTTCCAGTGAAAAAAAGATTTAATTTCGTAAGAAAATAAGTAAAGTTAGATGCCAAACTGTGTGTTTTGGTGTACGTAAAATGTTAGACATTGTGTTTTGGGGTACTTTAGGATTCATAATTTTTTTTAACTTTTTAAATACTAGAAGTTTCTTCATAAATAACCAGTTTGGTAAAAAATAATAAGTTTTTGGCAAAATATGTAAAGTGCGATGTTGACAGTGTATTTTGAGATACTTAAGGGTCCGAAAATATTTAGATGTTCAAATACGCAAAATTCGTTTCTCAATAATCTATTTGATTGAAATAAATTTCATGGCAAACTACATTAAGTGTAATTCTAGCCAGTGTATTTTGGGGTACTTTAGAATCTACAAAAAAAATTACATGTCCAAATTGGTATTTTCTTGTTTTTTTAGATAATTTTGCATCAACAAGTATTAGAAACATACTTAAATTGGTGTTTAGTTTTATATAAACTCTGCATGATATCTATGTATGTGGTTCAGTTTCTAATTATGTTGTCTTCTTTTCTCTTTATTATGGGTTACGTTTTTATATTTACATTTTTTTGGTAAACCGAGTATCCTCTACGTGCAAATCCTCGAACCGGTAGAACCGTATTTTGGGTTAAGTTTTTATAGTTACATTTGATGAATATAGATAATGTTATTATAGGTCGTCGCGTTTATGTTACAACTTTACGCAGCTTTGTGTTATGACTTGATCTAATATGTGTGGTTAGGTCGTTGTTTATGCTCCAACTTTAAGTTGTTTGTGTTATGACTTGATCTAATATGCGTGACTTTTGTCTTTAACTATGATGTCTTTCTAACACTTAGAATTTGTTTGATGTTGTTATTTATTGTTGGTTTTGTTTAAAAGTAATTCATTTAATCAATAGTGAGACAACTCGTCCCATCGACGGGGAGGTGAGGTTATTTATTGTTGGTTTTGTTTATAATATTTAAAGTATGCCTTTTTACATCTAATTTATCTATGTGGCATGATTTGACATTAAAATGGCAACAAAGAAATATCAATTTAAAAAAAATTGATTTGATTCAACACAAATGTCACAATATCCATTTTGAGAAATAGTATATTGGAAAAATATCTATTTTCTTCTTTTAATCGTTTTGGAACTCTTTATTTCAAAAAATTTATTCATTTCTATATTTACAAGTCACACGAGATTGTCATCTATAAAAAAATTATCTTTTTTGATTCTTCAAATCAAGTATGATTAAAAGCGGTCAAATAATAAGAAGTTCTAAAAATATTTCAAGTGATCTTATAATATTTAAAATATACCTTTTTAAATTTAATTTATTAATGTGTACATTAAAATGACAACAGACAAAATGTTAATTGAAAAACGTGATTTGATTCAACGCAAATCTTAAAATATCTTTCTTGAGAAATAGAGTAATGGAAATAAATTTCCATTTTCATATTTTATCTCCCTTTAATAATTTTTACTCTATTTTTCCGAGAGTTTTATCCAATTTGATATTTACAAATTGCTTGGGATTTTCATCTATATATAAATACACCTTTTGCAATAAAGAAAAAATTAATTAAAAAAAAGGATGATTTGATTCAACACAAATGTCAAATTAAAATATCCATTTTGAGAAATGGAGTAATGGAAAAAATCCCTTTTTATATTTTCTTTCATTTTAATCGTATTACTCTTTATTTCGTAGTTTTAACTATTTTGATATTTATAAGTCAAATGTGATTTCATATATAAAAACTTTATCTTTTTGATTCTTCAAATCATGTATGATTAAATCTAGCTTAACTAATTAATTATTCAAAGTAAAGTATAAATTCTAAATTTAAATTATATTAGTATAATTTATTATTACATTGATTGAGTCGAAGGGATACAAATTATTATATATATAACCATGTCACAAACAAACATCATACATCCTCATTATTCATACATCGTCTTGGAAAATAATTTTAAAAATGAGTAACCCAAAGATTTATTTTCTAGGCGTTATCTCTTTTGTGATCCTTTCTCTTGTTGCTGGTGACCGTCTCACAACTTATGGCATCAAGAAATATGTTCTTTCTGGTCCAAATGGAGCACAACCACTTGATCCAGTACCCATGAAATCACAATCTTCTTTGATTTTCAAGGATCTTGGCTTCAATTATGAGATCAAGAGACTTGTTCCTACAGGTCCAAACCCAGCATTATCACCCGACCCACCTATTGTGGCAAGTTCAAAGGAATACAATTTTAATAATGAGATTAAGAGATCGGTTCCTACGGGTCCAAACCCAGCATCATCACCTGACCCAGTACCTGTTGTGGCAAGTTCAGAAGAATCTGGTTTTAATCTTGTGGTTAAGAGACGTGTTCCTTTTGGTTCAAACCCAACACAGTTACCTGATCCAGTACCTACAATGGTAAAATCAAAAAAACATGGTTATGATCATGAGATTAAGAGACTTGTTCCTACAGGTCCAAATCCAGCAGAATCTCCTGATCCAACACCCATTTCGGAAAGGTCAAAGGATTATGATCTAAATTATTAGATCAAAAGACTTGTTTCTAGAGGCACAAACACGACTATGGAACATTCTTTTGTGAATTTCCATTCATAATGCTTCATTTAAAGGCTTATAGTTTATGCAATAAATACAAATGTCCTTCTCTAAATAAATAGTAAATTGTTCTTATGACTAGACTATCAATCAAAAGTACTGTCGTGCACCATTTGGTTATAATTTAAGGTGTTTTGCCATTCATACAAACATACATAACTATATAAATATAAAATCTTATGCTAGTTAGCTAAAAAACATTTGAATGAAGATTTTAAGGTTAAATATTTTATTTGTGCAGCTTGGGATGTAAAATACTATATGCTCATCATCTACCAAAATGATCATCCACTAAATATTTAATTAAATGTACCTTACTAACTTATTATTTGATTATAAAACTTGTATAACAATATAGTTAATCATGGTTGTTTATGGTATCGAAAACTATCAGAGAAAGGGACACTATTGTGAATGAGAACGAGGCCTGAGAGTTTTCTTAAAATTGGACCGAACAACACTTCAACTCTTCAAGTATGGTTCGTAAGGAACTAATTGTGTTGTATTATAGTACTAAATTATCGTTTTTAACCTTAATTTTATTAAAGCGATATAATAAAAATCACGAATTGAAGTCTAAATTGGAAATAGACACATTCATACATTAATGTGTTTACATAAAGAAATGACCCAAATATTATTAGGGTCTTAAAAATGAATAAAGTATACCAACAGGATAGACTTGATATCTAGATTAGGGTCATAAACCTTAATTAGTTACACAAACTACTCTTAGATGACCATAATTCAAATTAAAAGAGCACCAACAACTCTTATTTCTAAGAGTTTTCAATTCCACTCCAAGCTCTCAAGATAGAGTTTTGGGTATGAAAAAAACTCTATTGAGAGGAGAGAAACACAAGAACCGACAAAGTCGATACTCGTAGTCAGTCAGATTCCCTAAAATAGATTAATCAGTATTGGAATAGATAGATATTACACACTAATAAATATGAAAACAAAACATAAATGTCAATATATCTATTTAGATTTGGAAAAATATCCATTTTAATATTTTATTCCACTTTAATCGTCCTACTCTTCATTAACGAGAGAATTTTTATAAAAAAAAATAAGTTTTGAAAATATTGCAAGTGATCTTATAATATTTAAATTATACCTTTTACATTTAACTTACCTAGCTGGTATGATTTGAAATTAAAATGGCAAAAAGAAAAATCAATATAAAAATGTGATTTGATTAAACACAAATGTCAACATATCCATTTTAAGAATTACAATCACTAGTGCGAAAAAAAGACATTTAGCATCGGTTGTTTTGGACATTTAGCATCGGTTATCCCGGATGAGCTATCCTTATTCTCGCCTATTTTGGTCATCACAAGTTCGCTCATGGCGCTCCTCGAGATTCAATCGGATAATGAATCTACAATTGCCATGAAGTCTTGCGCTCTTTGGAGGAAAGCACGAGATAACTATCATTTATGATGGTTATGACTTGCTCTTTAAGCTTGATTTTATGTGAATTAACAAGCATGATGTTTGATTTATTTTGTAAATTAAGTTTTTAGGTTAGAAATAATTGTGCGGGCTCGACTTGGATTTAATTGGGCATTTTGATGCCCTTGTGCGTTAATCGTGTTTTGTGTAAGTGTTGCGAAGAATAGGTGCCATCGCAATTGCAAAATGCGAAAGATGAGAGAGAAAGATTGAAGGGACACAAAAATTGAGGCAAGGACAATCGTCGAGCCGAGAAACACTGAATGGAGTGACCTCATAAGAATCTTCCACAATTGCCCGTTACCTAGGGAAATGTACCTTCATTAGGTCATTTTTAGGGTTGTGTGCCCAAGACACTATATAAAGAAATTTTGCCTTTTCATTTGTATGCTCTACCGTCGTGAAGGAAGTATAAAGATAGCTTCCCTCTTTTGCGTGCAAGCTCACTACTAAATACCAAATTGATTCATTGTTTGAGACTATTGCTGCAAAGATCACCGAGTTACATTTTCTTGGTGGATTATACTTTGGACTAGCCGGATCAGCCCTCCGTTTCTATCCTTGGAGTTCTTCTCTTTGTTCTCCCTTAGTAGTATACTTTCTTACCTTGAATTTTGTAATATGACTTCTAATCTTTTGCTTAAGTTATTTTCCATATTTTGTAAGCTCAATATGAGCTAAACTCATAGTTGAGATGTTGGATCTGATGCAGCTAAATTTCTATGTGATTAATGAAGTATGTTCAATGTTATGCATTATATCTTGTGTGTTACAATATTTCCATTTTAGATTAGGATTGGCCGTCTAATCTAAATAGCATTTATAAATTCAGAGATGGTTTGTAAATTTATCTCACAAGGCAATATGGATTGTGTTCATTAAAAGAGATTTTAATGTTCTTTGCTTAAACCCTAGAGATAGGAGGGCAAAGTCCGTAAGGTGAACACTGCCGGTGCCCTAGCAGCCTAGGAGGTACTCCTTTAGGGTTTAGAGATAAACTCTTGCGAGGAAAACCTAGTGTGAAGTATTAGAGAAAATATGTCTTATTGTCACAAAGAACTAATGCCGCAAAGATTGAATGTACCCTTAATTACATTTTAATGAAGCTACTGAAGTGAATGCATCCCAGCTTGTTCTCATCACTGATTTCCATTACCCTTTTACTTTTAACACTGTTTATGTTACCCCAAATTTGTGTGTCATTTACTTTCCTCACTAATTTGTTAGCCAAATTAAACTATCATAATTAAACATAATTCCTCGTGGGAACGATCTCACTTACATTATATTACTTGTTTGGACAAAGGTACACTTGCACTACCACGCTTTCATACAACAAGCACTTAAGTCCGCTCGGCACTGCTCAACCCGACCTCTTGTGCGAACAAGTCACGCCTAAGTCCGCAATTTATACATTTCCACTTATCCTTGTCTTCTAATCTTCGCATGATCATCGCCTCCCCGTTGAAGCGGTCCACATATACTCTTAAGGTCTCATTCTCTCCTTGAACGATTGCGTCCAAGACTTCCTTTGGCCAGTCTTGGCATCTGTTGGCCGTGTAATGCGCTGAGAAAACCCTTACCAGCTCGTCCCAAGAAAAAATGGTGTTTGGCCTAAGGGTGTCCCACCATTCCAGGGCACGATCCTCAAGAGATAACGGGAATAGTTTGCACTTCATTATCTTGTTCACATTCCTATATCGCCAGACATTATTAAAGTATTTTATTTGCTTGTTCGGTCACCGAGGCCGCAGTATATTTTTTCATAGGAGGAGGCTTTTTCAACTCCCTAGGAATAGCATATCAATCGATCTCCCTAGTGAAGGGGGTCTTCCCCCCCCAAGTCGTGATATTTGGGAAGCGTTTGGTACACAGGTGGGGGTAGCACGTAGCCGGTCAGCCAAGGCTTCATGGCCGCTCTGAAGGGTTCCTCCTAGGTCGCTTCGCGGTACCTGGGGTCATGACGTGATTCCTCGTGGGGCTGCAATGCATATCCAAGATCCACAAACTCGCTGTAGGGTCCCAAGATCGGCTTCTTGATCGGTGTCGATCTAGATGATTCACAAGAAGAGTACCTCTTGGGTGAGTAAACCGATTCAGGATTGTAGGTCGAGTTTTTCGAGTCGGGCATGTAGACTAGAGGCGGCGAGCGGTCTTGACGCCCACCCCTTCAAGGGAGAGATTTGTGCACTTGGTTCCTACGTGGAGGAGACCAGTGCGAAGCGCTCCTGCGAGGAGGACTCGGTGGGTAAAGTTCCTACGGGGAGGCGTCCTATGTCTTCGTGGTGGCGGTCTTGCACCCTGAGGTCGTGGAGGATTCCGTGGCCAAAGGACCGCTCGCGGGCGGGCCGACGACTCACCTTGTTCATATTGGGTGACGATTTCACCTTGTTCAGCTATGACTTGGTCCCTTGCATGTAGAAATTCAAGGACCGTCTGGGTGAGTTGTGCTGGAAGAGCGGCTGGGATGCCGGCCTCCACCAATTCCGGTGGAAGTTCCTGTCAGGTGCCCTGCACCGTCGGATATTGTGGGTCGCCATCCTGCGATTCATGGATCGTGACGGGAATACCCTGAGGAGTTTCCTGCTGTTGGTCTGTTGGGGTCGAGGGTTGTGCCCTGGAGGAGGCACGAGTCTGCGGTCGTCTGCGTGGAGGCATGCTTTTGAAGGTAGGATAGCGCTAGGACTCTCCCACTATGGTCGCCAATTGATCGTACCTTGATCAATTAAGGGTAGTCTGCTTGTCAAATTGTCTAGTCCAGTGTTGATATGAGTGAAGGAATGGGGTCTCGGCCGCACGCGGGTGGTTCCTGCAATGACACTCCAATGCTCAAGTCAGAAATGTGCGATCGGGCAGGTTCTCAACGTGTAGATTACGCACCTAATTATTGGGATCTGACCCCTATTTATGCAATGCTTATCCGCGCAGCGCCCTAGCCATTAGAGATCGCGCATATTGCAAAGCAAGATTCTTATTGGGCTTCGCTGGGCCATTCTCAGCGAATGGGCCTCTAGCCCAGTCCGAAACAAATGGAAAAAAAGAAAAATCAATTTAAAAATGTGATTTGATTAAACACAAATGTCAAAATATCCATCTAAAGATCTAACGCGGCTTGGCATGCCGCAAATTGGGGGGAAGAATTTTTTTTTTCGTCTTCCAATTTTTTGGTTACTTGGCTTTTGTTTTGTTTTGTTTTATTTTTCTGTTTCTTTGTTTTTTTTCTTCTTTTACTTTTTTTTTGTCACTATGTAATTAGTGTGTAGGAAATTTGGCTGACTACGAGTACTCGGTTTTGTCAGCTTGTGTGGTTATCTCCTGCCAACAGAGTTTTTGTCACACCCAAGGTTCTTCATTTGTATTTTAAGGTGTTACATTTTTTCTTTTTATATTTTAAGAAGTACTTTATAATCTCGTAAAATTGTACTTGTTTAAATAAGAAAATTTCAAAGAAAAAAGATTTAATTTTGTAAGAAAATAAGTAAAGTTAGATGCCAAACTGTGTGTTTTGGTGTACGTGAAATGTTAGTCATTTGATCAATATAGATAATGTTATTATAGGTCATCGCTTATGTTACAACTTTACTCGGTTTGTGTTATGACTTGATCTAATATGTGTGGTTAGGTCGTTGTTTATGCTCCAACTTTAAGTTGTTTGTGTTATGACTTGATCTAATATGTGTGACTTTTGTCTTTAACTATGATGTCTTTCTAACACTTAGAATTTGTTTGATATTGTTATTTATTGTTGGTTTAGTTTAAAAGTAATTCATTTAATCAATGGTGAGAAAACTCGTCCCATCGACGGGAGGTGAGGTTGTTTATTGTTGGTTTTGTTTATAATATTTAAAGTATGCCTTTTTACATCTAATTTATCTATGTGGCATGATTTGACATTAAAATGGCAACAAAGAAATATCAATTTAAAAAAAATTGATTTGATTCAACACAAATGTCACAATATCCATTTTGAGAAATAGTGTATTGGAAAAATATCTATTTTCTTCTTTTAATCGTTTTGGAACTCTTTATTTCAAAAAATTTATTCATTTCTATATTTACAAGTCACACGAGATTGTCATCTATAAAAAAATTATCTTTTTTGATTCTTCAAATCAAATATGATTAAAAGCGGTCAAATAATAAGAAGTTCTAAAAATATTTCAAGTGATCTTATAATATTTAAAATATACCTTTTTGAATTTAATTTATTAATGTGTACATTAAAATGACAACAGACAAAATGTTAATTGAAAAAACGTGATTTGATTCAACGCAAATCTTAAAATATCTTTCTTGAGAAATAGAGTAATGGAAATAAAATTTCCATTTTCATATTTTATCTCCCTTTAATCATTTTACTCTATTTTTCCGAGAGTTTTATCCAATTTGATATTTACAAATTGCATGGGATTTTCATCTATATATAAATACACCTTTTGCAATAAAGAAAAAACTAATTAAAAAAAGGGTGATTTGATTCAACACAAATGTCAAAATATCCATTTTGAGAAATGGAGTAATGGAAAAAATCCCTTTTTATATTTTCTTTCATTTTAATAGTATTACTCTTTATTTCCAGAGTTTTAACTATTTTGATATTTATAAGTCAAATGTGATTTCATATATAAAAACTTTATCTTTTTTGATTCTTCAAATCATGTATGATTAAATGTAGCGAACTAATTAATTATTCAAAGTAAAGTATAAATTCTAAATTTAAATTATATTAGTAATTTATTATTACATTGATTGAGTCGAAGGGATACAAATTATTATATATATAACCATGTCACAAACAAACATCATACATCCTCATTATTCATACATCGTCTTGGAAAATAATTTTAAAAATGAGTAACCCAAAGATTTATTTTCTAGGCGTTATCTCTTTTGTGATCCTTTCTCTTGTTGCTGGTGACCGTCTCACAACTTATGGCATCAAGAAATATGTTCTTTCTGGTCCAAATGGAGCACAACCACTTGATCCAGTACCCATGAAATCACAATCTTCTTTGATTTTCAAGGATCTTGGCTTCAATTATGAGATCAAGAGACTTGTTCCTACAGGTCCAAACCCAGCATTATCACCCGACCCACCTATTGTGGCAAGTTCAAAGGAATACAATTTTAATAATGAGATTAAGAGATCGGTTCCTACGGGTCCAAACCCAGCATCATCACCTGACCCAGTACCTGTTGTGGCAAGTTCAGAAGAATCTGGTTTTAATCTTGTGGTTAAGAGACGTGTTCCTTTTGGTTCAAACCCAACACAGTTACCTGATCCAGTACCTACAATGGTAAAATCAAAAAAACATGGTTATGATCATGAGATTAAGAGACTTGTTCCTCTGAGTCCAAATCCAAAGAGAATCTCCCGATCCAACACCCATTTCGGAAAGGTCAAAGGATTATGATCTAAATTATTAGATCAAAAGACTTGTTTCTAGAGGCACAAACACGACTATGGAACATTCTTTTGTGAATTTCCATTCATAATGCTTCATTTAAAGGCTTATAGTTTATGCAATAAATACAAATGTCCTTCTCTAAATAAATAGTAAATTGTTCTTATGACTAGACTATCAATCAAAAGTACTGTCGTGCACCATTTGGTTATAATTTAAGGTGTTTTGCCATTCATACTGTAACACCCTCATATTTCTATCTAGTAGAAATACTAAAGTGTACCTAATGGCATACATCAGAGTATAAAAATTTTTTGTTTCAGATATTGATTTGACCAAAAACTCTCGAATCCAAATCAAAGAGTCATAAACATAATATAGTCAAAAGTTCAATATCCCAAAAGACAACAGCGGAAACGATTACATAACTCAAATACAAATTCAAGTTATAAATCGAATACAAAGATAACAAGGGTAAACATAAGTAAAACTAGAAGAACTACATCTTCAATTTCCTTCTCGAGCACGCCATCCACTCGTGCCATAAAGGATCTTCTTTCCCTGTTTCTCTGTAAAACAACAACATTTGTAGGGTGAGATAACAAATCTCAGTGAGTCTTACCGTGACCCCTTACCTATCACTCGGTCCATTTATAAAACCATAATTAGTAATTCAAAAAGAATTACAGCATACAATCAATCACGTGTAATCCGACATCTGAATTACATAAGAGTTCATAGTCCGATTCTTGATGACTATGTACAACTTAAATTACTTATCTATAGTTCATAGCCCAATTCTTGATGGCTATGCACTATCCTCTTTATTAATCACTTGTGACATGTCACCAACAACCTAAGGAAGCTTGAGTGACAAAATCACAATATACACATTTAAAAGTTTTATCAATTCTAGTACATCACCAACAACACATAAGGAAGCATGGGTGAACCCCAACATAGCCAATAAGTGTACAACTCTTAAAGGCGGATAACTTTAATTTTAATATGGGGGCCTAGGACCAGGGCGCATGACTTCCCTCTCCTAGTATACTAAACGCATAGAGGTCGTCACCTCAATTCGATATTTCTTATATATCGTGAAACGTGGGCCGGTTTAGATGAACATAATCATCCTTGAGCCAATTATAAATTAAGAAATGGAACATTTTGTTCAATTCACTTTACATATATACAACCATAACTCATTCTATGATAGGTTATATAATATCAATGAATTCATGAAATCAATCCAATCAACATTTAAGTTATAAAACATTGGGTTCCCACACGTACTCTAGGATTTACGAAATATTCGTAACATTAACCGTTTAATTCAAAACCACTTTGAACATGTATCAAAATTTCAACGAAAAATTCGCAAAGTTTCCTCTGAAATATGGACATCCCAAAATACGATAATCACCAGAAAACCAGTCCGACATCAATTTGTTCAAAAATCATTAATTCCCGCACATATACAAAATTTACGGTTTTCCAAAAGATTTGAGAATTCAACCGAATTACACCAAACAACTTTAAAACCACGCATAAAACAAACATTATCATCCATATACGCTATGGATGGTTAGGAAAAGGATTTAAAAGAAGTTTGAAGCCAAACGGAGCGTCGAAACGAAACATCGGGAATTGGGAACATAGGAACTTCTCAACTCAATGCCCAATTCCGCCCGCTTTCGTTCTCCGATCGATCCCAAACCGTATTTCAATCCGATTCAACCACGCATACTACAAAGACACATATATTCAAATCCAAACATAACAATTCAAAAATCAAAGCATTATGGTTTCGTTTTAAATTTTCAAACACGCGTTGTTTTCGTAAAATAGCGTTTTTGACTCTAAAATTCTCGAAACTCCGAATTTTGAAAAATCATTCAAACACAAACAAAACGATATTTAAATTCCTAAGCGAGTAAAACTCACCGGAATGACGAATCCACAAATAATCGATTTTCACGCAACGAACTAGACGAGTGACCACACGAACGTTCCCCGTAATAGTTTCGAAGCTCACGAACTCGGAATCCACTTCAACTTTGAATTCCCAAGCCCCAAGCTACTGAACCTCCCTCAAATACCCTTCAATTCGCAACGTGCCTTCAGAAATGAACTAAAAACTACTTCCAAGGCTCCTCTTTACTCCTTTGAAGAATCAAAAATAGAATGTTGATGAACACCAAGCTATATTTCCAGCAGCTTTTACTCCATCTTATACTTTAGATATCTCCACAAATTCACATACAACCACCCTAGTTCTTGCCTAATTTTTGTATCTTGCCATGTCCTCAAACCGATTCCCAATTTCCACTTAAAACTCTTCTTAAACATCAAGATACAAGTGCCCAAAGAGAGTCTCCTCAACATTGTTTTGCCTGAATTTTTCTTTGTGTTTCCCACTTCAAGATCCTTCATACCCACGAATTTAAGCTCCATTATCTCAATTATTTCTCCTCTTTGATGTTCAAATCCCACTAGTAAACCCTAGCTTCAATTTCACTTAAATCTCCATTTTCTTCAAATTGGAGCTTCAAACCCTTTAATGGTAAAACGAAATTTAGGAGGAATTAGCTCACGAAACTTGTATCATTAGGAAGAGGATGAAAAATGGAAGAAAACAAGACCAAAAGCCCCTTACCCCTGTGTTGATTTGAGAGAGATCTACTCTCTCCTTCCTCTTCTCCCCCCCTCGTCCTCTCCTTTCTCTCTCTTTCTCGGTTCCATTTTTTTTTTCTTTCTTCCGATTCCTTTCTTTCTCCCACGGTCTCTTCTTTCTTTTTCCTTTTTATTCTTTCTTTCATTTATTTTCACACAAGTGAGAGTTAAGAGAGTATTTGGATATTTTTGGTATCCTAGAGCTCATTTAACATGAGTGGTATAATTCCTAAAATACCCTTAGAGTACTAATTTCCACTCAGTTATGCATTTTAATTATTTTCTCTAGCAATTATAAATTGCTTTCGTGACAACCTCATATCCGTGACTTGATTTATTACCTATTCAAGTAATAAATCATTCGTTAAATTTCTTAATTTGAAATTAACGAAATTAGGATGTTACAATCACCCCAACTTGAAAAATTTTGTCCTCAAAATTTGACAAACATACTTCAAGAGAACATATACGGATATCTAATCCGCATATCGTCCTCCAATTCCCACATAACATCCTCGGCCGAAAATGATTACAAACAACTTAAATAATCGTAATTGTTCTCGTCCGAAGTGTCTACTCTCCATGATCTAAGATATGACTTGGATATGGCTAAAATGACGAATTAATCAAAGATCCATCCATTCTAACTCAACGGTTGATGAAATTCTTACAATACATGATCGTTAGATCCAACTCTAGTGGTTTATTCCGCATAAAAACACATTCTAAACCCTTCCTAAGGCGTCAGAAATTTAGAACCCGTGGACTGATTCGTAAGAATAAAGATTGAAGCGTAAATCAACTCGCTTTTCAACTCTAGAAACATTCTTCACCATCGAAATTTCATTCAAACGATCGACCTTTACGAGTTAACCGAATGAGTGAAATAACTACTGTGAGAATCTTTCGATACCCTACTATACAAACCAATTAGTTTCTCATCCTTTTGTACCCAACCAACACTTTAACCACTGCACCACTTACTTACATTCGATTTACGGCGGTCGCTCCAAATCCGATACAACTTTTTCTTTTACAAGGCTCTCATCTACACACTGATTGGGACACCACATGTTCCCAAAATTTCACTACCGACACTCATAATTCATACTTCTAGGGTTTAGCCTATCACTTCTCCTCCGAGAGTATATTATGAACAACGCGAGATGTAAATCATATTCTATAGTGGTCTTAATGTATACTAAGAGGCCAGGAAACCATAGGATGAATGGAACATTGAACCCAAGTATAATATAAGAAGAATGTGGTGCAGAGGTGGAGTCCTTCCTTTGATCCTATGTTATCAATGAAAATTCAACAACTAGTCTAAGTATGCGGCGTAAAACCTCTACTCATGCAATCCATGAATACCGTAGGAGAATTAGTTAGGCCGAAGGGCATCACTACTCACTCGTAATGTCCATATCTAGTATGGAAAACTGTCTTCGGAGTAACTAAAGCCCTAACATTTAATTAAAAGTAACCCGACCTTAAACCAATCTTTGAAAACACTGCTGCACCTCGAAGCTGATTAAGCAAATCATCTATACTTGGCAAGGATACTTATTCCTAATAGTAACTTTGTCCACCAAGTAATTCATACCCAACCTCCTGCTCCCATCTTTCTTTTCAACAAGTCACCCGGAACCACCCCAACTTGTGGGAAGACTAGGTAACATTACCTTTCTGTCACTACAGTGTTCATAACTGACTCACCAATGGGTAAAGGTTTTGTATAAGTTTTCTTGAAAACGTTTGAATATAAAATAATTTTCCCACTTACCCATAGGTGTTTGCTTTTCTTTGCTAACCCGACATATTAATAAGACATATCTTCACCTCGTGACTCATTCTTCAAACTCAATTCCAAAATCCGATAATCTTTCAAAACCCATAAGTCGATGACTACTCTAGAACCAACCATTCCTTGATCGAATCTATTATTCATTCACTTAGATTCCATCAATAATAGTGATACAAGGATGTACCTATCACAAATATCAAAATATTCTTTAGATTAGGGACTGTTAATAATATTATACAAATGTTACTAACTCAGTAATCATTAATGGTAGTAACTAACAACGATAAGAGTTGATAATGTAGCTTATGAACCGAAAATCTCAGGCATTGAAGATGGATTACAGGTCAAAGCCCTTTGACTTTGTTTCATTGAATAAAGATGAGTGAGAGTTGAACCAGCTACCTTCCATGCAAAGCAACATTTCTTGACTGATTTCTTTTGAATTGAGCCTACAATTCAGTTACTTAAGCACAAGAGAACCTAACAACATAGATCTCTCGTTTGATACATAACAGCTTTCCTAGCTAAGTAGAACTTACTAGAAAATTTTGAACTTTGTTCTATACTACGATACTGTTGACTACTCTAGGTGGAAGGTTCATACTTGGATTAATCACAGAGTTGAGCTAGTTGTAGCATCAGAGAAATGAACAAAATAAAAGTATTCTTTCACGGAATCAAACGGCACAAGATAATGCATCCGACGTTGATTCAGAGAACAATTCTCACTATTTTACGCATTCCTTTGATCCTACCCCTCTCCGAACTTCACAACATCCAAACATAACCATAACTCCTAGAGTATCCATTAGGTAAGGAATGTGTTTTGCCTAACAAGGAATCACGTATTTAACACTTAGTTGATTCGGTCTTCCGATAGGACAACAATACTTCCAATACTTTAAGTAATCGAAAGTTCTACCCATGTAGTACACTAGTGAAATGCCTCATTGTCATTAGCTTTTGAAAACTCTGATGAGTGTTGAAAAGACTATAACTCTAATGATCATTTCCGAAAATAAATCTCCGAAACTACAACATTTATAATTCTAAACCGGCATCAAGGAATCTATTCTTAATGACTGGAAGTCCTCTTTCAACTTCCCAAGCCTCAATTGAAGTTTATGGCCTACAACCACTTAGAGTAAGGTAGAAGTATATTTCAGAATACAACTGAACAATTGGTTCACAACCTACTCAGATGTGTAGACATTTTTGTTAGCTTTCCAACGCACCACGGAACATAAAAATCGAAGTTCCAAATTAAAAGTTATAAATAAAACAAGTCGGAGAGCTGACGAAAATTTCTCACAGACCAAGACTGGCTTGCTCATACTCCCAAGGTGATAATAAGGTTATTTCGGTTACCATAACCTACTAATCTCATCTTGAATGGAACTTGGTTCAGAAACCGTAATCGGGAACTAACTCCATCAACATTTGGTTCTGTAGCCAATACTGAAATTGCACTACAGCTTACTAGATCGGATTCATGGCATTTCGAAATGTGACTTTGAGGAAAAGAACCTGATCAATACTTGCAATTATCTAAAAGAATGTCTCTAACTGCGACATAAGCTGGGGTTTACTTTAACCAGAAGGTAAGGTTATCGTAAAACCGTATTTCGGTAACTGATAGACTGACTAATCAATGGTCAGGATTTCGGGGTTTCAGTTAATCTTAAAAGATCTTACAATACTGGCACTATTACTGCCCAAAGGCTTTGCTTAATTGTAGTTCCCTGTAGAACCTACAATAGCATCCCCTGCCATTCTACCATTGCACCGAGTTCATTGAATGAACAGTCGCCCATAGTTTCCTCGAACCAACCTGATTGCCCATTGCCTGCTTCAGAACACCATCTGTAGCCCTCTGCTTCCGCTACGTGCTCTGATAACCCGAGAAGGCCAGAATTTCTATGGTTTAGGGTTTGGGACATTTTCGGGGCTAAGGCAACTAACTGTCATAATTCTCAGTAACTCACATGAAACATTGAGTGGATCCTGACTCAATACTTCACATAATATACTGAAAGGTTCTGACATTTAACTGTCTAAGTCCCTAGATGACTCTATCTAACCTCTTGACCATAAGGTCTCTACGTCCGACTAGGTCGAACCGCTCTGATACCAAAATGTAACACCCTCATATTTCTATCTAGTAGAAATACTAAAGTGTACCTAATGGCATACATCAGAGTATAAAAATTTTTTGTTTCAGATATTGATTTGACCAAAAACTCTCGAATCCAAATCAAAGAGTCATAAACATAATATAGTCAAAAGTTCAATATCCCAAAACAAGACAACAGCGGAAACGATTACATAACTCAAATACAAATTCGAGTTATAAATCGAATACAAAGATAACAAGGGTAAACATAAGTAAAACTAGAAGAACTACATCTTCAATTTCCTTCTCGAGCACGCCATCCACTCGTGCCATAAAGGATCTTCTTTCCCTGTTTCTCTGTAAAACAACAACATTTGTAGGGTGAGATAACAAATCTCGGTGAGTCTTACCGTGACCCACTTACCTATCACTCGGTCCATTTATAAAACCATAATTAGTAATTCAAAAAGAATTACAAAGATACAATCAATCACGTGTAATCCGACATCCGAATTACATAAGAGTTCATAGTCCGATTCTTGATGACTATGTACAACTTAAATTACTTATCTATAGTTCATAGCCCAATTCTTGATGGCTATGCACTATCCTCTTTATTAATCACTTGTGACATGTCACCAACAACCTAAGGAAGCTTGAGTGACAAAATCACAATATACACATTTAAAAGTTTTATCAATTCTAGTACATCACCAACAACACATAAGGAAGCATGGGTGAACCCCAACATAGCCAATAAGTGTACAACTCTTAAAGGCGGATAACTTTAATTTTAATATGGGGGCCTAGGACCGGGCGCATGACTTCCTCTCTCTAGTATACTAAACGCATAGAGGTCGTCACCTCAATTCGATATTTCTTATATATCGTGAAACGTGGGCGGTTTAGATGAACATAATCATCCTTGAGCCAATTATAAATTAAGAAATGGAACATTTTGTTCAATTCACTTTACATATATACAACCATAACTCATTCTATGATAGGTTATATAATATCAATGAATTCATGAAATCAATCCAATCAACATTTAAGTTATAAAACATTGGGTTCCCACACGTACTCTAGGATTTACGAAATATTCGTAACATTAACCGTTTAATTCAAAACCACTTTGAACATGTATCAAAATTTCAAACGAAAATTCGGCAAAGTTTCCTCTGAAATATGGACATCCCAAAATACGATAATCACCTGTAAAACCAGTCCAGACATCAATTTGTTCAAAAATCATTAATTCCCGCACATATACAAAATTTACGGTTTTCCAAAAGATTTGAGAATTCAACCGAATTACACCAAACAACTTTAAAACCACAGACAAAACAAACATTATCATCCATATACGCTATGGATGGTTAGGAAAAGGATTTAAAAGAAGTTTGAAGCCAAACGGAGCGTCGAAACGAAACATCGGGAATTGGGAACATAGGAACTTCTCAACTCAATGCCCAATTCCGTTCCGTTTCGTTCTCCGATCGATCCCAAACTGTATTTCAATCCGATTCAACCACGCACAGCTACAGCACACATATATTCAGTCCAAACATAACAATTCAAAAATCAAAGCATTATGGTTTCGTTTTAAATTTTCAAACACGCGTTGTTTTCGTAAAATAGCGTTTTTGACTCTAAAATTCTCGAAACTCCGAATTTTGAAAAAATCATTCAAACACAGCTCAAAACGATATTTAAATTCCCTAAGCGAGTAAAACTCACCTGGAATGACGAATCCACAAATAATCGATTTTCACGCAACGAACTAGACGAGTGACCACACGAACGTTCCCCGTAATAGTTTCGAAGCTCACGAACTCGGAATCCACTTCAACTTTGAATTCCCAAGCCCCAAGCTACTGAACCTCCCTCAAATACCCTTCAATTCGCAACGTGCCTTCAGAAATGAACTAAAAACTACTTCCAAGGCTCCCTCTTACTCCTTTGAAGAATCAAAAATAGAATGTTGATGAACACCAAGCTATATTTCCAAAGAGCTTTTACTCCATCTTATACTTTAGATATCTCCACAAATTCACATACAACCACCCTAGTTCTTGCCTAATTTTTGTATCTTGCCATGTCCTCAAACCGATTCCCAATTTCCAGCTTAAAACTCTTCTTAAACATCAAGATACAAGTGCCCAAAGAGAGTCTCCTCAACATTGTTTTGCCTGAATTTTTCTTTGTGTTTCCCACTTCAAGATCCTTCATACCCACGAATTTAAGCTCCATTATCTCAATTATTTCTCCCTCTTTGATGTTCTGAAATCCCACTAGTAAACCCTAGCTTCAATTTCACTTAAATCTCCATTTTCTTCAAATTGGAGCTTCAAACCCTTTAATGGTAAAACGAAATTTAGGAGGAATTAGCTCACGAAACTTGTATCATTAGGAAGAGGATGAAAAATGGAAGAAAACAAGACCAAAAGCCCCTTACCCGGTGTTGATTTGAGAGAGATCTACTCTCTCCTTCCTCTTCTCCCCTTCGTCCCTCTCCTTTCTCTCTTTCTCGGGTTCCATTTTTTTTTCTTTCTTCCGATTCCTTTCTTTCTCCCACGGTCTCTTTCCTTTTTCCTTTTTATTCTTTCTTTCATTTATTTTCACACAAGTGAGAGTTAAGAGAGTATTTGGATATTTTTGGTATCCTAGAGCTCATTTAACATGAGTGGTATAATTCCTAAAATACCCTTAGAGTACTAATTTCCACTCAGTTATGCATTTTAATTATTTTCTCTAGCAATTATAAATTGCTTTCGTGACAACCTCATATCCGTGACTTGATTTATTACCTATTCAAGTAATAAATCATTCGTTAAATTTCTTAATTTGAAATTAACGAAATTAGGGATGTTACAATCACCCCAACTTGAAAAATTTTGTCCTCAAAATTTGACAAACATACTTCAAGAGAACATATACGGATATCTAATCCGCATATCGTCCTCCAATTCCCACATAACATCCTCGGCGAAAGCGATTACAAACAACTTAAATAATCGTAATTGTTCTCGTCCGAAGTGTCTACTCTCCATGATCTAAGATATGACTTGGATATGGCTAAAATGACGAATTAATCAAAGATCCATCCATTCTAACTCAACGGTTGATGAAATTCTTACAATACATGATCGTTAGATCCAACTCTAGTGGTTTATTCCGCATAAAAACACATTCTAAACCCTTCCCAAGGCGTCAGAAAATTTAGAACCGTGGGCTGATTCGGAAGAATAAAGATTGAAGCGAGTAAATCAACACGCTTTTCAACTCTAGAAACATTCTTCACCATCGAAATTTCATTCAAACGATCGACCTTTACGAGTTAATCGAATGAGTGAAATAACTCTTCGTGAGAATCTTTCGATACCCTACTATACAAACCAATTAGTTTCCCATCCTTTTGTACCCAACCAACACTTTAACCATCACACCACTTACTTCATTCTCGACGACGGCGGTCGCTCCAAATCCGATACAACTTTTTCTTTTACAAGGCTCTCATCACTACACTGATTGGGACACCACATGTTCCCAAAATTTCACTACCGACACTCATAATTCATACTTCTAGGGTTTAGCCTATCACTTCTCCTCTGAGAGTATATTCAGAACAACGCGGAGATGTAAATCATATTCTATAGTGGTCTTAATGTATACTAAGAGGCCAGAAAACCATAGGATGAATGGAACATTGAACCCAAGTATAATATAAGAAGAATGTGGTGCGGAGGTGGAGTCCTTCCTTTGATCCTATGTTATCAATGAAAATTCAACAACTAGTCTAAATGCGGGCGTAAAACCTCGGCTCATGCAATCCATGAATACCGTAGGAGAATTAGTTAGGCCGAAGGGGCATCACTACTCACTCGTAATGTCCATATCTAGTATGGAAAAGCGTCTTCGAGTAACTAAAGCCCTAACATTTAATTAAAAGTAACCCGACCTTAAACCAATCTTTGAAAACAACTGCTTTGCACCTCGAAGCCGATTAAGCAAATCATCTATACTTGGCAAGGATACTTATTCCTAATAGTAACTTTGTCCACCAAGTAATTCATACCCAACCTCCTGCTCCCATCTTTCTTTTCAACAAGTCACCCTAACCACCCCAACTTGTGGGAAGACTAGGTAACATTACCTTTCATCACTACAAGTTGTTCATAAGCCCGACTCACCAATGGGTAAAGGTTTTGTATAAGTTTTCTTGAAAACGCGTTTGAATATAAAATAATTTTCCCACTTACCCATAGGTGTTTGCTTCTTTGCTAACCCGACATATTAATAAGACATATCTTCACCTCGTGACTCATTCTTGAAACTCAATTCCAAAATCCGATAATCTTTCAAAACCCATAAGTCGGATGACTACTCTAGAACCAACCATTCCTTGATCGAATCTATTATTCATTCACTTAGATTCCATCAATAATAGTGATACAAGGATGTACCTATCACAAATATCAAAATATTCTTTAGATTAGGGATCATTAATAATATTATACAAATGTTACTAACTCAGTAATCATTAATGGTAGTAACTAACAACGATAAGAGTTGATAATGTAGCTTATGAACCGAAAATCTCAGGCATTGAAGATGGATTACAGGTCAAAGCCCTTTGACTTTGTTTCATTGAATAAAGATGAGTGAGAGTTGAACCAGCTACCTTCCATGCAAAGCAACATTTCTTGACTGATTTCTTTTGAATTGAGCCTACAATTCAGTTACTTAAGCACAAGAGAACCTAACAACATAGATCTCTCGTTTGATACATAACAGCTTTCCTAGCTAAGTAGAACTTACTAGAAAATTTTGAACTTTGTTCTATACTACGATACTGTTGACTACTCTAGGTGGAAGGTTCATACTTGGATTAATCACGAGTTGAGCTAGTTGTAGCATCGGAGAAATGAACAAAATAAAAGTATTCTTTCACGGAATCAAACGGCACAAGATAATGCATCCGACGTTGATTCAGAGAACAATTCTCACTATTTTACGCATTCCTTTGATCCTACCCCTCTCCGAACTTCACAACATCCAAACATAACCATAACTCCTAGAGTATCCATTAGGTAAGGAATGTGTTTTGCCTAACAAGGAATCACGTATTTAACACTTAGTTGATTCGGTCTTCCGATAGGACAACAATACTTCCAATACTTTAAGTAATCGAAAGTTCTACCCATGTAGTACACTAGTGAAATGCCTCATTGTCATTAGCTTTTGAAAACTCTGATGAGTGTTGAAAAGACTATAACTCTAATGATCATTTCCGAGAAATAAATCTCCAGAAACTACAACATTTATAATTCTAAACCGGCATCAAGGAATCTATTCTTAATGACTGGAAGTCCTCTTTCAACTTCCCAAGCCTCAATTGAAGTTTATGGCCTACAACCACTTAGAGTAAGGTAGAAGTATATTTCAGAATACAACTGAACAATTGGTTCACAACCTACTCAGATGTGTAGACATTTTTGTTAGCTTTCCAACGCACCACGGAACATAAAAATCGAAGTTCCAAATTAAAAGTTATAAATAAAACAAGTCGGAGAGTCGACGAAAATTTCTCCTGAGACAAGACGGCTTGCTCATACTCCCAAGGTGATAATAAGGTTATTTCGGTTACCATAACCTACTAATCTCATCTTGAATGGAACTTGGTTCGAAACCGTAATCGGGAACTAACTCCATCAACATTTGGTTCTCAGAGCCAATCTTTTGAAATTGCACTACAAACTTACTAGATCGGATTCATGGCATTTCAAATGTGACTTTGAGGAAAAGAACTCGATCAATACTTGCAATTATCTAAAAGAATGTCTCTAATCATGCGACATAAGTTGGGGTTTACTTTAACCGTAAAGGTAAGGTTATCGTAAAACCGTATTTCTGATGAATCGATAGACCGACTAATCAATGGTCGATTTGGGGTTTCGATTAATCTTAAAAGATCTTACAATACTGGCACTATTACTGCCCAAAGGCTTTGCTTAATTGTAGTTCCCTGTAGAACCTACAATAGCATCCTCGCCATTCTACCATTGCACCGAGTTCATTGAATGAACGATCGCCCATAGTTTCCTCGAACCAACTTTGATTGCCCATTGCACGCTTGAGAACACCATCCAGTAGCCCTGCGCTTCGCTTCGTGCTCGATAACCCGAGAAGGCGAATTTCTATGGTTTAGGGTTTGGGACATTTTCGGGGCTAAGGCAACTAACTGTCATAATTCTCAGTAACTCACATGAAACATTGAGTGGATCCTGACTCAATACTTCACATAATATACTGAAAGGTTCTGACATTTAACTGTCTAAGTCCCTAGATGACTCTATCTAACCTCTTGACCATAAGGTCTCTACGTCCGACTAGGTCGAACCGCTCACGATACCAAAATGTAACACCCTCATATTTCTATCTAGTAGAAATACTAAAGTGTACCTAATGGCATACATCAGAGTATAAAAATTTTTTGTTTCAGATATTGATTTGACCAAAAACTCTCGAATCCAAATCAAAGAGTCATAAACATAATATAGTCAAAAGTTCAATATCCCAAAACAAGACAACAGCGGAAACGATTACATAACTCAAATACAAATTCGAGTTATAAATCGAATACAAAGATAACAAGGGTAAACATAAGTAAAACTAGAAGAACTACATCTTCAATTTCCTTCTCGAGCACGCCATCCACTCGTGCCATAAAGGATCTTCTTTCCTGTGTTTCTCTGTAAAACAACAACATTTGTAGGGTGAGATAACAAATCTCAGTGAGTCTTACCGTGACCCCTTACCTATCACTCGGTCCATTTATAAAACCATAATTAGTAATTCAAAAAGAATTACAGCATACAATCAATCACGTGTAATCCGACATCTGAATTACATAAGAGTTCATAGTCCGATTCTTGATGACTATGTACAACTTAAATTACTTATCTATAGTTCATAGCCCAATTCTTGATGGCTATGCACTATCCTCTTTATTAATCACTTGTGACATGTCACCAACAACCTAAGGAAGCTTGAGTGACAAAATCACAATATACACATTTAAAAGTTTTATCAATTCTAGTACATCACCAACAACACATAAGGAAGCATGGGTGAACCCCAACATAGCCAATAAGTGTACAACTCTTAAAGGCGGATAACTTTAATTTTAATATGGGGGCCTAGGACCAGGGCGCATGACTTCCCTCTCCTAGTATACTAAACGCATAGAGGTCGTCACCTCAATTCGATATTTCTTATATATCGTGAAACGTGGGCCGGTTTAGATGAACATAATCATCCCGAGCCAATTATAAATTAAGAAATGGAACATTTTGTTCAATTCACTTTACATATATACAACCATAACTCATTCTATGATAGGTTATATAATATCAATGAATTCATGAAATCAATCCAATCAACATTTAAGTTATAAAACATTGGGTTCCCACACGTACTCTAGGATTTACGAAATATTCGTAACATTAACCGTTTAATTCAAAACCACTTTGAACATGTATCAAAATTTCAAACGAAAATTCGGCAAAGTTTCCTCTGAAATATGGACATCCCAAAATACGATAATCACCTGTAAAACCAGTCCAGACATCAATTTGTTCAAAAATCATTAATTCCGCTTTATATACAAAATTTACGGTTTTCCAAAAGATTTGAGAATTCAACCGAATTACACCAAACAACTTTAAAACCACAGACAAAACAAACATTATCATCCATATACGCTATGGATGGTTAGGAAAAAGGATTTAAAAGAAGTTTGAAGCCAAACGGAGCGTCGAAACGAAACATCGGGAATTGGGAACATAGGAACTTCTCAACTCAATGCCCAATTCCGTTCCGTTTCGTTCTCCGATCGATCCCAAACTGTATTTCAATCCGATTCAACCACGCACAACTCTGACACACATATATTCACCCAAACATAACAATTCAAAAATCAAAGCATTATGGTTTCGTTTTAAATTTTCAAACACGCGTTGTTTTCGTAAAATAGCGTTTTTGACTCTAAAATTCTCGAAACTCCGAATTTTGAAAAAATCATTCAAACACAGCTCAAAACGATATTTAAATTCCCTAAGCGAGTAAAACTCACCTGGAATGACGAATCCACAAATAATCGATTTTCACGCAACGAACTAGACGAGTGACCACACGAACGTTCCCCGTAATAGTTTCGAAGCTCACGAACTCGGAATCCACTTCAACTTTGAATTCCCAAGCCCCAAGCTCACCGAACCTCCTCAAATACCCTTCAATTCGCAACGTGCCTTCAGAAATGAACTAAAAACTACTTCCAAGGCTCCCTCTTACTCCTTTGAAGAATCAAAAATAGAATGTTGATGAACACCAAGCTATATTTCCAGCAGCTTTTACTCCATCTTATACTTTAGATATCTCCACAAATTCACATACAACCACCCTAGTTCTTGCCTAATTTTTGTATCTTGCCATGTCCTCAAACCGATTCCCAATTTCCAGCTTAAAACTCTTCTTAAACATCAAGATACAAGTGCCCAAAGAGAGTCTCCTCAACATTGTTTTGCCCAGAATTTTTCTTTGTGTTTCCCACTTCAAGATCCTTCATACCCACGAATTTAAGCTCCATTATCTCAATTATTTCTCCCTCTTTGATGTTCTGAAATCCCACTAGTAAACCCTAGCTTCAATTTCACTTAAATCTCCATTTTCTTCAAATTGGAGCTTCAAACCCTTTAATGGTAAAACGAAATTTAGGAGGAATTAGCTCACGAAACTTGTATCATTAGGAAGAGGATGAAAAATGGAAGAAAACAAGACCAAAAGCCCCTTACCCGGTGTTGATTTGAGAGAGATCTACTCTCTCCTTCCTCTTCTCCCCTTCGTCCCTCTCCTTTCTCTCTTTCTCGGGTTCCATTTTTTTTTCTTTCTTCCGATTCCTTTCTTTCTCCCACGGTCTCTTTCCTTTTTCCTTTTTATTCTTTCTTTCATTTATTTTCACACAAGTGAGAGTTAAGAGAGTATTTGGATATTTTGGTATCCTAGAGCTCATTTAACATGAGTGGTATAATTCCTAAAATACCCTTAGAGTACTAATTTCCACTCAGTTATGCATTTTAATTATTTTCTCTAGCAATTATAAATTGCTTTCGTGACAACCTCATATCCGTGACTTGATTTATTACCTATTCAAGTAATAAATCATTCGTTAAATTTCTTAATTTGAAATTAACGAAATTAGGGATGTTACAATCACCCCAACTTGAAAAATTTTGTCCTCAAAATTTGACAAACATACTTCAAGAGAACATATACGGATATCTAATCCGCATATCGTCCTCCAATTCCCACATAACATCCTCGGCCGAAAACGATTACAAACAACTTAAATAATCGTAATTGTTCTCGTCCGAAGTGTCTACTCTCCATGATCTAAGATATGACTTGGATATGGCTAAAATGACGAATTAATCAAAGATCCATCCATTCTAACTCAACGGTTGATGAAATTCTTACAATACATGATCGTTAGATCCAACTCTAGTGGTTTATTCCGCATAAAAACACATTCTAAACCCTTCCCAAGGCGTCACTGTAAATTTAGAACCCAGGGACGGATTCAGAAGAATAAAGATTGAAGCAGAAATCAACCTGCCTTTCAACTCTAGAAACATTCTTCACCATCGAAATTTCATTCAAACGACTGACCTTTACGAGTTAACCGAATGAGTGAAATAACTACTGTGAGAATCTTTCGATACCCTACTATACAAACCAATTAGTTTCCCATCCTTTTGTACCCAACCAACACTTTAACCACTGCACCACTTACTTCTGTTACTGACGACGGTCGCTCCAAATCCGATACAACTTTTTCTTTTACAAGGCTCTACTGCTACACCTGATTGGGACACCACATGTTCCCAAAATTTCACTACCGACACTCATAATTCATACTTCTAGGGTTTAGCCTATCACTTCTCCTCTGAGTATATTGAAACAACGCGAGATGTAAATCATATTCTATAGTGGTCTTAATGTATACTAAGAGGCCAGGAAACCATAGGATGAATGGAACATTGAACCCGAAGTATAATATAAGAAGAATGTGGTGCAGAGGTGGAGTCCTTCCTTTGATCCTATGTTATCAATGAAAATTCAACAACTAGTCTAAGTACGGGCGTAAAACCTCGGCTCATGCAATCCATGAATACCGTAGGAGAATTAGTTAGGCCGAAGGGCATCACTACTCACTCGTAATGTCCATATCTAGTATGGAAAACTGTCTTCGGAGTAACTAAAGCCCTAACATTTAATTAAAAGTAACCCGACCTTAAACCAATCTTTGAAAACACTGCTGCACCTCGAAGCTGATTAAGCAAATCATCTATACTTGGCAAGGATACTTATTCCTAATAGTAACTTTGTCCACCTGAAGTAATTCATACCCAACCTCCTGCTCCCATCTTTCTTTTCAACAAGTCACCCGGAACCACCCCAACTTGTGGGAAGACTAGGTAACATTACCTTTCTGTCACTACAGTGTTCATAACTGACTCACCAATGGGTAAAGGTTTTGTATAAGTTTTCTTGAAAACGTTTGAATATAAAATAATTTTCCCACTTACCCATAGGTGTTTGCTTCTTTGCTAACCCGACATATTAATAAGACATATCTTCACCTCGTGACTCATTCTTCGAAACTCAATTCCAAAATCCAGATAATCTTTCAAAACCCATAAGTCAGATGACTACTCTAGAACCAACCATTCCCTTGACTGAATCTATTATTCATTCACTTAGATTCCATCAATAATAGTGATACAAGGATGTACCTATCACAAATATCAAAATATTCTTTAGATTAGGGACTGTTAATAATATTATACAAATGTTACTAACTCAGTAATCATTAATGGTAGTAACTAACAACGATAAGAGTTGATAATGTAGCTTATGAACCGAAAATCTCAGGCATTGAAGATGGATTACAGGTCAAAGCCCTTTGACTTTGTTTCATTGAATAAAGATGAGTGAGAGTTGAACCAGCTACCTTCCATGCAAAGCAACATTTCTTGACTGATTTCTTTTGAAGTATGGTTCGTAAGGAACTAATTGTGTTGTATTATAGTACTAAATTATGGTTTTTAACCTTAATTTTATTAAAGTGATATAATAAAAATCACGAATTGAAGTCTAAATTTGAAATAGACACATTCATACATTAATGTGTTTACATAAAGAAATGACCCAAATATTATTAGGGTCTTAAAATGAATAGAGTAGTAGAAAAGTATACAAACAGATGGACTTGATATCTAGATTAGGGTCATAAACCTTAATTAGTTACACAAACTACTCTTAGATGACCATAATTCAAATTAAAAGAGCACCAACAACTCTTATTTCTAAGAGTTTTCAATTCCACTCAAGCTCTCAAGATAGAGTTTTGGGTATGAAAAAACTCTATTGAGAGGAGAGAAACACAAGAATCGACAAAGTCGATACTCAAGTAATCGATCGATTCCCTAAAATAGATTAATCAGTATTGGAATAGATAGATATTACACACTAATAAATATGAAAACAAAACATAAATGTCAATATATCTATTTAGATTTGGAAAAATATCCATTTTAATATTTTATTCCACTTTAAACGTCCTACTCTTCATTAACGAGAGAATTTTTATAAAAAAAATAAGTTTTGAAAATATTGCAAGTGATCTTATAATATTTAAAGTATACCTTTTTACATTTAACTTACCTAGCTGGTATGATTTGAAATTAAAATGGCAAAAAAGAAAAATCAATATAAAAATGTGATTTGATTAAACACAAATGTCAACATATCCATTTTAAGAATTACGGTCACTAGTGCAGAAAAGACATTTAGCATCGGTTGTTTTGGACATTTAGCATCGGTTATCCCGGGATGAGCTATCTTTATTCTGCCTATTTTGATCATCACAAGGACGCTCGCGGGCGCTCCTCGAGATTCAACTGGATAATGAATCTTCAATTGCCATGAAGTCTTGCGCTCTTTGGAGGAAAGCACAGATAACTATCATTTATGATGGTTATGACTTGCTCTTTAAGCTTGATTTTATGTGAATTAACAAGCATGATGTTTGATTTATTTTGTAAATTAAGTTTTTAGGTTAGAAATAATTGTGCGGGCCTGACTTGGATTTAATTGGGCATTTTGATGCCATTGTGCGTTTAACTGCGTTTTGTGTAAGTGTTGCAGCAACAGGTGCCATCACAATTGCAAAATGCGAAAGATGAGACAGAAAGTTTGAAGGGACACAGAAATTGAGGTAAGGACAATTGTCAGAGCCGAGGAAACACGGAATGGAGTGACCTCATGAGAATCTTCCACAATTGCCCGTTACCTAGGGAAATGTACCTTCATTAGGTCATTTTTAGGGTTGTGTGCCCAAGACACTATATAAAGAAATTTTGCCTTTTCATTTGTATGCTCTCTACCGTCGGGAAAGAAGTATAAAGATAGCTTCCCCTCTTTACGTGCAAGCTCACTACTAAATACCAAATTGATTCATTCATTGTGAGACTATTGCTTTGCAAAGATCACCGAGTTACATTTTCTTGGTGGATTCTACTCAACGTGTAGATTACGCACCTAATTATTGGGATCTGACCCCTATTTATGCAATGCTTATCCGCGCAGCGCCCTAGCCATTAGAGATCGCGCATATTGCAAAGCAATATTCCTATTGGGCTTCGCTGGGCCATTCTCAGCGAATGGGCCTCTAGCCCAGTCCGAAACAAATGGAAAAAAAGAAAAATCAATTTAAAAATGTGATTTGATTAAACACAAATGTCAAAATATCCATCTAAAGATCTAACGCGGCTTGGCATGCCGCAAATTGGGGGGAAGAGAATTTTTTTTCGTCTTCCAATTTTTTGGTTACTTGGCTTTTGTTTTGTTTTATTTTTCTGTTTCTTTGTTTTTTTTCTTCTTTTACTTTTTTTTCTCACTATGTCATTAGTGTCTAGAAAATTTGGCTGACTATGGGTACTCGGTTTTGTCGGCGTGTGGTTATCTCCTGCCAACAGAGTTTTTGTCACACCCAAGGTTCTTCATTTGTTTTTTAAGATGTTACATTTTTTCTTTTTATATTTTAAGAAGTACATTACAATCTCGGAAAATTGTACTTGTTTAAATAAGAAAATTTCGATGAAAAAAGATTTAATTTAAATGAGAAAATAAGTAAAGTAGATGCCAAACTGTGTTTTTTGGTGTATGCGTGAAATGTTAGACATTGTGTTTTGGGGTACTTTAGGATTCATAATTTTTTTTAACTTTTTAAATACTAGAAGTTTCTTCGTAAATAACCAGTTTGGTAAAAAATAATAAGTTTTTGGCAAAATATGTAAAGTGCGATGTTAACAGTGTATTTTGAGATACTTAAGGGTCCGAAAATATTTAGATGTTCAAATACGCAAAATTCGTTTCTCAATAATCTATTTGATTGAAATAAATTTCATGGCAAACTACATTAAGTGTAATTCTAGCCAGTGTATTTTGGGGTACTTTAGAATCTACAAAAAAAATTACATGTCCAAATTGGTATTTTCTTGTTTTTTTAGATAATTTTGCATCAACAAGTATTAGAAACATACTTAAATTGGTGTTTAGTTTTATATAAACTCTGCATGATATCTATGTATGTGGTTCAGTTTCTAATTATGTTGTCTTCTTTTCTCTTTATTATGGGTTACGTTTTTATATTTACATTTTTTTGGTAAACTGAGTATCCTCTACGTGCAAATCCCTCGAACCGGGTAGAACCGTATTTTGGGTTAAGTTTTTATAGTTACATTTGATGAATATAGATAATGTTATTATAGGCTGTCGTTTATGTTACAACTTTACGCAGTTTGTGTTATGACTTGATCTAATATGTGTGGTTAGGTCGTTGTTTATGCTCCAACTTTAAGTTGTTTGTGTTATGACTTGATCTAATATGCGTGACTTTTGTCTTTAACTATGATGTCTTTCTAACACTTAGAATTTGTTTGATGTTGTTATTTATTGTTGGTTTTGTTTAAAAGTAATTCATTTAATCAATAGTGAGACAACTCGTCCATCAGACGGGAGGTGAGGTTATTTATTGTTGGTTTTGTTTATAATATTTAAAGTATGCCTTTTACATCTAATTTATCTATGTGGCATGATTTGACATTAAAATGGCAACAAAGAAATATCAATTTAAAAAAATTGATTTGATTCAACACAAATGTCACAATATCCATTTTGAGAAATAGTGTATTGGAAAAATATCTATTTTCTTCTTTTAATCGTTTTGGAACTCTTTATTTCAAAAAATTTATTCATTTCTATATTTACAAGTCACACGAGATTGTCATCTATAAAAAATTATCTTTTTGATTCTTCAAATCAAGTATGATTAAAAGCGGTCAAATAATAAGAAGTTCTAAAAATATTTCAAGTGATCTTATAATATTTAAAATATACCTTTTTAAATTTAATTTATTAATGTGTACATTAAAATGACAACAGACAAAATGTTAATTGAAAAACGTGATTTGATTCAACGCAAATCTTAAAATATCTTTCTTGAGAAATAGAGTAATGGAAATAAATTTCCATTTTCATATTTTATCTCCCTTTAATAATTTTTACTCTATTTTTCCGAGAGTTTTATCCAATTTGATATTTACAAATTGCTTGGGATTTTCATCTATATATAAATACACCTTTTGCAATAAATAAAAAATTAATTAAAAAAAGGATGATTTGATTCAACACAAATGTCAAATTAAAATATCCATTTTGAGAAATGGAGTAATGGAAAAAATCCCTTTTTATATTTTCTTTCATTTTAATCGTATTACTCTTTATTTCCAGAGTTTTAACTATTTTGATATTTATAAGTCAAATGTGATTTCATATATAAAAACTTTATCTTTTTTGATTCTTCAAATCATGTATGATTAAATCTAGCGAACTAATTAATTATTCAAAGTAAAGTATAAATTCTAAATTTAAATTATATTAGTAATTTATTATTACATTGATTGAGTCGAAGGGATACAAATTATTATATATATAACCATGTCACAAACAAACATCATACATCCTCATTATTCATACATCGTCTTGGCAAATAATTTTAAAATGAGTAACCCAAAGATTTATTTTCTAGGCGTTATCTCTTTTGTGATCCTTTCTCTTGTTGTTTGGTGACCGTCTCACGACTTATGGCATCAAGAAATATGTTCTTTCCGGGTCCAAATGGAGCACAACCACTTGATCCAGTACCCATGAAATCACAATCTTCTTTGATTTTCAAGGATCTTGGCTTCAATTATGAGATCAAGAGACTTGTTCCTACAGGTCCAAACCCAGCATTATCACCCGACCCACCTATTGTGGCAAGTTCAAAGGAATACAATTTTAATAATGAGATTAAGAGATCGGTTCCTCACGGTCCAAACCCAAAGATCATCACCGACCCGATTTTTGCATTGTGGCAAGTTCGAAAGAATCTGGTTTTAATCTTGTGGTTAAGAGACGTGTTCCTTTTGGTTCAAACCCAACACAGTTACCTGATCCAGTACCTACAATGGTAAAATCAAAAAAACATGGTTATGATCATGAGATTAAGAGACTTGTTCCTACAGGTCCAAATCCAGCAGAATCTCCTGATCCAACACCCATTTCGGAAAGGTCAAAGGATTATGATCTAAATTATTAGATCAAAAGACTTGTTTCTAGAGGCACAAACACGACTATGGAACATTCTTTTGTGAATTTCCATTCATAATGCTTCATTTAAAGGCTTATTGTTTATGCAATAAATACAAATGTCCTTCTCTAAATAAATAGTAAATTGTTCTTATGACTAGACTATCAATCAAAAGTACTGTCGTGCACCATTTGGTTATAATTTAAGGTGTTTTGCCATTCATACAAACATACATAACTATATAAATATAAAATCTTATGCTAGTTAGCTAAAAACATTTGAATGAAGATTTTAAGGTTAAATATTTTATTTGTGCAGCTTGGGATGTAAAATACTATATGCTCATCATCTACCAAAATGATCATCCACTAAATATTTAATTAAATGTACCTTACTAACTTATTATTTGATTATAAAACTTGTATAACAATATAGTTAATCATGGTTGTTTATGGTATCGAAAACTATCAGAGAAAGGGACACTATTGTGAATGAGAACGAGGCCTGAGAGTTTTCTTAAAATTGGACCGAACAACACTTCAACTCTTCAAGTATGGTTCGTAAGGAACTAATTGTGTTGTATTATAGTACTAAATTATGGTTTTTAACCTTAATTTTATTAAAGTTATATAATAAAAATCACGAATTGAAGTCTAAATTTGAAATAGACACATTCATACATTAATGTGTTTACATAAAGAAATGACCCAAATATTATTAGGGTCTTAAAAATGAATAGAGTAGTAGAAAAGTATACAAACAGGACAGACTTGATATCTAGATTAGGGTCATAAACCTTAATTAGTTACACAAACTACTCTTAGATGACCATAATTCAAATTAAAAGAGCACCAAAGAACTCTTATTTCTAAGAGTTTTCAATTCCACTCAAGCTCTCAAGATAGAGTTTTGGGTATGAAAAAACTCTATTGAGAGGAGAGAAACACAAGAACCGAAACAAAGTCGATACTAAGTAGTCATCATATTCCCTAAAATAGATTAATCAGTATTGGAATAGATAGATATTACACACTAATAAATATGAAAACAAAACATAAATGTCAATATATCTATTTAGATTTGGAAAAATATCCATTTTAATATTTTATTTCACTTTAAACATCCTACTCTTCATTAACGAGAGAATTTTTTTTAAAAAAAATAAGTTTTGAAAATATTGCAAGTGATCTTATAATATTTAAAGTATACCTTTTTACATTTAACTTACCTAGCTGGTATGATTTGAAATTAAAATGTCAAAAAAGAAAAATCAATATAAAAATGTGATATGATTAAACACAAATGTCAACATATCCATTTTAAGAATTACAGTCACTAGTGCAGAAAAGACATTTAGCATCGGTTGTTTTGGACATTTAGCATCGGTTATCCCGGGATGAGCTATCTTTATTCTGCCTATTTTGGTCATCAAAAGGTCGCTCGCGGGCGCTCCTCGAGATTCAACTGGATAATGAATCTTCAATTGCCATGAAGTCTTGCGCTCTTTGGAGGAAAGCACAGATAACTATCATTTATGATGGTTATGACTTGCTCTTTAAGCTTGATTTTATGTGAATTAACAAGCATGATGTTTGATTTCTTTTGTAAATTAAGTTTTTAGGTTAGAAATAATTGTGCGGGCCTGACTTGGATTTAATTGGGCATTTTGATGCCCTTGTGCCTTTAACTGCGTTTTGTGTAAGTGTTGCAGCAACAGGTGCCATCCCAATTGCAAAATGCGAAAGATGAGACAGAAAGATTGAAGGGACACAGAAATTGAGGCAAGGACAATTGTCAGAGCCGAGGAAACACGGAATGGAGTGACCTCATGAGTTCCACAATTGCCCGTTACCTAGGGAAATGTACCTCATGAGTGACCTCATAAGTTTTTGGCAAAATATGTAAAGTGCGATGTTGACAATGTATTTTGAGATACTTAAGGGTCCGAAAATATTTAGATGTTCAAATACGCAAAATTCGTTTCTAAATAATCTATTTGATGGAAATAAATTTCATGGCAAACTACATTAAGTGTAATTCTAGCCAGTGTGTTTTGGGGTACTTTAGAATCTACAAAAAAAATTACATGTCCAAATTGGTATTTTCTTGTTTTTTTAGATAATTTTGCATCAACATGTATTAGAAACATACTTAAATTTGTGTTTAGTTTTATATAAACTCTGCATGATACCTACGTACGTGGTTCAGTTTCTAATTATGTTGTCTTCTTTTCTCTTTATTATGAGTTACGTTTTTATATTTACATTTTTTTGGTAAACTGAGTATCCTCTACGTGCAAATCCCTCGAACCGGGTAGAACCGTATTTTGGGTTAAGTTCTTATAGTTACATTTGATCAATATAGATAATGTTATTATAGGCTGTCGTTTATGTTACAACTTTACGCAGTTTGTGTTATGACTTGATCTAATATGTGTGGTTAGGTCGTTGTTTATGCTCCAACTTTAAGTTGTTTGTGTTATGACTTGATCTAATATGTGTGACTTTTGTCTTTAACTATGATGTCTTTCTAACACTTAGAATTTGTTTGATGTTGTTATTTATTGTTGGTTTTGTTTAAAAGTAATTAATTTAATCAATAGTGAGACAACTCGTCCATCAGATGGGAGGTGAGGTTATTTATTGTTGGTTTTGTTTATAATATTTAAAGTATGCCTTTTTACATCTAATTTATCTATGTGGCATGATTTGACATTAAAATGGCAACAAAGAAATATCAATTTAAAAAAAATTGATTTGATTCAACACAAATGTCACAATATCCATTTTCAGAAATAGTGTATTGGAAAAATATCTATTTTCTTCTTTTAATCGTTTTGGAACTCTTTATTTCAAAAAATTTATTCATTTCTATATTTACAAGTCACGCGAGATTGTCATCTATAAAAAAATTATCTTTTTTGATTCTTCAAATCAAGTATGATTAAAAGCGGTCAAATAATAAGAAGTTCTAAAAATATTTCAAGTGATCTTATAATATTTAAAATATACCTTTTTAAATTTAATTTATTAATGTGTACATTAAAATGACAACAGACAAAATGTTAATTGAAAAAACGTGATTTGATTCAACGCAAATCTTAAAATATCTTTCTTGAGAAATAGAGTAATGGAAATAAAATTTCCATTTTCATATTTTATCTCTCTTTAATAATTTTACTCTATTTTTCCGAGAGTTTTATCCAATTTGATATTTACAAATTGCTTGGGATTTTCATCTATATATAAATACACCTTTTGCAATAAAGAAAAAATTTAATTAAAAAAAGGATGATTTGATTCAACACAAATGTCAAATTAAAATATCCATTTTGAGAAATGGAGTAATGGAAAAAATCCCTTTTTATATTTTCTTTCATTTTAATCGTATTACTCTTTATTTCCAGAGTTTTAACTATTTTGATATTTATAAGTCAAATGTGATTTCATATATAAAAACTTTATCTTTTTTGATTCTTCAAATCATGTATGATTAAATCTAGCGAACTAATTAATTATTCAAAGTAAAGTATAAATTCTAAATTTAAATTATATTAGTAATTTATTATTACATTGATTGAGTCGAAGGGATACAAATTATTATATATATAACCATGTCACAAACAAACATCATACATCCTCATTATTCATACATCGTCTTGGCAAATAATTTTAAAAATGAGTAACCCAAAGATTTATTTTCTAGGCGTTATCTCTTTTGTGATCCTTTCTCTTGTTGCTGGTGACCGTCTCACAGCTTATGGCATCAAGAAATATGTTCTTTCTGGTCCAAATGGAGCACAACCACTTGATCCAGTACCCATGAAATCACAATCTTCTTTGATTTTCAAGGATCTTGGCTTCAATTATGAGATCAAGAGACTTGTTCCTCTGAGTCCAAACCCAAAGATTATCACCCGACCCACCTATTGTGGCAAGTTCAAAGGAATACAATTTAAATAATGAGATTAAGAGATCGGTTCCTACGGTCCAAACCCAAATCATCACCCCACCCAAGACTGTTGTGGCAAGTTCGGAAGAATGGGTTTTAATCTTGTGGTTAAGAGACGTGTTCCTTTTGGTTCAAACCCAACACGATTACTCGATCCAAGTACCTACAATGGTAAAATCAAAAAAACATGGTTATGATCATGAGATTAAGAGACTTGTTCCTACTGTCCAAATCCAGTGAATCTCTCGATCCAACACCCATTTCGGAAAGGTCAAAGGATTATGATCTAAATTATTAGATCAAAAGACTTGTTTCTAGAGGCACAAACACGACTATGGAACATTCTTTTGTGAATTTCCATTCATAATGCTTCATTTAAAGGCTTATTGTTTATGCAATAAATACAAATGTCCTTCTCTAAATAAATAGTAAATTGTTCTTATGACTAGACTATCAATCAAAAGTACTGTCGTGCACCATTTGGTTATAATTTAAGGTGTTTTGCCATTCATACAAACATACATAACTATATAAATATAAAATCTTATGCTAGTTAGCTAAAAACATTTGAATGAAGATTTTAAGGTTAAATATTTTATTTGTGCAGCTTGGGATGTAAAATACTATATGCTCATCATCTACCAAAATGATCATCCACTAAATATTTAATTAAATGTACCTTACTAACTTATTATTTGATTATAAAACTTGTATAACAATATAGTTAATCATGGTTGTTTATGGTATCGAAAACTATCGTGAGAAAGGGACACTATTGTGAATGAGAACGAGGCCCGAGAGTTTTCTTAAAATTGGACCGAACAACACTTCAACTCTTCAAGTATGGTTCGTAAGGAACTAATTGTGTTGTATTATAGTACTAAATTATGGTTTTTAACCTTAATTTTATTAAAGTTATATAATAAAAATCACGAATTGAAGTCTAAATTTGAAATAGACACATTCATACATTAATGTGTTTACATAAAGAAATGACCCAAATATTATTAGGGTCTTAAAAATGAATAGAGTAGTAGAAAAGTATACAAACAGGACAGACTTGATATCTAGATTAGGGTCATAAACCTTAATTAGTTACACAAACTACTCTTAGATGACCATAATTCAAATTAAAAGAGCACCAGCAACTCTTATTTCTAAGAGTTTTCAATTCCACTCCAAGCTCTCAAGATAGAGTTTTGGGTATGAAAAAAACTCTATTGAGAGGAGAGAAACACAAGAACCGACAAAGTCGATACTCGTAGTCAGTCATATTCCCTAAAATAGATTAATCAGTATTGGAATAGATAGATATTACACACTAATAAATATGAAAACAAAACATAAATGTCAATATATCTATTTAGATTTGGAAAAATATCCATTTTAATATTTTATTTCACTTTAAACATCCTACTCTTCATTAACGAGAGAATTTTTTTAAAAAAAAATAAGTTTTGAAAATATTGCAAGTGATCTTATAATATTTAAAGTATACCTTTTTACATTTAACTTACCTAGCTGGTATGATTTGAAATTAAAATGTCAAAAAAGAAAAATCAATATAAAAATGTGATATGATTAAACACAAATGTCAACATATCCATTTTAAGAATTACAGTCACTAGTGCAGAAAAGACATTTAGCATCGGTTGTTTTGGACATTTAGCATCGGTTATCCCGGGAGGAGTATCTTTATTCTCGCCTATTTTGGTCATCAAAAGGTCGCCATGGCGCGCTCGAGATTCAATCGGATAATGAATCTTCAATTGCCATGAAGTCTTGCGCTCTTTGGAGGAAAGCACGAGATAACTATCATTTATGATGGTTATGACTTGCTCTTTAAGCTTGATTTTATGTGAATTAACAAGCATGATGTTTGATTTCTTTTGTAAATTAAGTTTTTAGGTTAGAAATAATTGTGCGGGCTCGACTTGGATTTAATTGGGCATTTTGATGCCCTTGTGCCTTTAATGCGTTTTGTGTAAGTGTTGCGACAAGAATGGTGCCATCCCAATTGCAAAATGCGAAAGATGAGACAGAAAGATTGAAGGGACACGTAAATTGAGGCAAGGACAATTGTCGAGCCGAGGAAACACGGAATGGAGTGACCTCATGAGTTCCACAATTGCCCGTTACCTAGGAAATGTACCTCATGAGTGACCTCATAAGTTTTTGGCAAAATATGTAAAGTGCGATGTTGACAATGTATTTTGAGATACTTAAGGGTCCGAAAATATTTAGATGTTCAAATACGCAAAATTCGTTTCTAAATAATCTATTTGATGGAAATAAATTTCATGGCAAACTACATTAAGTGTAATTCTAGCCAGTGTGTTTTTTGGGTACTTTAGAATCTACAAAAAAATTACATGTCCAAATTGGTATTTTCTTGTTTTTTTAGATAATTTTGCATCAACATGTATTAGAAACATACTTAAATTTGTGTTTAGTTTTATATAAACTCACTGCATGATACCTACGTCGTGGTTCGGTTTCTAATTATGTTGTCTTCTTTTCTCTTTATTATGAGTTACGTTTTTATATTTACATTTTTTGGTAAACCGAGTATCCTCTACGTGCAAATCCCTCGAACCGGTAGAACCGTATTTTGGGTTAAGTTCTTATAGTTACATTTGATCAATATAGATAATGTTATTATAGGCTGTCGTTTATGTTACAACTTTACGCAGTTTGTGTTATGACTTGATCTAATATGTGTGGTTAGGTCGTTGTTTATGCTCCAACTTTAAGTTGTTTGTGTTATGACTTGATCTAATATGTGTGACTTTTGTCTTTAACTATGATGTCTTTCTAACACTTAGAATTTGTTTGATGTTGTTATTTATTGTTGGTTTTGTTTAAAAGTAATTAATTTAATCAATAGTGAGACAACTCGTCCATCAGACGGGAGGTGAGGTTATTTATTGTTGGTTTTGTTTATAATATTTAAAGTATGCCTTTTTACATCTAATTTATCTATGTGGCATGATTTGACATTAAAATGGCAACAAAGAAATATCAATTTAAAAAAATTGATTTGATTCAACACAAATGTCACAATATCCATTTTCGAAATAGTGTATTGGAAAAATATCTATTTTCTTCTTTTAATCGTTTTGGAACTCTTTATTTCAAAAAATTTATTCATTTCTATATTTACAAGTCACACGAGATTGTCATCTATAAAAAATTATCTTTTTGATTCTTCAAATCAAGTATGATTAAAAGCGGTCAAATAATAAGAAGTTCTAAAAATATTTCAAGTGATCTTATAATATTTAAAATATACCTTTTAAATTTAATTTATTAATGTGTACATTAAAATGACAACAGAACAAAATGTTAATTGAAAAACGTGATTTGATTCAACGCAAATCTTAAAATATCTTTCTTGAGAAATAGAGTAATGGAAATAAAATTTCCATTTTCATATTTTATCTCTCTTTAATAATTTTACTCTATTTTTCCGAGAGTTTTATCCAATTTGATATTTACAAATTGCTTGGGATTTTCATCTATATATAAATACACCTTTTGCAATAAAGAAAAAATTAATTAAAAAAGGATGATTTGATTCAACACAAATGTCAAATTAAAATATCCATTTTGAGAAATGGAGTAATGGAAAAAATCCTTTTATATTTTCTTTCATTTTAATCGTATTACTCTTTATTTCCGTAGTTTTAACTATTTTGATATTTATAAGTCAAATGTGATTTCATATATAAAAACTTTATCTTTTTGATTCTTCAAATCATGTATGATTAAATCTAGCGAACTAATTAATTATTCAAAGTAAAGTATAAATTCTAAATTTAAATTATATTAGTAATTTATTATTACATTGATTGAGTCGAAGGGATACAAATTATTATATATATAACAATGTCACAAACAAACATCATACATCCTCATTATTCATACATCGTCTTGGCAAATAATTTTAAAAATGAGTAACCCAAAGATTTATTTTCTAGGCGTTATCTCTTTTGTGATCCTTTCTCTTGTTGCTGGTGACCGTCTCACAGCTTATGGCATCAAGAAATTTGTTCTTTCTGGTCCAAATGGAGAACACAAACACTTGATCCAGTACCCATGAAATCACAATCTTCTTTGATTTTCAAGGATCTTGGCTTCAATTATGAGATCAAGAGTGTAACATCCCTAATTTCGTTAATTTCGAATTAAGAAATTAACGAGTGATTTATTACTCGAGTGGGTAATAAATCAAGTTACGGATGTGAGGTTGTCGCGGAAGCAATTTATAATTGCTATAGTATATAATTTAGAACACATAATTGAGTGGAAATTAGAAAACTAGGGGTATTTTAGTCTTTATACCACTCACATTAAATGAGCTCTAAGACACCAAAAATATCCAAATACTCTCTCATTCCACACTTGTGTGAATAAAGAAAGGGAAAGTAAGAGAGAAGAATAGAGAGAGAGAGAGAGAGAGAGTACACGGATAAAGGAAGAAAAGGAAAGAAGCAAAGCAAAGAAAGAGAAAGAAAGAAAAAGAAAGAAAGGAAACAGAGTGAGAGTGAACGTGAGAAAGGAGAGAAAGGAGAGAAAGAAGAAGAAGAAAGAAGAAACCCTAGGTTCTTCATCTCTCAATGCTTGTAAGTGATTCTTATGCCATTCTTCTCCATTTTTCAAGATCTATCTATTGATACCAAAATCATTATCTGATTCTTCATCATCTTCATTTCACCATTTTTGGAGCTCAAAGCTCAAGAGGAAAAGAAAATGGAGTTTTGAACCTTAGAAGCTAGCTTGTGGGTCTAGGAAGTTCAAGGTTCAGTTTTGAAAGCTCAATGGCAAGCTACATCACTGATTGAGAAAGGATTTGAAGAGGTTCAGTGGCTGGGTTTGAGTTTGGAAGAGGTTGGGTTCGGTGTTGGAGCTTTTGGAACGAATTCGGAGCGTGTTCGTGTGTTACGGGTCGATCGAGCTTCGGAGAGTTTCGGTTTTTCGTGATTTTCATCACGATAGGTGAGTTTTACTCACGTTTAGGGTTTTAAATTTTGTTGGTGTGCTTGGTTTAAAAAGGTTTTCGAAATTCCGTGTTTTCGTCAAATTTGAGTTAATTACGTTTTTTCGAAAATTTTGTGTTTTGAGAATTATAACGAAACCACTATTTTAATTGATTGTATGTTGGAATGTTTGGGTCTGAATATGTGGATATATCATCTGTTTTGTGATTGAAATTGGATTGGGAAACGATTGGATTCAAACGGAAAGCGAAACGGGGCAAAAACGAGCAAAATTGGGATTCTGCACAGTCAGCACGGGTCGTGCAACTTCTTGCACGGGTCGTGCCAGCTTCAGGTCACCTATTACCAAAAATTCGTTTTTGCGCTCCGTTCGACTTCAAACTTCTTCCAATCCTCCGTTCGACTTCAAACTTCTTCCAATCCTTTTTCCTAACCAATTATAATTACATAAGGATGATATTGTCATGATTTGGATGTGGTTGTAAGTTGTTTGGTTTGTTTTGGTTGAATTTACAAATCTCTTGAAAAACCGACAAATCTAGTATACGTGTGGGAACAATTGTTTTAAGAACAAAATTGATGTCTGGACTGGTTATGCAGGTTCATAAGAAAAACCGTATGATATGAGTTTATATCCTAGAGTAAATTATGTTTGAACGGATATATATATATATATATATATATATATATATATATATATATATATATATATATATATATATATATATATATTATGTATAGTCTGGGTGACGACCCACCAGATAGCATACTAGGAGGGGGAGGTCATGGGCCCCTAAACCTAGGCTCTCGATGATAGGGTTCACCGGGATTAGCAGATGTGCAGTCGGTGTTATGCTAAAGAGAATTAATGTACTGTGCCGGGATTAGCAGATGTGCGATCGGTATGGTACAATTGTTTTGACGTTATGAATGCAATCTTTGTTTACAGGATTAGCAGATGTGCGGTCGGTATTGTGCAGTTAGTAACGTGCATGGTTTATTTATTAAATCAAGAAATTAATTAATGATTTATAAATGGACCGAGTGATAGGTAAGGGGTCACGGTAAGACTCACTGAGACAAGTTGTCTCACCCTACAAATGTTGTTGTTTTTCAGAGAAACAGGGAAAGAAGATCCTTTATGGCATGAGTGGTGTCATACCCCAATTTTGTCCGGCTTAGGTCAAAACCCTAATTTTCCCCAAAAAAAGGAATAACCAGAGGAGTAAAGAGCATCATGCATTGCATTTAGGTTTCTAAAAGTCATTTTAAAGCTTCTAAAATCGTTTTTAAAGTGAGAATGCACTTTTTAGGCAAATTAGGACTTTTTAGGGTAAAGGGCATTTTGGTCATTTTTCACAACAGGATGATTTTTCTCGTTAAAAATATGCATCCACAAAAAGTACATTTTATTCCATCCAAAATAATTTTTGTACAATTTTTGGAGAGAAACTCCTAGTCCAAAATAATTAAACATGCATTTTTCCTATTTTTAGTGCATAAAAAATGCCAAAAGACCATCAAAAATCCCCCAATTAATTAAGTGACAATTTTGATTGTCTAGAACAATTAGGGAGGCTATTTCATGGTGTCCAAAAATATGTAACATGTTTCAATAGGTGCATTTTCATTTTTACATGCCCAAAAGATTCAAAATTCAAAAATAAAAGGAGGAAGTGTCCTCAATAAAGACAAAAGACCAAAATGAGCATTTTTTTATTTTTCTCTCCCACATTCAGCTGCTCATGCGCAGCTCTCTCTCCCTCTCTCTCTCTCTCAGAAGCTTCTACACACCTCTTTTCTTACTCACCAAGATTTGATTTGATCCTATCCTCACTTTTGCCCATTTTGGTAAATTATTCCACACACTTACACTAACCTCTCCACCAACAAATGTCATCTTTCCCTTTTGATAACATTCCCTCACCATAATACCCTTAACCCTATCTTACAAGAGTCACCATTCCCAAATTAGATTTTTTTTTCACAAATTTTCCTTTTTTCCTTCTTTTATGCGCCACCTTCACTCATCTCTCTCACACACTTGTGTTTTCTAAATACCCTTGATCCATGTGACTAACAATCCTAACCATCCATTCAAAATTAAAATCCAATCCTAGAGCCCAATCAAAATAAAAGGACCTAAATACCCTAAAACCTCAAAAACTCCTATAAATACCTCACACCTTCCCTCTTCACCAATTTTTGGCTAACACTCTCATTTTACCCTAGCACCAAAACCTCTCCTCCTCCATCTCTCCCTTGGCCGAAAATCCCCTCTCCTTCCTCCTCCATTTTCTTTTCAATCTTCATCCACCAAATCACCTCAAACTCACTCCATCTTCATATATCTTTTTCCTTTCATCCTTGATTCCATTTTTACATCACTAAAGAGTGGCTTTCTCCAAGTTTGCGTGAGCTTTGTAGTTGGTTTGTGAGGATTGTGGTTGATTTGCTCTTGAGTTTCATTTCTACCTTTGTTTAGCTTGGAAATAAGGTATAACCTAAACCCTTTGCATTTTCATCAATTTTCTTGCATTAAAATCTTTTTCAACTATTTGCATCTCATAACATCATTTCAAATGTAGATTAGGGCTGTTGTGGGTGAGAGCTGGTCCATCACCCACTAAATAATTTGTTCTTATGACTATGTGTTGATTATGTGTTGTTCTTGTGATTTGTTCTTTGCTCATGTGATTTTCACCAAATAAAAACATGTTTTCCTCTTCTTTTTGCTTTAGCCTTGGGATTAACTCATGATCCTTGTGTTGTTCTTGTTCATTAGATGGTTTGAAGTTTGAATAATGCATGATTAATTGTGTTAATTTTGTGAATGAATGATGAGCTATGCTTATTGTTGAATCTTGATGTTTTGAGCTTGAATCTTGGGGGGTATGGCTTCGGTTTTGGGTCCCAAATTTTAGGGTTCTTGTTTTTTTTGTTGTTCATCATGTATTCATGCTTAGCTATGTGATTGGGTAAATTTTGATGAAAGAATTTGATGATTTTTAGAGTAAATAAGGCCTTAGGCTCAAGCAAGTTTTTAGGGTTTTGTTGCTTTGTCTTTCCCTTGATTTTTGCACGAAATAAATGTTGGTTTGGAATGACAATAGGTTTCGGCCTTGTAGCCCTTTCATACCTATTTAATATACTTGAACCACAAAAATAATTGTTACCAAGTCTTGTTAAAATAAAGATTGTTTCAAGGTTGTTTTGCTTTGCATATTAGAAGAAAATTAGGGTTCATGTGACTTTTATGCATCTCTTTGCTTGATCATGTGAATCCTTACCAAAAGTTTAACCTATGTTGTTTGCTTGCATTTCATGAATAAATGGTGATTTGAAGTTCATGTTCATTTCTAAGTTGCATATTCACATGTTCATGCACTCATTAGCACTATGTCATGCACTCTTTTTAAATTGTTCTTGCATCCAATAATGCTATGTCTTGCATTCTATAATTGCATACTCATGCACTCAAATGCTTGCTTAATCATGTATTCAATTGTCCATAGCAACTTGTGAATCCTCTTTATGATTGCTTTGCTTGTGTTCTAATTGTTGTCTCGGTTTTGACTTGAAAAAGGATTTGAAATGTTCTATTTCTTTTCAAACTCGAAATTACATGCTTTTCCAAATAAAAAACCTAAGGCATTTTCCTAAGCAAATCATTAGCCATCACTCGAAGCCATTGCTTGTTTGATCGCTAATGAGGAGTTATTAGTGGTAGTCACTCGAAGCCTTTGCTTGTTTGACTATCATGAAAGCTCTCACACCTTAATTAAACAACAAAAAACCAATTCAAATTTCCAAAATAACACGAGTTATTAGTGATAATCATCACTGAGGCTCACCACCTTTTTCAAAACTATTTTCAAAAGAATAATACGACGTTGTCGCTTGTAATCACTCGAAGCCATTGCTTGTTTGATTACCAGTTCCAACTCTCTTTTCTTTCGAGTTAATACCGAATGCCACTCGAAGCCTTTGCTTGTTTGGTGTTCGCGAACACTCGAGTCTTATTTCAAAAACTCCAAAAGCACTTTCAAAAAATCACAAAGCCGTTTTCACACGCAGAACTGAGAACTACGTTGCTTTGATCCCTCAGCCAGTGAGGGTACGTAGGACCGGGTTCATGTCCCGTCAAGCATACCTTTAAAAAACCCATAAAAAGCTGAGAACTACGTTGCTTTGATCCCTCAGCCAGTGAGGGTACGTAGGACCGGGTTCATGTCCCGTCAAGCATACCTTTAAAAAACCCATAAAAAAACAAGAACTACGTTGCTTTGATCCTCAAACGGTGAGGTGCGTGGGACCGGGTTCCTGTCCCGTCAAGCACGCTTTTCAAAAATCTTTGTTTTGTTCCGCTTTTCAAAGATACCAAAAACATCCCTTTTTCCGTTTTCAATAAAGTGATTTCTCAAAAAGAAAAGAAAAATAAATAGAACAACGTATTTCAAATCAAACATTTCAAAACCACATCAAATTAATGGTTCCCTTTCGGTAGAAAGGGCGCGTGGGGTGCTAATACCTTCCCCATGCGCAACCGACCCCCGAACCTACATCTCTAAGTTTTCGAAAGACCACCCGCTTTCCTAAAAAGGTTTTTTCAATGTTTTCCTAAATAAATATTGGTGGCGGCTCTACTATTTTCAACGTTGTCAAACTGAAAAGTCCCAAACCGGATTTTTCGGGGCGCAACAGCTGGCGACTCTGCTGGGGACTTTCTTTCTTTATTTATTTAAAGAGAGATGAGGGTCAGGCCTAATTAATTTGATGTGGTTCAAATTGTTTGATTTGAAAAAATTGTGTTCTATCTCTTCCTTCTCTTTTTCTTTTCTCTTCCTTTGTATGCCTATGGATGTGCTTATGCATGCATTCCTCAATTCCCATGATCCCTCTTCTTCGCTCCTTTTCTTGAGGTAAAACATGCATTCCCCCATTCTATTATGTCCCCTTCTTCTTAGCTCCCTTTCTTGAGGTAAGCAATGCGTGTAATTACTGTGGACTTATTAGAATGGTTTGTATATTAAACTAGTGTATGCATGTTGAACCCTAGGGTAGACAACTGTTTATCTGGACTGTTCTGGTTTCCTTGCAGGTGGGGTGGGTAGATTTTAGGAAGTATGTCCTCGATCACACACTTTCACACCTTATGATTTATGTTCTATGAGTGGGCTCCTATACCCGGATCCAACAAAACACTTAGGAGAGTGGAGGCGATTAGTGACTGTCATTCAAGACCTTTGTCTGCATCGATACTCACGAAAGTCTCAACCGGAGTACGCTTTCTCATGACGCCCCACATTGGTAGCATTCTACATTTGTGGGTACCGGCATGAGGATTCTATAGCTCCGGTAGCCATTGTGAGGGTGTGAATTAGAACTACATGGGAGGAACCTTTGAAGTTGACCTAGAACTTAAGATTCCCACCTTTGTAGGACACGAGGGCATACGAATTGTGTGTTGCATGGTAATTTAGGGCATGTCTTCCTCAAAAGGGAGCTTTTTCAAAAAAAAAAAAAAAAACTTTCCAAGAAAATACAAAATATTTTCTTTCTTTCAAATAAACCGCTCCCCGAAATTTTGAACCTCCATCCTTATGCATCGTTTTCATCATCTCTACATGCATCATTCATATCATAATCGCATCATGCCGCATTCATTAAAACTAAATGTTGTAAACATCCGCATTCATACTGCATCTCATTTGCATTTGCTTGCCGGAAACCCTTGAGTAACGTACCGTCTTGTCATAGGTGTATCAGAATGGAATTGAATAGCAAGACTTCGCTCATTTCTCGCTTCGCTTATGAAGAGGTTGAGATCGGTAGTCCGAGCGCAGTGCAGCCCTTATGGGCCCGATTAAGAGAGAGTCCTTTGATCAGGCATACGGGAATGTTCGTAGATTGCTGCAGTTGAATGTTCAAGAGGACGCTCTTATAGCTTTGAGCCAATTCTATGACTCTGATGTGAGGTGTTTCTTCTTCAAGAATTTTCAGTTGTCGCCTACATTAGAGGAGTATGAGCAGCTTCTGGGGTTCGCTAGATCCCATGCTAGGCCTTACCAATATCAGGGGCAGTACTATACTGATGAAAAGCTCGCAACGCTGCTCAGGATTAGTGTGGGTGAATTGAGGTTGCAGAAGTTAAAGAGAAATGGTGTAGCCGGGTATCCACAAGAGTACTTCGAGGGCCTATTACAATCTTATGCCGCGGCTAAGAAGTGGGGACCGTTCAAGTTAGTGCTCGCTCTTACCATATTTGGGGTGGTCCTCTTTCCTCAAATAGAGAGATATGTTGATGAAGATGCAATCGGTGCATTCTTGGCCTTCAAGGACACTCAGAACCCTATCAATCCGGTACCCGCTATTCTTGCTAACACGTACCACGCTCTTACTCGCTACAATCAGTTCCATAAAAAGAAATTATGTCTTTCCTCCCACATTCTCGCCTTGGCTTATTACCCATGTGATCCACAACCGAACTGATGTTAGGGAGCTAATTTCTTATGCCCTAAGCTGTGATGTGGAGGTCAAAACTGCTATGGAATGGGTTGAGTTTTTGAAGAATCTCAATGAACTCCAAATCCGGTGGTACACAGCTACTTGTTGGGATGACAGACCAGTGGTAGTGTTCAGTTGTGGAAGCTTTCAAAACGCGTGCCTCTCATGGGGACTCGGGGGTGTATCAACTACAATCCTTCATTGACCTTGAGGCGGCTCGGTTACAGATGATGAGGAACTCACCCTCCGAAGGCATCTTTGTCCCGTGTTTACCTCTATAATGGGGATGCCTAAATGCGCGACTTGCTTGAAGAGTTCAACGATCATGGGAATCCGTAGTGCGAAAAGGTAGTGAAGAGCTGTCGAAGAGAATCAGTGACATCACCTTCAATCAATGGCTCAAGGAGAAACTTCAAAATGCAAAATCAGCAATTCAAGGGATGCTTTCCCTTGAGGAAGAAATGCCAGAGCCTTATGTCCCTACCCATGAAGAGCTAAACGAAGTCAAATCCACAAGTAGCAAAGGTAGAAGAAGAAAAGAGGGCACTGCAGCTAAGTTAGAAGAGATAGCTCTAGAGAAGGAAAAGCTAGAGGAAGAAAACAATGTCAAGATGATCATTGTGGAAGAAAGCGTTAGAGCGATTCAAGAAGGAAGAGCAAGGTAAGATAGAAGCCCGAGGCATCCGAAGGGGACAGAGAGAGAGCTCCAAAGGTATAAACAAAAGACAAGGAAAGCGCTTGAAGAAGCTCGAGAGTGGAAGACACTAGCCATGGAATCGGGCAAGAATCACATTTAGTGGCGAGTTGAGAGTCGGTTGAGAAGCCTCAAGCAAGAAAGGGTGGCCATTAATGAAACTCTCAAGGAATACCAGCGAGCTTTGAGCTTTGAAAGAGAAATATTTGGTGAATTGAAGAGGACCTTGTTTGCCTAGAAGATGCCTACAGCAGGTCCGGGTAGAGCCGATGATTGGGAAAACGCTTCCTAGAGTTGATTGGAAAGATTGAAGATCAAGAGGTCATTAAAGAGCTTAAGGATGAGATACAAACCGTGGAAGAACAAATTTTCAAAGTTGTCGGAGCTAGCCACCAAAGCCATGTTAGGGGTCCCCCGAGAACCTAAGATTAGCCGAGGTGAGATGCATTTCTTCAACACCACTTTGAAGTGTATCGGTTTGAAAATCTTTGCAGAGCGTTGATCACGAGAATTCAAAGAGCAATCTCAAGGTGCAAGTGTAAGCAAGAAGAGGAAGAGAGTTGGGGAGCTTGGAGCTATTTGTATTTGAGTTGCCTATTTGTATTTTTCGATTTAAGAGTTTATTTCGAGCTTTGTATTCAAGAATATTGTACTGTTCTTTTTATGAACATTGTATTGTCTTTTCCCTTTAATGAAAATTGGTGAAGCTTTGAAATCTTGATGAATGAAGTGTGCTATTTCGATTCCTTGTTTACTTCAATTCGTAAATCAAAAAGTTTACACGCGTATGACAAGGCAAGGTATCCCGCGGTTCTCGGCATCAAGCAAACATTGTGCATGCATTCATACATTCATTCATAAATTTATTTTGTTTCTTATGCAATAAATGTCTAAATAAACGAGAAAGGCACGCTCGGTTCTCCGTCACCGATACTTCACTCGATCGCAAGCCAAGTGATGGCTCACCTACGAGAACATCCGGAGGTTGAAATTGAGAGTAACCTGAGCAGGAAGACATGGGTGTACAAATTACGAATCTGAGCGGTGGCTCGGAAAACCAGACTCAAGAAGATAAGATGGGTACTATGGAGGCCCGTGTCCATGAAATGATGGTAATCTTTGCAAGGTTTGAAGAGAGTGGGACAAGTCTTTGGCCGTCGTCGTAGTGGTGGGTCCGAGATGGGGTCACCTCTTTCGTTCCTCCTCGGTGTCGGTCGCCTGCGCAAAACCACGCCTTCCTCCGGGATCTGGTCGGTCATCCCGCGTTAAGCTCGAGAAATGAATGTGTCAAACCAAGACATCGCATGCAGATACCCTCGGGGTATGCTGCTGCCGATACCGCCACAACCGGTTAGACTACTCCCGCTGGTATAGCAAAGACCTAATCAAATCACCGTCACCATACCTGGGAACTGGCGAGGATCCTGTCGGGCTCCTATCCTCATGCCATGCACAATTCCACGCCAGGGTTCACAGCACGACCTCAAAATGTTCCTCAGCCAGGAGGAGGGTATTACTATAGCATGGGGAGTCACCCCCAAGGGCACGCGTTTGAGGGGGCTCAGCCAAATGATCTGATCCGAGCACTTGAAGAAAGAGTGAGAGCTATGGAGGGTACTGGTGTTAGAGCCAAAGAAGCCCGTGAGCTATGCCTAGTCCCAGATTTGGTTCTACCACCAAAATTCAAAGCTCCAGAGGTGGACAAGTACAGAGGGATCGGCTGCCCAGAGAGCCATATTACAATGTTCGTCCGAAAAATGGGTCCCTATGCCAATGATGACAAATTACTGATTTATTGCTTCGAGCAGCTTTGGTGGGAGCTCCTGCGGATTGGTATATGAAGTTGCAATCCTCTCGAAATCCATTTGTTGGAAGGATTTGTCCAAAGCTTTCATGAGACAAGATAAATACAACATGGACATGGCTCCGGATAGGTCGCATGATTCTGCAGACATGAGTAGTAGGGTGAAAAGGAGACTTTCAAAGAGTATGCTCAAAATGGCGAAGCACACCCGCCTGTTCAACCTCCTTTGACCGAGAAAGAGATGGTGTACATGTTCTCGAAACTCACGGCAATCTATTATGACAGTGATCACAAGTGTCTCAACCGGTTTCTCCGACATGATAGTCTTCTGGGAAAGACTTGAACATGGCCTTGAAGCGGGAAGATTTTGAATCACCTCGGTGTGCAGGAGCTCGGTGGGTCCAACAACCGGAAGAAGTACCACCCATTTCCCTAAAAGAAAGAGGAGAAACTAATGTCATCTCAGTGGGGAAATTCATCTTTTGGTACTCCTCCACCCCAAACTATTCCATTCTCTCGCTCCAGTGCCATCTCAAAGAAGCGCGTTGGATACCCCAAGACTCAAGGTTATCGGTTTCAAGAAGCGGACCGCTTTTGATCCAATCCCGATGACATATATCGAAATGCTTTAATCACTTGACCTCCAATAATCTGATCAACACTCGACCCATGAAAGTAGTTCACCACCATTTCCCGAGAGGATACAATGCTAATGCCACTGCGGTTTCCACGCAAACGGGGTGGGTCATGCTGTGGAAGATTGTAAAGCCTTTAAGCATGTGGTGCAAGATTTGATAGATCTTTGGCCGGATATCGCTTTAAACAGAACCGTCCAAATACAACAATCAATCCATTACCAGGTCACTGAGGAACACTACCAATGCTATAGAAAGTCTTTGTTGTGTTTCTTTGAAAAAAGTACAAGAGATCAAGACTCCTCTAAGTGTCATTTATCTTTGAGTTATCTTAGGGCCAAGGTTGTTAAAAAGGGTGTTGCCACGAAGAAGGGGTGTCTTGACTCTGCATGTGGGGAGGTTGTGAAACTTTCAAGATGATCCTACAAGACTGATGGATCGGTATGTGGTCCAGATAGGAACCTACGGTATGGAAGATGAAGTGTGGACCCGATATTCGAGACAATGGTAGAGAGGCCAAAAGCCAAGTGAAATTGCACACCGCTGCTATGAGATCGGTTCAAGCTCAGGCCCGACCAAGAGCCAATGAAGACGCGGTTCCTCTCTCCCGCAAGGAAGAGATCGGTGAAGAGGTAACAGTGGTGCCTACAAAGAAAGATGTTGGGGCACTCTAGGAGAGCCCAATGAAAGTTTGATTACTTGGTCGAGATATGATGCTCCAAATGAGCGCTCAAATCCGAATAGAAGATATCCACCTACGGGGTGGGATGAAGAAGATGAGCAAAGACAACCAAGTGGTTGTCCCCATGGCAAAAGAGGGATGTTGGGACACTCTAGGAGAGCCCAATGAAAGTTTGATTACTTGGTCGATATGATGCTCCCGAAAGTGCTCTAATCCGAATAGAAGATATCCAAATTTGGATGGGGTGAGAATAGATGAGCGATGACGACCAAGTGGTCATCATCATCATGGATAGTTCGAATCGGAGAAGTGTGGACACTTTGTACCACGACAATGATAGAGGAATCGAAAAGCCCATTGAGATTCCTTATGATTTCAATCTTAGGTCAGTGCGAGCAAATGCTCGACCAATAGTGATTGAGGTACCACTCCGCTTTCGTTATGAGTCAAATAAAGCGGTTCCACGGAAGTACACGGCAGAATGCTCTCTCCAAATGCTACCACTTGTGACCAACATAGCGAGGATCAAGTGGGATCACAAGAAGTGGAAGGGTGTATGCTCGAAACCCTCCGGACGGAAGCATCTAGGAGGCTGAACGAGAGAGGCCGCAAAGATAAAGGAAAAGAGCGGTAGGTGCTCGAGAAAAAAATATAATGAAAAAAAAGCCAACGAATTCCTGAAGTTTGTCCGCCAAAGCGATTATCGAGTGGTTGATCGGTTAAACAGACGCGCCCTCAAAGATATCCATGCTATCATCATTTTGCTCGGTTCGGAAGCACACGTAATGTACCACGATGAAAGTGCTCGGTGAGGCTCACGTTGCGCAGGACATTTCGGTGAATCGATTTGATGGAATTGTCGGGAGTGTGGTGGCGACAAATCACCTAACTTTTGGCCGATGATGAGTTACCTTCGAGCGGAAAAGAACACAATCAAGCTCTTCATATCTCGGTAAAGTGTGGGGACTATGTGCTTTGGCGCAGTCTTGATTGACAACGGTCTTCACCGAACGTAATGCCAAAGTCAACCATGGACAAGTTAGATGTTGATTGTTCCTACATGAAACCAAGTTCGACGCCAAAGCGAGCATTTGATGGGTCCAAAAGGAAGTCTTTGGGAGAGATGGAATTTCCCATCCAAATCGGTCCCGGGTTTTTTGTATCAACTTCCAAATCATGGACATTACCTCCTCATATAGGTATCACTAGGAAGACCACAGATCCACATGGCTGGGGCAATTCCTTCTTCTCTACACCAACGGGTCAAATTCATGGTGGATGACAAGGTGGTCGTAGTATTCGGTGAGGAAGAGACTCTGGTTAATAAGCCATCAGAGTTCAAATATGTAGAAGCCGCCGAAGAGTCGTTGGAAACAGCTTTTCAGTCTTTGGAGATTGCCAATGCAGTGTTTGGGAAGACCAAAGAGGAGGAGATGGTTGCCAAAATTATGATAGCCCAAGGGTACAAGGCTGGTTCTGGCTTGGGAAAGACTGGTCAAGGGATTCTAGCTCCTATCCAACTGAAGGAAAACAAAGACCGTTGCGGGCTAGGGTACACCCTAAGTGAGGAGGAAAGGCGGATAAGGCGGATGGCGAAAGCGCGGGTGGTTGGCCAAATCGAGGCGAAGATCCATGGCCCCAGAGGATCCCAATTTGCGACATTAGTCGAGTTTTGTGAGTCTTTGGCTTGTGGGATCCCAATCAAGTTCTTTGTCATCGAGATGTGTTTCGAATCAAAGAAGAAAGGCGAGTCAGTTCGTCGTTGCGGTATCGGTGAAGAATTAAAGAATTGGAAGATCGCCGATTCTCCCGTGACTCTTAATTTAAAGTAATCATTTGTAATGCAACCACGTGGCTCGCCAAGAGCCCATAGGACCAGCTTGTTAGGGGCACACGTGTTTTTATTTTCAAAATCATCATCATCAATAAAAACGTTTGTTTTGAATTCCTCAATCAATAAAAATCAATTTCTCTTCATTGCATGAGTCTTTTTACGCTTTATTTGTCTGCTTGTTTTCTTGTTTCGCCTTTCATTATGCTTTTTCGCCCGGCAAATGCGATCCACAAAGAATGGTCTCTGAAAATGACAAAGTCGATATCCACCTTTTGACTTTGATCACCCCGTCAATCAGTGAGGGGATGTTGAAGAAGACCGGAAACTCCTCCGAACTTTTGAGGTTAATGAAACAAGAAGAAAGGGTAATCCACCGCACGAAGAATCTCATCAAGTGATCAACTTGGGTACAAACCGAGGATAAGAAAGAGAGTCAAAGTAGGCACCACCATGAATGAAGAAGACCGCATAAAGTTAGTTCGGTTGTTGCGTGATTACGTGGATGTGTTTGCATGGTCATATCGAGATATGCAGGGTTGGACACCGACATTGTGGTACACAAGCTACCAATCAAGCCCGAATGCCCACCGTCAAACGTAAATTGAGGAGGATGAAACCGAGAGATGTCCTCAAAATCGAGACGAAGTGAAGAAGCAATTCGATGCGGGATTCTGGCGCAGGCCAAATACCCGCAATGGGTTGCCAACATTGTCCCAGCTTCCCAAAAAGGATGGGAAGGTCGAGAATGTGTGTCGACACGGATCTCAATCGTGTTAGCCCTAAGGGCGACTTCCTTTGCCTCACATTGATGTTTTAGTGGGCGATGCATGACCAACACTCGTTATTTTCCTTCATGGATGGATACTCGGGATATAATCGGATCAAAATGGACCACGAGGACATGGAAAAGACAACTTTCATAACACTTTGGGAACATTCTCGTTATAAGGTCATGCCATTCGGATTGAAGAATCTTTCGCGCAACCTATCGAGAGGCCATGGTTACCTTATTCCATGATATGATGCATAAAGAGATTGAAGTTTATGTTGATGACATGATCGCAAAATCTAAAACCGACGAGGAACATATTGTCAATCTGCGAAGCTCTTTGAACGGTTGAGAAAATATAAACTCAAGCTAAACCCAGTCAAGTGCACGTTTGGGGTGAGGACGAGGAAGTTGTTAGGCTTCATTGTCGGCCAAAAGGAATTAAGGTGGATCCGACAAAGTAAAAGCCATCCTCGAAATGCCGATTGCAAAACGGAGAAAGAAATCGTGGTTTCCTCGGAAGGTTGAATTACATCTCTCGATTCATCTTCCAGTTGACTGCTACTTGTGAGCCAATCTTCAAATTGCTATGCAAAAGTCAAGAGCCGAAGTGGAATGATCAGTGTCAAGCAGCCTTCGAGAAAATCAAGGTGTACTTGCAAAATCCACCAGTCTTAATGCCACCTGTGGCAGGCAGGCCGCTCATCTTATATCTTCTGATGCTAGACAATTCAATGGGTCAGGTGTTGGGTCAGCATGATGAATCCGGAAAAAGGGAGCATGCAATATACTATCTAAGCAAAAAGTTCACCGACTGTGAGACAAGGTATTCTATCTTGGGAGAAGACCTGTTGTGCTTTAGTTTGGGCTGCTCATCGTTTACGGCAGTACATGCTGAGTCATACAACTTGGTTGGTATCAAAAATGGATCCAATCAAGTACATATTTGAGAAGCCAGCTCTCACAGGACGAATTGCCCGGTGGCAGATGCAATTATCAGAATACGATATCCTGTATGTCACACAAAAGGCAGTTAAAGGTAGTGCACTCGCTGAATATTTGGCGTGTCAGCCGATTCCAGATTACCAGCCAATGCGGCATGATTTTCCCGATGAAGACATCATGGCACTATTCGACGAGGGGAAGTCCCACGAAAGTGAAAGATGGAGAATGATATTTGATGGTGCGTCAAATGTGTGGGGACACGGAGCTGGGGCAGTGTTAATCTCCCCTGATAATCGCTTTGTTCCAGTCACTGCCAGATTGAGCTTCTATGTCACAAATAACATAGCCGAATATGAAGCGTGCATCCTAGGTATTCAAGCAGCCTTAGAGTGGAAAGTTAAAAGGCTAGATGTGTACGGGGATTCAGCCCTGGTTATTCATCAAGTAAGGGGCGATTGGGAGACCAGAGATCCCAAATTAATCCCCTACTGCAACTATGTTCAAGAGTTGATGAGGTCCTTTGATGAGATCAACTTCCAGCATATCCCTCGAGGTGAAAATCAGCTGGCCGATGCATTAGCAACATTGTCTTCTATGTTCAATGTTAGCTGTGACAAGAGCTTGACTAAGATCGACCAAAGACCGAGAGCCGCCTGCGCATCACTACTGCATGGCAATAGATGAAGAGCTTGACGAGAAGCCTTGGTATCATGACATCAAGCAGTACATCACTAATCAGGAATACCCACCTGGGGCATCAGAGAATGACAAGAGAACTCTCAGAAGGTTGTCGAGGAATTTCTTCTTGAGTGGTGGAGTTCTTTACAAAAGAAACTACGATATGGTTCTCCTAAGGTGTGTTGCCAAAGAAGAAGTTTGAGAGAATCATGAGAGATGTGCATGAAGGCTCGTTCGGAACCCATTCAAGTGGGCACACCATGGCTAGAAAAATCTTAAGGGCGGGTTATTACTGGCTCCAGATGGAATCCGACTGTTATAGCTTCGTAAGGAAATGCCACAAATGCCAGATCTATGCTGATCATATCCATGTGCCGCCTGCCAAACTAAGTGTCCTGACTGCATCTTGGCCGTTTTCCATGTGGGGCATGGACGTTATAGGTCCAATTGAGCCCAAAGCGTCAAACGGGCATCGCTTCATTCTGGTTGCAATTGACTACTTTACCAAGTGGGTTGAAGTCGCTTCATACTCCAAAGATAACCAGATTCGATGGTTGCTAAATTTGTGAAGAAAGATCTGATTTGCCGATATGGTCTACTCCGACAAGATCATCACCGATAATCTAAGCAAAGAACTTGAACAAAGAATCGATGAAGAACTTGTGCAAGGAATTCAAAATTCAGCACCATAATTCCTCTCCCTATCGCCCAAAGATGAATGGGGCGCGTTAGGCGACCAACAAGAATATCAAGAAAATAGTGCGAGAAAATGGTGGTAAACTACAAGGATTGGCATGAGATGCTTCCTTTGCTTTGCATGGCTACCGTGCCAAAGTCGCACATCGACCGGGCAACCCCTTTCTCCTTGGTGTATGGATCGAGCGCGTACTTCCCATTGAGGTTGAGATACCCTCCTGCGCGGTCCCGATGGAAACTAAACTGGAGAAGCAGAGTGGGTACAGCTCGCTCGATCAACTAAACCTCATTGAAGAAAAAGGATTGCGACTTTGTGCCATGGGCGGTTGTACCAACAGAGAATGAGAACCGCTTTCGGCGGAAAGTCCGCCGCGTGAGTTCAATGAGGAGATTTAGTACTCAAAAGGATACCGCCTATTCGTGAGTGACTCCCGAGGAAGTGGGCACCCACCGGCGGCCGTATGTAGTCAAAAAGCCTTTTCTCGAGGAGCGATACTCACCAACATGGATGGCGAAGACCTCAAGAACCCAGTCAATTGGACTCAAGAAAGAAGTATTATGCCGAAAAGAAATAAACGAAAAAGAGAAAGACAAGCCAAGTAAGAATTAGTTCGCTAGGTTGAAAACCCGAAAGAGGCGGCTTAGGCAAAATCGAGCGACCTTGGATTGAAAACCCGCAAAGGCGATCCAGCAAAAATTAGGGTCGAAAAACTTGAGCATGAAAAGTAAAGAAAGGCATACAACTCCCCAAGGCTTGATGAGAGGGTGATCAAGGTCAAGGACACAAATGTCAGCACCGCCTTACCTGAGACGGACGGTCGAATCTGACTTTCTCTCTTATTTTTTCGTGTCTTTTTGTAGTTTTAAAATTCTCAAATGTCTTTGAGCGATGGCGTAACATTCTCGCACGATCGACTTCCACATCAATAAAGCTCAACTTTTCTCATGTCTTGATTGTTGATATTTACGCTTTTACGCTCAAAATAAGCGTTTTTATGATGATGGTGATACTTTGAATCAGAAAACACGTGCATACATCATAGAGCATTATAAATCATTGCGAAATCTTTAAAAGTCATGGGAAATAAGCAAATTCCTAGAGATAATTAACCTTACAAAAAAAAAGGTTGCATTCACAAACCGCTCGGATGGCGAACTGCAGTGCAAGCGCGCGTTAGTTCACAAGCCTTGCGCTTTCCTCGGCCTTTCGGTCTCGTATCAGAGTATCGGAAGTCGGTTGAACCAGTAAAAAATAAGCCTTGTCAAAAAGCAAAAATGAACGGCCAGGAAAAAGAAAGCTGATCGAAAAGAAAAAACATGAAAAAACAAATAACCAGAAAACAGAAAGCTGGTCAGAAAACAATCAGAAAAGAATCAAAAACAAAGGAAAACAGTCCACCACATGCATCATCACATCAAAATCATAGCATTGCATGCACTCGCATAACATACTCTCCGCATAACATGCCTTTGCATAACATGCACCCATGCTTCATGCATCATTCCTTGCATCAACTGACATATGCAGGTACCTCAATTCAACGCGCCAGTAGCGGCCATCTCAATCAGCCTATCAACAGGATTTGCGAATCCCTTCAGACCGCGTGTCCGCCGGACCAATCGTCCCTTCGGATCCCGTCGTTATCGAAGCACCGAGCGAATCATCGGACCAAAGTCCTTCGGTTTAGTTCAAATCAACAGTCCAAACAAATGACTTTGAACTCGACCTTCATCTCGCCAAGTCATCACGGAGCATGACGGATCGGCCCTCGCACCTCGTGTCCTTCATCTCGCCAAGTCATCACGGAGCATGACGGATCGGCCCCAGAACTTCGCGTCCCCTGGACTAGCATTGTGCGATGTAAAGCATAGTGCAAGTCCATCAAGGTAAAATGTATCACCCCCACAACTTGATACGAACCTCGGGCGCTCCGAATAGGCCACCTTGAGAGCCCAAGTGTTCCTTCAGAGCCCAAGTGTTCCTTCGAGAACCCAAGTGTTCCTTCCAGAGCCCAAGTGTTCCTTCAGAGCCCAAGTACTTCAGAGCGCAGACGCTCCTTCGTAACCCAGTGTTCCTTCCCCGGAGCGACGAGCGCTCCTTCATTACCGCACTTTTGTCACTTTCTTCCCCAAACAATGTCGGCTTATCAAAGGACGGTACTTCTTCTTTATCGCTTCTATTTATCGCTTTACTTCTTGCTGTTTACGCCACCCGAGGGTCGGCACCAATTTGTTTCCTGTTTTGTTAGCTTACTGAGGGTTAGCGCCGCATTCATTACAGCCGTTTTCTGGCTAGTATCCATTCACCCAAAAAGAGAAAGAGGAAATTTCGGGTTTTTCCCTAAGTAGACAAAAATCGGTATAATTTCTGAATTCTTTATCTCTATTTTGCCTCGGAATATGTTTCGGCCAATTCATATTCCTTGTTAAAATCTAGATAAAGAGGGGCAGCTGTCATACCCCAATTTTGTCCGGCTTAGGTCAAAACCCTAATTTTCCCCAAAAAAAGGAATAACCAGAGGAGTAAAGAGCATCATGCATTGCATTTAGGTTTCTAAAAGTCATTTTAAAGCTTCTAAAATCGTTTTTAAAGTGAGAATGCACTTTTTAGGCAAATTAGGACTTTTTAGGGTAAATGGCATTTTGGTCATTTTTCACAACAGGATGATTTTTCTCGTTAAAAATATGCATCCACAAAAAGTACATTTTATTCCATCCAAAATAATTTTTGTACAATTTTTGGAGAGAAACTCCTAGTCCAAAATAATTAAACATGCATTTTTCCTATTTTTAGTGCATAAAAAATGCCAAAAGACCATCAAAAATCCCCCAATTAATTAAGTGACAATTTTGATTGTCTAGAACAATTAGGAGGCTATTTCATGGTGTCCAAAAATATGTAACATGTTTCAATAGGTGCATTTTCATTTTTACATGCCCAAAAGATTCAAAATTCAAAAAATAAAAGGAGGAAGTGTCCTCAATAAGACAAAAGACCAAAAATGAGCATTTTTTTCTCTCCCACATTCAGTGCTCATGCGCAGCTCTCTCTCCTCTCTCTCTCTCTCAAGAAGCTTCTACACACCTCTTTTCTTACTCACCAAGATTTGATTTGATCCTATCCTCACTTTTGCCCATTTTGGTAAATTATTCCACACACTTACACTAACCTCTCCACCAACAAATGTCATCTTTCCCTTTTGATAACATTCCCTCACCATAATACCCTTAACCCTATCTTACAAGAGTCACCATTCCCAAATTAGATTTTTTTGTTCACAAATTTTCCTTTTTTCCTTCTTTTATGCGCCACCTTCACTCATCTCTCTCACATACTTGTGTTTTCTAAATACCCTTGATCCATGTGACTAACAATCCTAACCATCCATTCAAAATTAAAATCCAATCCTAGAGCCCAATCAAAATAAAAGGACCTAAATACCCTAAAACCTCAAAAACTCCTATAAATACCTCACACCTTCCCTCTTCACCAATTTTTGGCTAACACTCTCATTTTACCCTAGCACCAAAACCTCTCCTCCTCCATCTCTCCCTTGGCCGAAAATCCCCTCTCCTTCCTCCTCCATTTTCTTTTCAATCTTCATCCACCAAATCACCTCAAACTCACTCCATCTTCATATATCTTTTTCCTTTCATCCTTGATTCCATTTTTACATCACTAAAGAGTGGCTTTCTCCAAGTTTGCGTGAGCTTTGTGGTTGGTTTGTGAGGATTGTGGTTGATTTGCTCTTGAGTTTCATTTCTACCTTTGTTTAGCTTGGAAATAAGGTATAACCTAAACCCTTTGCATTTTCATCAATTTTCTTGCATTAAAATCTTTTTCAACTATTTGCATCTCATAACATCATTTCAAATGTAGATTAGGGGCTGTTGTGGGTGAGAGCTGGTCCATCACCCACTAAATAATTTGTTCTTATGACTATGTGTTGATTATGTGTTGTTCTTGTGATTTGTTCTTTGCTCATGTGATTTTCACCAAATAAAAACATGTTTTCCTCTTCTTTTTGCTTTAGCCTTGGGATTAACTCATGATCCTTGTGTTGTTCTTGTTCATTAGATGGTTTGAAGTTTGAATAATGCATGATTAATTGTGTTAATTTTGTGAATGAATGATGAGCTATGCTTATTGTTGAATCTTGATGTTTTGAGCTTGAATCTTGGGGGGTATGGCTTCGGTTTTGAGTCCCAAATTTTAGGGTTCTTGTTTTTTTTGTTGTTCGTCATGTATTCATGCTTATCTATGTGATTGGGTAAATTTTGATGAAAGAATTTGATGATTTTTAGAGTAAATAAGGCCTTAGGCTCAAGCAAGTTTTTAGGGTTTTGTTGCTTTGTCTTTCCCTTGATTTTTGCACGAAATAAATGTTGGTTTGGAATGACATAGGTTTCGGCCTTGTAGCCCTTTCATACCTATTTAATATACTTGAACCACAAAAATAATTGTTACCAAGTCTTGTGAAAATAAAGATTGTTTCAAGGTTGTTTTGCTTTGCATATTAGAAGAAAATTAGGGTTCATGTGACTTTTATGCATCTCTTTGCTTGATCATGTGAATCCTTACCAAAAGTTTAACCTATGTTGTTTGCTTGCATTTCATGAATAAATGGTGATTTGAAGTTCATGTTCATTTCTAAGTTGCATATTCACATGTTCATGCACTCATTAGCACTATGTCATGCACTCTTTTTAAATTGTTCTTGCATCCAATAATGCTATGTCTTGCATTCTATAATTGCATACTCATGCACTCACATGCTTGCTTAATCATGTATTCAATTGTCCATAGCAACTTGTGAATCCTCTTTATGATTGCTTTGCTTGTGTTCTAATTGTTGTCTCGGTTTTGACTTGAAAAAGGATTTGAAATGTTCTATTTCTTTTCAAACTCGAAATTACATGCTTTTCCAAATAAAAAACCTAAGGCATTTTCCTAAGCAAATCATTAGCCATCACTCGAAGCCATTGCTTGTTTGATCGCTAATGAGGAGTTATTAGTGGTAGTCACTCAAGCCTTTGCTTGTTTGACTATCATGAAAGCTCTCACACCTTAATTAAACAACAAAAACCAATTCAAATTTCCAAAATAACACGAGTTATTAGTGATAATCATCACCGAGGCTCACCACCTTTTTCAAAACTATTTTCAAAAGAATAATACGACGTTGTCGCTTGTAATCACTCGAAGCCATTGCTTGTTTGATTACCGTTCCAACTCTCTTTTCTTTCGAGTTAATACCGAATGCCACTCGAAGCCTTTGCTTGTTTGGTGTTCGCGAACACTCGAGTCTTATTTCAAAAACTCCAAAAGCACTTTCAAAAATCACAAAGCCGCTTTCACGCAGAATCGAGAACTACGTTGCTTTGATCCTCACCGATGAGTGCGTGTAGGACCGGGTTCATGTCCCGTCAAGCATACCTTTAAAAAACCCATAAAAAGTCGAGAACTACGTTGCTTTGATCCTCGGCCGATGAGGGTGCGTGGGGACCGTTCATGTCCCGTCAAGCATACCTTTAAAAACCCATAAAAAAACAAGAACTATGTTGCTTTGATCCTCAAACAAAGAGGAGTGTGTGTGGGACCGGGTTCTGTCCCGTCAAGCACGCTTTTCAAAAATCTTTGTTTTGTTCCGCTTTTCAAAGATACCAAAAACATCCCTTTTTCCCGTTTTCAATAAAGTGATTTCTCAAAAAGAAAAGAAAAATAAATAGAACAACGTATTTCAAATCAAACATTTCAAAACCACATCAAATTAATGGTTCCTTTCGGTAGAAAGGCGCGCGTGAAGTGCTAATACCTTCCCCATGCGCAACCGAATTCCCGAACCTACATCTCTAAGTTTTCAAAGACCACCCGCTTTCCTAAAAAGGGTTTTTCAATGTTTTCCTAAATAAATATTGGTGGCGGCTCTACTATTTTCAACGTTGTCAAACTGAAAAGTCCCAAACCGGATTTTTCGGGGCGCAACAAGTGGATGGCGTGTTCGAGAAGGAAATGGAAAACGTAGTTCTTCTATTATTAGATTATGGTTTTCCCTTGTATATTTGTTTACGATTTTTAACTTGAATTTATTCTAAGTTATGTATCGTTTCCGCTATTCTTGTAAAGATGTAAATCTAAGCAGGAAATGTATCTCTGATGTATGCCATTAAGTACGCTTTAGTATTTCTACTTGATAGAAATATGAGGGTGTTACAAAGAGACTTGTTCCTACAGGTCCAAACCTAGCATTATCACCCGACCCACCTATTGTGGCAAGTTCAAAGGAATACAATTTTAATAATGAGATTAAGAGATCGGTTCCTACGGGTCCAAACCCAAATCATCACACGACCCAAGACTGCTGTGGCAAGTTCGGAAGAATCGGTTTTTAATCTTGTGGTTAAGAGACGTGTTCCTTTTGGTTCAAACCCAACACACGCTTACGATCCAAGAGACTCACAATGGTAAAATCAAAAAAACATGGTTATGATCATGAGATTAAGAGACTTGTTCCTACAGGTCCAAATCCAGCAGAATCTCCTGATCCAACACCCATTTCGGAAAGGTCAAAGGATTATGATCTAAATTATTAGATCAAAAGACTTGTTTCTAGAGGCACAAACACGACTATGGAACATTCTTTTGTGAATTTCCATTCATAATGCTTCATTTAAAGGCTTATAGTTTATGCAATAAATACAAATGTCCTTCTCTAAATAAATAGTAAATTGTTCTTATGACTAGACTATCAATCAAAAGTACTGTCATGCGTGCACCATTTGGTTATAATTTAAGGTGTTTTGCCATTCATACAAACATACATAACTATATAAATATAAAATCTTATGCTAGTTAGCTAAAAAACATTTGAATGAAGATTTTAAGGTTAAATATTTTATTTGTGCAGCTTGGGATGTAAAATACTATATGCTCATCATCTACCAAAATGATCATCCACTAAATATTTAATTAAATGTACCTTACTAACTTATTATTTGATTATAAAACTTGTATAACAATATAGTTAATCATGGTTGTTTATGGTATCGAAAACTATCGTGAGAAAGGGACACTATTGTGAATGAGAACAAGGCCTGAGTGTTTTCTTAAAATTGGATCGAACAACACTTCAACTCTTCAAGTATGGTTCGTAAGGAACTAATTGTGTTGTATTATATTACTAAATTATGGTTTTTAACCTTAATTTTATTAAAGTGATATAATAAAAATCACGAATTGAAGTCTAAATTTGAAATAGACACATTCATACATTAATGTGTTTACATAAAGAAATGACCCAAATATTATTAGGGTCTTAAAAATGAATAGATTAGTAGAAAAGTATACAAACAGGACAGACTTGATATCTAGATTAGGGTCATAAACCTTAATTAGTTACACAAACTACTCTTAGATGACCATAATTCAAATTAAAAGAGCACCAACAACTCTTATTTCTAAGAGTTTTCAATTCCACTCAAGCTCTCAAGATAGAGTTTTGGGTATGAAAAAACTCTATTGAGAGGAGAGAAACACAAGAACCGACAAAGTCGATACTGTAGTCACTGTCGATTCTCTAAAATAGATTAATCAATATTGGAATAGATAGATATTACACACTAATAAATATGAAAACAAAACATAAATGTCAATATATCTATTTAGATTTGGAAAAATATCCATTTTAATATTTTATTCCACTTTAAACGTCCTACTCTTCATTAACGAGAGAATTTTTATAAAAAAAAATAAGTTTTGAAAATATTGCAAGTGATCTTATAATATTTAAAGTATACCTTTTTACATTTAACTTACCTAGCTGGTATGATTTGAAATTAAAATGGCAAAAAAGAAAAATCAATATAAAAATGTGATTTGATTAAACACAAATGTCAACATATCCATTTTAAGAATTACAGTCACTAGTGCAGAAAAGATATTTAGCATCGGTTGTTTTGGACATTTAGCATCGGTTATCCCGGGATGAGCTATCTTTATTCTGCCTATTTTGGTCATCACAAGGTCGCTCGCGGGCGCTCCTCGAGATTCAACTGGATAATGAATCTTCAATTGCAATGAAGTCTTGCGCTCTTTGGAGGAAAGCACAGATAACTATTATTTATGATGGTTATGACTTGCTCTTTAAGCTTGATTTTATGTGAATTAACAAGCATGATGTTTGATTTCTTTTGTAAATTAAGTTTTTAGGTTAGAAATAATTGTGCGGGCTCGACTTGATTTAATTGGGCATTTTGATGCCCTTGTGCGTTAATCTGCGTTTTGTGTAAGTGTTGCGAAGAATAAAAAGCATCGCAATTGCAAAATGCGAAAGATGAGACAGAAAGATTGAAGGGACACAGAAATTGAGGCAAGGACAATTGTCGAGCCGAGAGAAACACGGAATGGAGTGTCCTCATGAGAATCTTCCACAATTGCTCATTACCTAGGGAAATGTACCTTCATTAGGTCATTTTTAGGGTTGTGTGCCCAAGACACTATATAAAGAAATTTTGCCTTTTCATTTGTATGCTCTACCGTCAGGAAGGAAGTATAAAGATAGCTTCCCCTCTTTACATGCAAGCTCACTACTAAATACCAAATTGATTCATTGCTGAGACTATTGCTGCAAAGATCACCGAGTTACATTTTCTTGGTGGATTCTACTCAACGTGTAGATTACGCACCTAATTATTGGGATCGACCCTATTTATGCAATGCTTATCCATGCAATACGCTCTAGCCATTAGAGATCGCGCATATTGCAAAGCAAGATTCCTATTGGGCTTCGCTGGGCCATTCTCAGCGAATGGGCCTCTAGCCCAGTCCGAAACAAATGGAAAAAAAGAAAAATCAATTTAAAAATGTGATTTGATTAAACACAAATGTCAACATATCCATCTAAAGATCTAACGCGGCTTGGCATGCCGCAAATTGGGGGGAAGAGTATTTTTTTTCGTCTTCCAATTTTTTGGTTACTTGGCTTTTGTTTTGTTTTGTTTTGTTTTATTTTTCTGTTTCTTTGTTTTTTTTCTTCTTTTACTTTTTTTTGTCACTATGTCATTAGTGTCTAGGAAATTTGGCTGACTATGAGTAGTCGGTTTTGTCGGCTTGTGTGGTTAATTATCTCCTGCCAACAGAGTTTTTGTCACACCGAAGGTTCTTCATTTGTATTTTAAGGTGTTACATTTTTTTCTTTTTTATATTTTAAGAAGTACTTTACAATCTCGGAAAATTGTACTTGTTTAAATAAGAAAATTTCCAGTGAAAAAAAGATTTAATTTCGTAAGAAAATAAGTAAAGTTAGATGCCAAAATGTGTGTTTTGGTGTACGTGAAATGTTAGGCATTGTGTTTTGGGGTACTTTAGGATTCATAATTTTTTTTAACTCTTTTTTAAATACTAGAAGTTTCTTCGTAAATAACCAGTTTGGTAAAAAATAATAAGTTTTTGGCAAAATATGTAAAGTGCGATGTTGACAGTGTATTTTGAGATACTTAAGGGTCCGAAAATATTTAGATGTTCAAATACGCAAAATTCGTTTCTAAATAATCTATTTGATGGAAATAAATTTCATGGCAAACTACATTAAGTGTAATTCTAGCCAGTGTGTTTTGGGGTACTTTAGAATCTACAAAAAAAATTACATGTCCAAATTGGTATTTTCTTATTTTTTTAGATAATTTTGCATCAACATGTATTAGAAACATACTTAAATTTGTGTTTAGTTTTATATAAACTCTGCATGATACCTACGTACGTGGTTTAGTTTCTAATTATGTTGTCTTCTTTTCTCTTTATTATGAGTTACGTTTTTATATTTACATTTTTTTGGTAAACTGAGTATCCTCTACGTGCAAATCCCTCGAACCGGGTAGAACCGTATTTTGGGTTAAGTTTTTATAGTTACATTTGATCAATATAGATAATGTTATTATAGGTCATCGTTTATGTTACAACTTTACGCAGTTTGTGTTATGACTTGATCTAATATGTGTGGTTAGGTCGTTGTTTATGCTCCAACTTTAAGTTGTTTGTGTTATGACTTGATCTAATATGTGTGACTTTTGTCTTTAACTATGATGTCTTTCTAACACTTAGAATTTGTTTGATGTTGTTATTTATCGTTGGTTTTGTTTAAAAGTAATTCATTTAATCAATAGTGAGACAACTCGTCCATCGACGGGAGGTGAGGTTATTTATTGTTGGTTTTGTTTATAATATTTAAAGTATGCCTTTTACATCTAATTTATCTATGTGGCATGATTTGACATTAAAATGGCAACAAAGAAATATCAATTTAAAAAAAATTGATTTGATTCAACACAAATGTCACAATATCCATTTTGAGAAATAGTGTATTGGAAAAATATCTATTTTCTTCTTTTAATCGTTTTGGAACTCTTTATTTCAAAAAATTTATTCATTTCTATATTTACAAGTCACACGAGATTGTCATCTATAAAAAAATTATCTTTTTTGATTCTTCAAATCAAGTATGATTAAAAGCGGTCAAATAATAAGAAGTTCTAAAAATATTTCAAGTGATCTTATAATATTTAAAATATACCTTTTTAAATTTAATTTATTAATGTGTACATTAAAATGACAACAGACAAAATGTTAATTGAAAAAATGTGATTTGATTCAACGCAAATCTTAAAATATCTTTCTTGAGAAATAGAGTAATGGAAATAAAATTTCCATTTTCATATTTTATCTCCCTTTAATAATTTTACTCTATTTTTCCGAGAGTTTTATCCAATTTGATATTTACAAATTGCTTGGGATTTTCATCTATATATAAATACACCTTTTGCAATAAAGAAAAAATTAATTAAAAAAAGGATGATTTGATTCAACACAAATGTCAAAATATCCATTTTGAGAAATGGAGTAATGGAAAAAATCCTTTTTATTTTCTTTTTCATTTTAATCGTATTACTCTTTATTTCCAGAGTTTTAACAATTTTGATATTTATAAGTCAAATGTGATTTCATATATAAAAACTTTATCTTTTTTGATTCTTCAAATCATGTATGATTAAATCTAGCGAACTAATTAATTATTCAAAGTAAAGTATAAATTCTAAATTTAAATTATATTAGTAATTTATTATTACATTGATTGAGTCGAAGGGATACAAATTATTATATATATAACCATGTCACAAACAAACATCATACATCCTCATTATTCATACATCGTCTTGGCAAATAATTTTAAAAATGAGTAACCCAAAGATTTATTTTCTAGGTGTTATCTCTTTTGTGATCCTTTCTCTTGTTGCTGGTGACCGTCTCACAGCTTATGGCATCAAGAAATATGTTTTTTCTGGTCCAAATGGAGCACAACCACTTGATCCAGTACCCATGAAATCACAATCTTCTTTGATTTTCAAGGATCTTGGCTTCAATTATGAGATCAAGAGACTTGTTCCTACAGGTCCAAACCCATCATTATCACCCGACCCACCTATTGTGGCAAGTTCAAAGGAATACAATTTTAATAATCAGATTAAGAGATCGGTTCCTACGGGTCCAAACCCAGCATCATCACCGACCCGATGACTGCTGTGGCAAGTTCGGAAGAATCTGGTTTTAATCTTGTGGTTAAGAGACGTGTTCCTTTTGGTTCAAACCCAACACGATTACACGATCCAAAGACTCTACAATGGTAAAATCAAAAAAACATGGTTATGATCATGAGATTAAGAGACTTGTTCCTACAGGTCCAAATCCAGCAGAATCTCCTGATCCAACACCCATTTCGGAAAGGTCAAAGGATTATGATCTAAATTATTAGATCAAAAGACTTGTTTCTAGAGGCACAAACACGACTATGGAACATTCTTTTGTGAATTTCCATTCATATTGCTTCATTTAAAGGCTTATAGTTTATGCAATAAATACAAATGTCCTTCTCTAAATAAATAGTAAATTGTTCTTATGACTAGACTATCAATCAAAAGTACTGTCGTGCACCATTTGGTAATAATTTAAGGTGTTTTGCCATTCATACAAACATACATAACTATATAAATATAAAATCTTATGCTAGTTAGCTAAAAAACATTTGAATGAAGATTTTAAGGTTAAATATTTTATTTGTGCAGCTTGGGATGTAAAATACTATATGCTCATCATCTACCAAAAAGATCATCCACTAAATATTTAATTAAATGTACCTTACTATCTTATTATTTGATTATAAAACTTGTATAACAATATAGTTAATCATGGTTGTTTATGGTATTGAAAACTATCAGAGAAAGGGACACTATTGTGAATGAGAACGAGGCCTGAGAGTTTTCTTAAAATTGGACCGAACAACACTTCAACTCTTCAAGTATGGTTCGTAAGGAACTAATTGTGTTGTAATATAGTACTAAATTATGGTTTTTAACCTTAATTTTATTAAAGCGATATAATAAAAATCACGAATTGAAGTCTAAATTTGAAATAGACACATTCATACATTAATGTGTTTACATAAAGAAATGACCCAAATATTATTAGGGTCTTAAAAATGAATAGAGTAGTAGAAAAGTATACAAACAGGACAGACTTGATATCTAGATTAGGGTCATAAACCTTAATTAGTTACACAAACTACTCTTAGATGACCATAATTCAAATTAAAAGAGCACCGACAACTCTTATTTCTAAGAGTTTTCAATTCCACTCCAAGCTCTCAAGATAGAGTTTTGGGTATGAAAAAAACTCTATTGAGAGGAGAGAAACACAAGAACCGACAAAGTCGATACTGTAGTAGTCAATCGATTCCCTAAAATAGATTAATCAAGATTGGAATAGATAGATATTACACACTAATAAATATGAAAACAAAACATAAATGTCAATATATCCATTTAGATTTGGAAAAATATCCATTTTAATATTTTATTCCACTTTAATCGTCCTACTCTTCCTTAACGAGAGAATTTTTATAAAAAAAATAAGTTTTGAAAATATTGCAAGTGATCTTATAATATTTAAAGTATACCTTTTTACATTTAACTTACCTAGCTGGTATGATTTGAAATTAAAATGGCAAAAAAGAAAAATCAATATAAAAAATGATTTGATTAAACACAAATGTCAACATATCCATTTTAAGAATTACAGTCACTAGTGCAGAAAAGACATTTAGCATCGGTTGTTTTGGACATTTAGCATCGGTTATCCCGGGATGATCTAACGCGGCTTGGCATGCCGCAAATTGGGGGGAAGAATTTTTTTTTTCGTCTTCCAATTTTTTGGTTACTTGGCTTTTGTTTTGTTTTGTTTTGTTTTATTTTTCTGTTTCTTTGTTTTTTTTTTCTTTTACTTTTTTTTGTCACTATGTCATTAGTGTCTAGGAAATTTGGCTGACTATGAGTAGTCGGTTTTGTCGGCTTGTGTGGTTAATTATCTCCTGCCAACAGAGTTTTTGTCACACCGAAGGTTCTTCATTTGTATTTTAAGGTGTTACATTTTTTTCTTTTTTATATTTTAAGAAGTACTTTACAATCTCGGAAAATTGTACTTGTTTAAATAAGAAAATTTCCAGTGAAAAAAAGATTTAATTTCGTAAGAAAATAAGTAAAGTTAGATGCCAAAATGTGTGTTTTGGTGTACGTGAAATGTTAGATATTGTGTTTTGGGGTACTTTAGGATTCATAATTTTTTTAACTCTTTTTTAAATAGTAGAAGTTTCTTCGTAAATAACCAGTTTGGTAAAAAATAATAAGTTTTTGGCAAAATATGTAAAGTGCGATGTTGACAGTGTATTTTGAGATACTTAAGGGTCCGAAAATATTTAGATGTTCAAATACGCAAAATTCGTTTCTAAATAATCTATTTGATGGAAATAAATTTCATGGCAAACTACATTAAGTGTAATTCTAGCCAGTGTGTTTTGGGGTACTTTAGAATCTACAAAAAAAATTACATGTCCAAATTGGTATTTTCTTGTTTTTTTAGATAATTTTGCATCAACATGTATTAGAAACATACTTAAATTTGTGTTTAGTTTTATATAAACTCTGCATGATACCTACGTACGTGGTTCAGTTTCTAATTATGTTGTCTTCTTTTCTCTTTATTATGAGTTACGTTTTTATATTTACATTTTTTTGGTAAACTGAGTATCCCACTAGTGGAAAAAACAGATTTTATATCAGCAATTTATATCGGTTCAAATACTAACAGATATGGAAAAGGAGGCGGTGGCATTTTTGAAATTATGATTACATTTTTCATATCGGTTGAGAAACTAACCGATATGAAAACACAAATTCCAAATCTCTCGCTCAACTCTCTCATAACACAACACAAACACAATAGAAGGCACTCACTCTCTCATTTCGCCTCTCTCTCAACCAACACCACCCTCGGTCGCCTCTCTCTCAACCAAAGACCACCCTCGATCCCTCCGCCTCACATCCCACCTTGCTCCAAGCTCCACCACCACGATGACCAACGGTTCTCCTTTCTAAGTTGCCTCTAGATCTTTTCTCAATCGATGTCCTCTCTTCTTCTTCTTAAAAGGTTTGGGTTTTTTTCTTCTTCTCTTCTATTTTACTGGAATTGCCTCCATTGTTACTTGAATGGAAACCCTAACCCCCAATTTTGCAAACATTCAACCAAAACCCCCTCCATTTTTGAATCAAAACCCTAACTTCAATTTTTGCTTTTCTTATGATTTATATAAGGTTAGGGTTTAGATTTAGATTTTGATATTGATATTGATTCTGATTTTGTTTTGGTCTTCTTAGATTTCTCTCCCTTTGCGAGCTTGAAGCATGCGTAAGTTCACTCTGTGAATGCGACGCACGCAGAAGCTCCCTCCGTTCGTGTCTTCACGAATCGCGATTGCGAAAATGATATTTTACGGGTATGATGTTTTGTGATGTGTGTGTATCCTTTAGCAACTACAAGCTAGTGTTGAACCTTTGTATTTAATGATTTTATTGTTTGCATGGTGGGGGTGCAGACCATTAAACAAAATGCTTATGACCAAGATCCTTATGCAAAGGAACTTGGAATTAAAATCAGTGAAAAACTAGCTTCTGTTGAAGCAAGAATTCTTCCTGCCCCTTGGGTAATGTGTTTCTCCATCTAAGATCTGTTTTGTTATATACTGAAATTTTAAAATTTATCTTGTTCCTACTATTCATTGATTTAAATCTCTACTCACTGCAGCTTAAATATCATGAAAGTGGGAAAGAAAAGAACTGTTTACCCCATGTTGGTCAGTGGAATATGATGAATAAGGTATTATTTCATCTGTTGTTGGCCAGCTATTCCTAGTGATTTTCTGTCATAGCTTGTATTACTGATATCTATGTCTCCTAAATCTTGATTGATGCAGAAAATGATTAATGGAATGGCGGTTAACCGGTGGGCGTGCATAAATTTCTCGCGGAGTGTGCAAGATAGTGTTGCTCGCACTTTTTGTAATGACCTTGCCCAAATGTGTCAAGTATCTGGCATGGTAGTTTTCTATCTTGATTATTATTTGGTTTTTGTGACAGAAGTGCAGAAAGAAAAATTCTGATATTCAATCAAATTTTTTTCCTTGTAGGAATTTAATCTGGAGCCTGTTATCCCAATCTACAATGCCAAGCCTGAGCAAGTGGAGAAAGCTTTGAAGCATGTTTACCATGTATCAACAAACAAAACTAAAGGAAAGGAGTTGGAGCTTTTGTTAGCAATATTGCCAGATAGTAATGGTTCTCTCTATGGTAAGCCACATGCGTTGATATTGATAATATGGCATCATTCATTGGTTTCTATTTGCTTGAGTTGACAGAACCAGAAGATATGTTCTGAGTTGAATTGCAGAATTTTCATTTAAATATCCTTCATTTTCAGGTGATCTCAAGCGTATTTGTAGTTAAGCCTGGTAATTTGTAATTAGTCCCATAATAGTTAGTGGTAATTAAAATAAGGCATGTTGCCTATAATTAGTTAGGAGGAGAATGTTAATCAAGTATTTAGGAAGAACTCATTTGTAAGGAGGGAATTAGAGCACTCTCGAATATGCGTTGGGTTTGCTGGAACTATAAACCAGGAAATGCAATAATAGTCCTTTCTTGATTCTTTTTTTACTTTGTTTGTTCCCTTAGTATCAGTTGGAACCTTTCACTCAAGGAATGTACCATTTATAGATATAATTAAGTTTAATTAGGATAAGCATTACCAGCATATCATCAACTTGCTGCAAATTCATAGATAAATTTAGTATGTCTAGAACCACCGAGATAAACATGCTTCCATCCGGACATAATTTCATCCGGCCTTAAGGAGTAAGATGTTCTTTTAAAGGGACTAATAGTAATATTATTCATCTTCATACTCGCATTCGATGATAAAACATGTTTACAAGTTGTTCATCTCAATTGTGATCTAAAACTTTGCGGTAATGTCCTGCAGCTTGGGTCCAAAGAATCGACCAGATGATGCCGGTTGTAGAAGCAAATCCTGCTTTACTCAATTGCTAGAAATGCATCGGGTTCGCTTTGAACTCGCCTGCTTGCTTTTACTTTGAAATTAGAATATGAAATAGATTTACTTTGTATGATCCTAGTCATTCATTACTTTGTGTTCGTACTCTCGCCTCAACCATCATTGTTGATCGGATGCCTTGATTATGAATGAGGTGCGTGATAACCGATAACTTCCGACTTTTGAGATTAAGTTATGTTATTTATTAAAGTCTCATTCATTTGAATATACCTTCTCGCCACAATATGATGCCCGCATAAGTGAGTTACACATAATCATTTTTCTCACTTAAACATTTGAATATGTTTCTTTTTTAATCATATTCCCTTATTTAGTATCATGCAGTAAAATCGCCAATCAAGAGGAAAATCTGCTTGGGCTGCTTTTTGGGTCATTGTAATTGGCTTAGTTGTAGCCTTTGGAGGGGCATACCTTGTGTACAAATATAGAATAAGGGAAAATCTTGAAATGCTTTTTGGGTCATTGTAATTGGCTTAGATAGTGTGTGTATTAGATTCGTTTTTTGTATTTGGATATGGATATTGAGTATAATTTGAGATCTTTGTATTTTTATATAAATATTGTATTTGTTGTGATTTTGTTGTTTCTTCAGTATATCCAATTGAGGAATTTTTATTTTTTTAAAAAAAGACTTTTCATATCGGTTCCTTTAAATAATCGATATAAAAGTGATTTTCAATATCGGTTCAACTAAGAAACCGATATAAAAAAGCGTTTTATAGGTTTAAAAACCGACTTTCCATAACGGTTCTATCGGGAACCGATATAAAAATATTTTTTCATATCGGTTCTTTAACCGATATAGAAAGCTACTGCTTTTTAATATCCTTTTATCTATATCGGTTCTGGAACCGATATGAAAAGCCTTTTTAACCGATATAAAAAGCCTTTTTTCTAGTAGTCCTCTACGTGAAAATCCCTCGACCCGGGTAGAACCGTATTTTGGGTTAAGTTTTTATAGTTACATTTGATCAATATAGATAATGTTATTATAGGTCATCGTTTATGTTACAACTTTACGCGATTTTGTGTTATGACTTGATCTAATATGTGTGGTTAGGTCGTTGTTTATGCTCCAACTTTAAGTTGTTTGTGTTATGACTTGATCTAATATGTGTGACTTTTGTCTTTAACTATGATGTCTTTCTAACACTTAGAATTTGTTTGATGTTGTTATTTATTGTTGGTTTTGTTTAAAAGTAATTCATTTAATCAATAGTGAGACAACTCGTCCATCAGACGGGAGGTGAGGTTATTTATTGTTGGTTTTGTTTATAATATTTAAAGTATGCCTTTTTACATCTAATTTATCTATGTGGCATGATTTGACATTAAAATGGCAACAAAGAAATATCAATTTAAAAAAAATTGATTTGATTCAACACAAATGTCACAATATCCATTTTGAGAAATAGTGTATTGGAAAAATATCTATTTTCTTCTTTTAATCATTTTGGAACTCTTTATTTCAAAAAATTTATTCATTTCTATATTTACAAGTCACACGAGATTGTCATCTATAAAAAAATTATATTTTTTGATTCTTCAAATCAAGTATGATTAAAAGCGGTCAAATAATAAGATGTTCTAAAAATATTTCAAGTGATCTTATAATATTTAAAATATACCTTTTTAAATTTAATTTATTAATGTGTACATTAAAATGACAACAGACAAAATGTTAATTGAAAAAACGTGATTTGATTCAACGCAAATCTTAAAATATCTTTCTTGAGAAATAGAGTAATGGAAATAAAATTTCCATTTTCATATTTTATCTCCCTTTAATAATTTTACTCTATTTTTCCGAGAGTTTTATCCAATTTGATATTTACAAATTGCTTGGGATTTTCATCTATATATAAATACACCTTTTGCAATAAAGAAAAAATTAATTAAAAAAAGGATGATTTGATTCAACACAAATGTCAAAATATCCATTTTGAGAAATGGAGTAATGGAAAAAATCCTTTTATATTTTCTTTCATTTTAATCGTATTACTCTTTATTTCCAGAGTTTTAACTATTTTGATATTTATAAGTCAAATGTGATTTCATATATAAAAACTTTATCTTTTTTGATTCTTCAAATCATGTATGATTAAATCTAGCGAACTAATTAATTATTCAAAGTAAAGTATAAATTCTAAATTTAAATTATATTAGTAATTTATTATTACATTGATTGAGTCGAAGGGATACAAATTATTATATATATAACCATGTCACAAACAAACATCATACATCCTCATTATTCATACATCGTCTTGGCAAATAATTTTAAAAATGAGTAACCCAAAGATTTATTTTCTAGGCGTTATCTCTTTTGTGATCCTTTCTCTTGTTGCTGGTGACCGTCTCACAGCTTTTGGCATCAAGAAATTTGTTCTTTCTGGTCCAAATGGAGCACAAGCACTTGATCCAGTACCCATGGAATCACAATCTTCTTTGATTTTCAAGGATCTTGGCTTCAATTATGAGATCAAGAGACTTGTTCCTACAGGTCCAAACCCAACATTATCACCCGACCCACCTATTGTGGCAAGTTCAAAGGAATACAATTTTAATAATGAGATTAAGAGATCGGTTCCTACCAGTCCAAACCCAAAGATCATCATCACGACCCGATTACTGTTGTGGCAAGTTCAGAAGAATCTGGTTTTAATCTTGTGGTTAAGAGACGTGTTCCTTTTGGTTCAAACCCAACACAGTTACCTGATCCAGTACCTACAATGGTAAAATCAAAAAAACATGGTTATGATCACGAGATTAAGAGACTTGTTCCTCAGTCCAAATCCAGTGAGAATCTCTGATCCAACACCCATTTCGAAAGGTCAAAGGATTATGATCTAAATTATTAGATCAAAAGACTTGTTTCTAGAGGCACAAACACGACTATGGAACATTCTTTTGTGAATTTCCATTCATAATGCTTCATTTAAAGGCATATAGTTTATGCAATAAAGACAAATGTCCTTCTCTAAATAAATAGTAAATTGTTCTTATGACTAGACTATCAATCAAAAGTACTGTCGTGCACCATTTGATTATAATTTAAGGTGTTTTGCCATTCATACAAACATACATAACTATATAAATATAAAATCTTATGCTAGTTAGCTAAAAAACATTTGAATGAAGATTTTAAGGTTAAATATTTTATTTGTGCAGCTTGGGATGTAAAATACTATATGCTCATCATCTACCAAAAAGATCATCCACTAAATATTTAATTAAATGTACCTTACTATCTTATTATTTGATTATAAAACTTGTATAACAATATAGTTAATCATGGTTGTTTATGGTATCGAAAACTATCAGAGAAAGGGACACTATTGTGAATGAGAACGAGGCCCGAGTTTTCTTAAAATTGGACCGAACAACACTTCAACTCTTCAAGTATGGTTCGTAAGGAACTAATTGTGTTGTAATATAGTACTAAATTATGGTTTTTAACCTTAATTTTATTAAAGCGATATAATAAAAATCACGAATTGAAGTCTAAATTTGAAATAGACACATTCATACATTAATGTGTTTACATAAAGAAATGACCCAAATATTATTAGGGTCTTAAAAATGAATAGAGTAGTAGAAAAGTATACAAACAGGACATACTTGATATCTAGATTAGGGTCATAAACCTTAATTAGTTACACAAACTACTCTTAGATGACCATAATTCAAATTAAAAGAGCACCGACAACTCTTATTTCTAAGAGTTTTCAATTCCACTCCAAGCTCTCAAGATAGAGTTTTGGGTATGAAAAAAACTCTATTGAGAGGAGAGAAACACAAGAACCGACAAAGTCGATACTGTAGTCACCAAATTCCCTAAAATAGATTAATCAGTATTGGAATAGATAGATATTACACACTAATAAATATGAAAACAAAACATAAATGTCAATATATCTATTTAGATTTGGAAAAATATCCATTTTAATATTTTATTCCACTTTAAACGTCCTACTCTTCATTAACGAGAGAATTTTTATAAAAAAAAATAAGTTTTGAAAATATTGCAAGTGATCTTATAATATTTAAAGTATACCTTTTTACATTTAACTTACCTAGCTGGTATGATTTGAAATTAAAATGGCAAAAAAGAAAAATCAATATAAAAATGTGATTTGATTAAACACAAAGGTCAACATATCCATTTTAAGAATTACAGTCACTAGTGCAGAAAAGACATTTAGCATCGGTTGTTTTGGACATTTAGCATCGGTTATCCCGGATGAGCTATCCTTATTCTCGCTTATTTTGGTCATCACAAGGTCGCCATGCGCGCTCCTCGAGATTCAATCGGATAATGAATCTTCAATTGCCATGAAGTCTTGCGCTCTTTGGAGGAAAGCCTGATAACTATCATTTATGATGGTTATGACTTGCTCTTTAAGCTTGATTTTATGTGAATTAACAAGCATGATGTTTGATTTCTTTTGTAAATTAAGGTTTTAGGTTAGAAATAATTGTGCGGGCCTGACTTGGATTTAATTGGGCATTTTGATGCCCTTGTGCGCGTTAAGCTGCGTTTTGTGTAAGTGTTGCGAAGAATAAGTGCCATCGCAATTGCAAAATGCGAAAGATGAGACAGAAAGATTGAAGGGGACACGTAAATTGAGGCAAGGACAATTGTCGAGCCGAGGAAACACGGAATGGAGTGACCTCATGAGAATCTTCCACAATTGCTCGATACCTAGGGAAATGTACCTTCATTAGGTCGGTTTTAGGGTTGTGTGCCCAAGACACTATATAAAGAAATTTTGCCTTTTCATTTGTATGCTCTACCGTCGGGAAGGAAGTATAAAGATAGCTTCCCCTCTTTACGTGCAAGCTCACTACTAAATACCAAATTGATTCATTCTTTGAGACTATTGCCGCAAAGATCACCGAGTTACATTTTCTTGGTGGATTCTACTCAACGTGTAGATTACGCACCTAAATATTGGGATCGACCCTTTTATGCAATGCTTATCATGCAGCGCCCTAGCCATTAGAGATCGCGCATATTGCAAAGCAAGATTCCTATTGGGCTTATTTGGGCCATTCTCAATAATGGGCCTCTAGCCCATCCAAACAAATGGAAAAAAAGAAAAATCAATTTAAAAATGTGATTTGATTAAACACAAATGTCAACATATCCATCTAAGATCTAACGCGGCTTGGCATTCCGCAAATTGGGGGGAAGAATTTTTTTTTTCGTCTTCCAATTTTTTGGTTACTTGGCTTTTGTTTTGTTTTGTTTTGTTTTATTTTTCTGTTTCTTTGTTTTTTTTCTTCTTTTACTTTTTTTTGTCACTATGTCATTAGTGTCTAGGAAATTTGGCTGACTATGAGTACTCGGTTTTGTCGGCTTGTGTGGTTAATTATCTCCTGCCAACAGAGTTTGTGTCACACCGAAGGTTCTTCATTTGTATTTTAAGGTGTTACATTTTTTTCTTTTTTATATTTTAAGAAGTACTTTACAATCTCGGAAAATTGTACTTGTTTAAATAAGAAAATTTCCAGTGAAAAAAAGATTTAAATTCGTAAGAAAATAAGTAAAGTTAGATGCCAAACTGTGTGTTTTGGTGTACGTGAAATGTTAGACATTGTGTTTTGGGGTACTTTAGGATTCATAATTTTTTTAACTCTTTTTAAATACTAGAAGTTTCTTCAGTAAATAACTTGATTTGGTAAAAATAATAAGTTTTTGGCAAAATATGTAAAGTGCGATGTTGACAGTGTATTTTGAGATACTTAAGGGTCCGAAAATATTTAGATGTTCAAATACGCAAAATTCGTTTCTAAATAATCTATTTGATGGAAATAAATTTCATGGCAAACTACATTAAGTGTAATTCTAGCCAGTGTGTTTTGGGGTACTTTAGAATCTACAAAAAAAATTACATGTCCAAATTGGTATTTTCTTGTTTTTTTAGATAATTTTGCATCAACAAGTATTAGAAACATACTTAAATTGGTCTTTAGTTTTATATAAACTCTGCATGATACCTACGTACGTGGTTCAGTTTCTAATTATGTTGTCTTCTTTTCTCTTTATTATGAGTTACGTTTTTATATTTACATTTTTTTGGTAAACTGAGTATCCTCTACGTGCAAATCCCTCGAACCGGGTAGAACCGTATTTTGGGTTAAGTTTTTATAGTTACATTTGATCAATATAGATAATGTTATTATAGGTTGTCGTTTATGTTACAACTTTACGCAGTTTGTGTTATGACTTGATCTAATATGTGTGGTTAGGTCGTTGTTTATGCTCCAACTTTAAGTTGTTTGTGTTATGACTTGATCTAATATGTGTGACTTTTCTCTTTAACTATGATGTCTTTCTAACACTTAGAATTTGTTTGATGTTGTTATTTATTGTTGGTTTTGTTTAAAAGTAATTCATTTAATCAATAGTGAGACAACTCGTCCATCAGACGGGAGGTGAGGTTATTTATTGTTGGTTTTGTTTATAATATTTAAAGTATGCCTTTTTACATCTAATTTATCTATGTGGCATGATTTGACATTAAAATGGCAACAAAGAAATATCAATTTAAAAAAAATTGATTTGATTCAACACAAATGTCACCATATCCATTTTGAGAAATAGTGTATTGGAAAAATATCTATTTTCTTCTTTTAATCGTTTTGGAACTCTTTATTTCAAAAAATTTATTCATTTCTATATTTACAAGTCACACGAGATTGTCATCTATAAAAAAAATTATCTTTTTTGATTCTTCAAATCAAGTATGATTAAAAGCGGTCAAATAATAAGAAGTTCTAAAAATATTTCAAGTGATCTTATAATATTTAAAATATACCTTTTTAAATTTAATTTATTAATGTGTACATTAAAATGACAACAGACAAAATGTTAATTGAAAAAACGTGATTTGATTCAACGCAAATCTTAAAATATCTTTCTTGAGAAATAGAGTAATGGAAATAAAATTTCCATTTTCATATTTTATCTCCCTTTAATAATTTTACTCTATTTTTCCGAGAGTTTTATCCAATTTGATATTTACAAATTGCTTGGGATTTTCATCTATATATAAATACACCTTTTGCAATAAAGAAAAAATTAATTAAAAAAATGATGATTTGATTCAACACAAATGTCAAAATATCCATTTTGAGAAATGGAGTAATGGAAAAAATCCCTTTTTATATTTTCTTTCATTTTAATCGTATTACTCTTTATTTCCAGAGTTTTAACTATTTTGATATTTATAAGTCAAATGTGATTTCATATATAAAAACTTTATCTTTTTTGATTCTTCAAATCATGTATGATTAAATCTAGCGAACTAATTAATTATTCAAAGTAAAGTATAAATTCTAAATTTAAATTATATTAGTAATTTATTATTACATTGATTGAGTCGAAGGGATACAAATTATTATATATATAACCATGTCACAAACAAACATCATACATCCTCATTATTCATACATCGTCTTGGCAAATAATTTTAAAAATGAACCCAAAGATTTATTTTCTAGGCGTTATCTCTTTTGTGATCCTTTCTCTCGTTGTTTGGTGACCGCTCTCACACGACTTATGGCATCAAGAAACTTGTTCTTTCTGGTCCAAATAGAGCACAACCACTTGATCCAATGCACCCATGAAATCACAATCTTCTTTGATTTTCAAGGATCTTGGCTTCAATTATGAGATCAAGAGACTTGTTCCTCTGAGTCCAAACCCAAAGATTATCACCCGACCCACCTATTGTGGCAAGTTCAAAGGAATACAATTTTAATAATGAGATTAAGAGATCGGTTCCTACCGGTCCAAACCCAAAGATCATCACGACCCCAAGACTGTTGTGGGCAAGTTCGGAAGAATCTGGTTTTAATCTTGTGGTTAAGAGACGTGTTCCTTTTGGTTCAAACCCAACACGCTATTCACGATCCAAGTACCTACAATGGTAAAATCAAAAAACATGGTTATGATCATGAGATTAAGAGACTTGTTCCTACAGTCCAAATCCAGCGAATCTCTGATCCAACACCCATTTCGAAAGGTCAAAGGATTATGATCTAAATTATTAGATCAAAAGACTTGTTTCTAGAGGCACAAACACGACTATGGAACATTCTTTTGTGAATTTCCATTCATAATGCTTCATTTAAAGGCTTATAGTTTATGCAATAAATACAAATGTCCTTCTCTAAATAAATAGTAAATTGTTCTTATGACTAGACTATCAATCAAAAGTACTGTCGTGCACCATTTGGTTATAATTTAAGGTGTTTTTCCATTCATACAAACATACATAACTATATAAATATAAAATCTTATGCTAGTTATCTAAAAAACATTTGAATGAAGATTTTAAGGTTAAATATTTTATTTGTGCAGCTTGGGATGTAAAATACTATATACTCATCATCTACCAAAAAGATCATCCACTAAATATTTAATTAAATGTACCTTACTATCTTATTATTTGATTATAAAACTTGTATAACAATATAGTTAATCATGGTTGTTTATGGTATCGAAAACTATCAGAGAAAGGGACACTATTGTGAATGAGAACGAGGCCTGAGAGTTTTCTTAAAATTGGACCGAACAACACTTCAACTCTTCAAGTATGGTTCGTAAGGAACTAATTGTGTTGTATTATAGTACTAAATTATGGTTTTTAACCTTAATTTTATTAAAGCGATATAATAAAAATCACGAATTGAAGTCTAAATTTGAAATAGACACATTCATACATTAATGTGTTTACATAAAGAAATGAGCCAAATATTATTAGGGTCTTAAAAATGAATAGAGTAGTAGAAAAGTATACAAACAGGACAGACTTGATATCTAGATTAGGTTCATAAACCTTAATTAGTTACACAAACTACTCTTAGATGACCATAATTCAAATTAAAAGAGCACCAACAACTCTTATTTCTAAGAGTTTTCAATTCCACTCCAAGCTCTCAAGATAGAGTTTTGGGTATGAAAAAAACTCTATTGAGAGGAGAGAAACACAAGAACCGACAAAGTCGATACTCGTAGTCAGTCAGATTCCCTAAAATAGATTAATCAGTATTGGAATAGATAGATATTAATTACACACTAATAAATATGAAAACAAAACATAAATGTCAATATATCCATTTAGATTTGGAAAAATATCCATTTTAATATTTTATTCCACTTTAATCTTCCTACTCTTCATTAACGAGAGAATTTTTATAAAAAAAAATAAGTTTTGAAAATATTGCAAGTGATCTTATAATATTTAAAGTATACCTTTTTACATTTAACTTACCTAGCTGGTATGATTTGAAATTAAAATGGCAAAAAGAAAAATCAATATAAAAATGTGATTTGATTAAACACAAATGTCAACATATCCATTTTAAGAATTACAAATCACTAGTGCGAGAAAAGACATTTAGCATCGGTTGTTTTGGACATTTAGCATCGGTTATCCCGGGATGAGCTATCCTTATTCTCGCTTTATTTTGGTCATCACAAGGTCGCCATGGCGCCTCCTCGAGATTCAATCGATAATGAATCTTCAATTGCCATGAAGTCTTGCGCTCTTTGGAGGAAAGCACAGATAACTATCATTTATGATGGTTATGACTTGCTCTTTAAGCTTGATTTTATGTGAAATTAACAAGCATGATGTTTGATTTCTTTTGTAAATTAAGTTTTTAGGTTAGAAATAATTGTGCGGGCTCGACTTGATTTAATTGGGCATTTTGATGCCCTTGTGCGCTTAATCGCGTTTTGTGTAAGTGTTGCGAAGAATAGTGCCATCGCAATTGCAAAATGCGAAAGATGAGACAGAAAGATTGAAGGGACACAGAAATTGAGGCAAGGACAATTGTCAGAGTCGAGGAAACACGGAATGGAGTGACCTCATGAGAATATTCCACAATTTCTCGTTACCTAGGGAAATGTACCTTCATTAGGTCAGTTTTAGGGTTGTGTGCCCAAGACACTATATAAAGAAATTTTGCCTTTTCATTTGTATGCTCTCATGTCGGGAAGGAAGTATAAAGATAGCTTCCCCTCTTTACGTGCAAGCTCACTACTAAATACCAAATTGATTCATTGTTTGAGACTATTGCCGCAAAGATCACCGAGTTACATTTTCTTGGTGGATTCTACTCAACGTGTAGATTACGCACCTAAATATTGGGATCTGACCCCTATTTATGCAATGCTTATCCGCGCAGCGCCCTAGCCATTAGAGATCGCGCATATTGCAAAGCAAGATTCCTATTGGGCTTCGCTGGGCCATTCTCAGTGAATGGGCCTCTAGCCCAGTCCGAAACAAATGGAAAAAAAGAAAAATCAATTTAAAAATGTGATTTGATTAAACACAAATGTCAACATATCCATCTAAAGATCTAACGCAGCTTGGCATGCCGCAAATTAGGATTCATAATTTTTTTAACTCTTTTTTAAATACTAGAAGTTTCTTCGTAAATAACCAGTTTGGTAAAATATAATAAGTTTTTGGCAAAATATGTAAAGTGCGATGTTGACAGTGTATTTTGAGATACTTAAGGGTCCGAAAATATTCAGATGTTCAAATACGCAAAATTCGTTTCTAAATAATCTATTTGATGGAAATAAATTTCATGGCAAACTACATTAAGTGTAATTCTAGCCAGTGTGTTTTGGGGTACTTTAGAATCTACAAAAAAAATTACATGTCCAAATTGGTATTTTCTTGTTTTTTTAGATAATTTTGCATCAACAAGTATTAGAAACATACTTAAATTGGTGTTTAGTTTTATAAAAACTCGCATGATACCTACGTGCGTGGTTCGGCTTTCTAATTATGTTGTCTTCTTTTCTCTTTATTATGAGTTACGTTTTTATATTTACATTTTTGGTAAACCGAGTATCCTCTACGTGCAAATCCCTCGAACCGGGTAGAACCGTATTTTGGGTTAAGTTTTTATAGTTACATTTGATCAATATAGATAATGTTATTATAGGCTGTCGTTTATGTTACAACTTTACGCAGTTTGTGTTATGACTTGATCTAATATGTGTGGTTAGGTCGTTGTTTATGCTCCAACTTTAAGTTGTTTGTGTTATGACTTGATCTAATATGTGTGACTTTTGTCTTTAACTATGATGTCTTTCTAACACTTAGAATTTCTTTGATGTTGTTATTTATTGTTGGTTTTGTTTAAAAGTAATTCATTTATTCAATAGTGAGACAACTCGTCCATCAGACGGGAGGTGAGGTTATTTATTGTTGGTTTTGTTTATAATATTTAAAGTATGCCTTTTTACATCTAATTTATCTATGTGGCATGATTTTACATCTAAATTTAAATTATATTAGTAATTTATTATTACATTGATTGAGTCGAAGGGATACAAATTATTATATATATAACCATGTGTTCCGGGGCGTATTAGCAAATACAAGGAGGTGCCATTAGCGATGGGCCAGCGGCCCAATTCAGCAGGACGACCCAAGACCGTGTCTTGGTCCGCAATCTCGTGCGCCGGCCGTATTTATTTATCGCAACGGCCAGTCGCCTGATGGTATAAATACCACCTCCATCCATACTGTCAGGTACGCAATTCCTACCCTGTCATACCCTGCCCGTTAGCACACTTCTGACTAGAGCGTCGGAGTGTCTTTGCAGCAACCACCCGAGGTGTTCCAAGACCGGTCCTTATCCCTATACAAAGACCGGGCAAAGGAGTAGCAGACAACATACATTTGGTGATCAAGGTACGATCATTTGGCGACCACAGTGGGAGCCCGAGCGCTATCCCACCCTGAAGATGGGCCCGAAGAGAATCACTACGCGGGCATCCACGCAGCAAGACCCTGCCGGGCCGAGCGCTCGTCCGCAGCAGACACCGGAGGGCGTGCCTCTAACGATTGATGAATCCCAAGGCAATCCCCGCCAAGAGCCTTGATTCGAGGCGGTGCAAGGTGCCGCCACGCGCAAGTACATCAAGAAATTCGGACGAGTGGCTAAAGCGGAATCTTGGAGCCCTGCCGAGCACGTTACCCGTCGTTTCTCCGCTTGCTCCAAAGCAAAAATCAACTTATAGCCGATCGGGGCGGCGTAATATTTCGGCTCGAGAGGATCCATGCCCGGCTCGTCGCGGACGGTCCCACGAGAGAACCTTCCGCCCAAGCTCACCGCCGCGAAGAACCAGAACACCCCCTCGCAGGAACGTTCGCCATCGAGGAAGCACCTTCCGTCGGTCCCCAGCACGAAGAGTTCGGGCACGCAGATCGCCCGCTCGAAGGAACGTGCGCAGTCGCCATTCCCCTTCACACAACTATGATTATTCAAACTCACCATACCGACCTGAGTCAGACCGTTCGTCTACAAGATATTCTTCATTCGAATCCTCCGGCTCCAAGCGCTCTAGAAGCCGTTCGTCGCTCCAGGCACCTCCGTCGCTCCCCAGCACGATGAGTTCGGGCACGCAGATTGACCCGCTCGAACGAACGTGCGCAGTCGCCGTTCCCCTTCACACAACTATGATTATTCAGACTCACCATACCGACCTGAGTCAGACCGTTCGTCTACAAGATATTCTTCATGCGAATCCTCCGGTTCCAGGCGCTCTAGAAGCCGTTCGTGGGACCCCTACGACGAGTTGAATGAGTATCGAAATGGTGAAATTAGAGATGTTTCACGAAGACCGAGAAGACACCACTCCATCAGAAGCAGAGGCCGATCGCCCCAAGGGCCTCCTATGTACGGACCTCCGACCGGAGGGGGATTCTATGGAATACCGAACGGCGAGACGTACCTCACTATGCAGCCCTTTGGACCGAGTGACTTTCCGACCGGCCAAAACCCTTTTACAAGGGAGATTAGGCGCTATCGTATTCCCAGGGATCTCAGGAAGCCGCCCAACCTCAACAAGTTTGACGAGCGAGGCGACCCTGACAAACATATCAGGTACTTCAACAACTACTGTAGCTACAGGGAGTTGGGTTCTACAATGAAGTGCCGTTTATTCCCTCAGTCGCTTGACGGACGGGCCCTAGAATGGTGGGAGTCGTTGCGACCGAACACCATTTCTTCTTGGGAAGGCCTGATCAGAATCTTCTTGGCAAACTACACCGCCAACCGGTGCCAGTATCATCACGAGGAACACTTGGATACGATTATCCAAGGGGACAATGAGTCATTGAGACAGTACATAGAGCGATTCAAGTCAATCAGGAAATCTGCCCGAACGAAGCAGACTGCCCGAATATCCGGTGCCCCCCAGCAAAGTCTTGCGATTTTGGCGACGCGACCGTCACAAGAGCCGGGACGGACCGAATCAGTGTCGCCCGGAGGGTCGTCCGGACCTTCCCAAATCTTTGAAGTAGAAAGGCGTTCTCCTGCGGACGCTTCACCATCAACCTCTTCTAGTTCTAGCTCGAGCGATAGTGTTTCACTATCTACCTCGACGGAATCGACGAAGTCATGGATTCCCCCGCCACCCCCTGGAACAACTGTGCAGGGTGGCAAAGGAAGCGACCAGCTGATCGACGTTGTGGGTGACGAGGAGATGGTCGATGTCACCCAATCTGCTGCGGGGAGTCGTCACGACGAAGTGATTGACTTAGAAGCCGATCCTCCAGGGCCCGTGCCGATGCATGTTGAAGAACGGGCGGCCTATGGGGAAGGACCCAGCCGAACAGAAATTGCAGGCGGCAGTGCTGGCCAGGCTGGCGAACAAGTTGAGGAGACTGCCGGTCCACACGAGGTTGCTGGCGAACGGACGGAGGAAGAGGCCGGGCCGGCTACCGTCATTGATGAGAAGGATATTTAAGAGTTTCATCGCCCTATATCGACGACCTGAATTCCCTCTTCACCAAGCCGGGGTGGAAGGTGAAGGGTATGCGTGAAGATGAAAATATCGCGACCGTCGCTCCGAAATTGAAGTTCACCATGCATCGTGTCGTCTTTGAGAAGATGGGGATCGTCCCCCCTTCACTGATTTTCAACAGGACGTTCTTAACTACTTGAATGTCGCCCCATCTCAGATCCACCCTGTAACACCCCAAAATAATTCAATTAATTAACTTAGTTGAGTTATTAAGGGTTTGCAACATTTTATTTTTAAGTCAAGTAATTCATTAAGTGAGTATTAAGCATGTGTTGCATTTTAGGAAAATGTCTAAGTTAGGAGAGGGTGTGGGTAGAGGAAGCCCACGGCCTAATAAGGCCAATGCCTCATTTAAGTCCCTTAGGACAAGTTATATGGTGCCTTCGTAGGGGACCATTTCCTTTGTTCCAAAAATAGTCAAGTTTCCAAATTAAGAAAGTAGAGAGAGAAGTGAGACTTAGAGAGAAGGAAGAGAACCGAAGGGAGAAGGAAGAGCACCGAAGTGAAGAGTGAGCTGAATCTTTAAGGATTCCTAGAAGTGCTAGTGAAGAGGGTGTGTCTACGGTTATAATCAGGTTAGGGGGCTCTTTTAATCCTTGTAATGTTTTGTGTTTGGTAGCATTTTGGTGTGAGTGGTTCTGATCACCTTGCATGTATGTTTTATGTGTTGTTCATAACCTGTTTTGCTATGTTTATGCTCTTTGCTGTGATTTGTGGTGAGGTATGATGATGGATCGGTTGGGAAAGAGAGAGGAGTGTAACACTCTCTCTGCTGCGTGAGGTACTGAAGAGAGCATTGCATGGTGAGGCATCAGAGTGTGAATCAGTGTAGTGTGAAGAAAATGAGCTTGCATGTAGAGTTAGGGAGAGGATCGGAGCCAATGGAGTGAGTATCCGAGTGTGCGTGAGTGAGGTGAGGCTGGAAATGGGTTGCATGTTGGGTTTAAGTAAAGAAACCGAGTAAAAGAAGTGAAGTGGGAGTTAAGCGCCTTTATTACGCGCGTAAACCGAAGTGCCCTTCAGCTTAGAGTGAGAGAAACCGAGTTGAGGGAAGTCAACACCTAGAGTGTCTTAGTGTTGAGAGTCTGATGGTGAGTTTGAGGGAGAGTATGTGTCTAAACACCATTAGCGAGGGGTAGGGACGCATAAACCGAAGTGTAGGTGTTTCGCCTTAAGGTTACCGAGGTGTAGAGGGAGTGAACCGAGGTCCTCAGGCCGAGGTAGCGTCACCGAGGTGAAGCGCCCAAATGCCTAAGTGTAGGTGAACCAAACTAGGGAATGCCGAGAAGTGAATCCCCATGAGTTAGACGATTTTAGTGTAAGGGAGTGCGTAATTGTGAGTATGTCACCGAAGTGAGGGTTTGAGTGTAACATGCCGAGGTGCCAAGCTGAGCTAGGTGCCGAGGTGATGTAGAATGCCGAGTTGGAGTAGTTAGCCGAGGTACACACATAGTGTGCCGAGGTGATGTTAGGCGCCAATGTTGCCTAGCACATTGTGGGACGCCACTGTGAGTGCTATTTTAGCACCAAGTGTGCCAAGTCCGGGAGCGATTAAGTCCATTTTGGTCCTTAGGTGACATTTTGGTCCCTAAGTGTCGTTGCGGTCCTCGGTGTGACAACTAGTCCACCATGGAGTGCCGAGGTGATTGAGTGGAGTGCCGAGGTGATTGGGAGGTCGGTTGTAGGTCCTAGGGTGATTCTACCGGTGTAGTAGGGTCGACCTTAGCACTGTGATGATGTCTAGATGGTGTGGACGCCAGAGTGAGCGACGGAGTAGAACGACGGAGTAGTAACGACGGAGTAAACGACGGTGAACGACGGTGTAAGCATTCACATGCGTTGTAATTGATTGGTGTGTGATTGCATTTGTCATGAGGTCACATATTCATGTGCATATAACGACGGAGGAGGTTTCGACCTCGGATGTGGTAGGACTTCGGTCTCCATATCAAATAACGACGGAGTAACGACGGAGAGCCGATAGGCTAAATAACGACGGTGGAGGTACCTCATTGCATAAATGCCCTATGGTTGGGTTGCATACATGCATACATTTCATAATTTAAAGTGTTTTTGAGCTGATTGATAATTGTTGTGGTTATTTGAACTATCGGTGAGTGTTGTATTAGCTGAACCGAGGTGCTTTAGTGCTATCTCTAACCTTAAGCTTCTTTCACATTATATTACTTGTGTTAAGAGACTCACCCTAGCTGCTTTATGTTGCTTCTCAAGTCGGCAACTTGCAGGTACTCATGAGTGATGGTTGTGCCTAGCTCAAGTCGGTTGTGTCTGCTCTGGTCGTGTAACACTGGGTTGGGGCCGAGTAGATTTTAGTGTTTTGTTTATGCTGATCTTGTGTATTTTATGCTAGATAGCTTTTGAATTAAAACTATTACATTTTGTTGTAACTTTTACTATGTATTATGACTTGATGCATACTGGCCGAGGTGCCTTATGTTATGGGCTTAGACCCTTTTGCCGATGTGATGCGCATGATACATGTTTAGTATAATGTTGTTCAGTTGTTGAACTTAATTGAATTTCTGTTTTCCTTTTTCAATCATCAAATGTAGCCCTCCTTTGAGTGGAATTTTCAAACTCTGATTTTAATTTAGTAGATCGAATTGATTAGATAAGGGGGTGTTACACACCCGAACGGCTGGGGGTTCATGAAGACGTTTGAGCACCTATGCGTCCGGTTAGAGCGAAACGTGTCGACCAAGCTTTTTCTCGCCTTGTTCGAGTTGAGTTGGCATGGTGAGTATGGCACCAACATGGCCCGCAAGGAGCAAGTGTCTTTCAAGAATCAGAAGTCGTTCCCCCGCAAGTTCTTCAGGGCTTACTCGGATTCGTTGCCGGGCGGGTGGAAAAACCAATACTTCTGGGTCATCCCTGATGCCGTGGCCGCTAAAGATATCGCGCAGATTTTTCCGGACGGCACAACAGGGAGCTCTTTCTTTCCAATCTCATGGCTGGCGGCCCACTTTACTCAAAAACCGGGCGATTACACTTTTGCCGTATCTACCTTGGATGAGGAAGACACTGCCACTTTGGGTATGATCACGAGTTATCCGCTTCTTCTGCGCGCGCAGAATCACGAAGGGGATATCCCTGCGCCGCCGTTACGCTGCACTGAAGGGATAAGCTGGTGTCCGAGCTCGGTCGGTGACATTGACTTGATTTCCTGATTGCTTTTACCTGATCGGTCGGCTAATGCCCTTGTTTCTTCTTGCAGGAAAAGCTTTGAAGATGTCGACCTCGGACTGGCTGAGCCTCGAGAAATACATCACCGGCAGTGCTCAGAAGAAAACCCCTGCCTCCCAGTCTCAGCAACGCCAAAACACTCCTAGACCGGACCGGAATACTGGGGGCGGCCTTCAAAGCAAGGACGGTCCTCAAGGCAAGGACGGCCGTACCCCAGTTTCTAAGCGACCGAGGAGGGAGGAGGATGATCGGGTTGAATCCCCCATCTTCGAGCTTGAAGATTTTGGTGATGTTGAGGTGGCGCGCTTCAAGAAAGACCCCATGGATTTTTGTGGCGACCTGCTCAAGTCTGCCAATAAGACGCTGAAGGATTTGAAGAACAATGCAGCACGTAAGTCGCGCCATTATGCTAATCGCTTTCGATCGGATATGTGTTGTTCGTCCGTTAACCTTGTTTTCCATTTCAGGTGCTGAGGCAGAGCGGGATGCGGCCGAGCGGAAGGCCAAAGGGCTTGAGGCAGCCGATCGGAGACTCAAGGAACTGGAGCCTGAGATCGCCGCCCTGGAGCAGACTAAAATCAAGCTGACGGCCGAGAAAGACAAGAAAGCGAGCGATCGAAGATAAAGGCAAGTGGCGGCGCGAAATAAAGAACTTCTTTGAATCGTGAAGACCTTGAAAGCTGAGGTCGCCCGCTTTGAGGAAGTCAAGCAGGCCGCCATCCAGGAGAAGGTTGTTGAGGTTGCTTCTGTGGCCAAGGGAGCGGCCCTGTACCAATTTGACAATGCTGTGGCCCAGATGAAGTTGCTTGCTGCTCGAGGCATCCAATATGAAGAGCGACTGGTGCAGCCCGATCATGTGGTCAAAGGCGAAGAGATTGTCTTGCCCGCAAGGATGGATGATGACGGCAAGTTGATCCAGAAGCGGTCGGTGGTCCTAGGGCGTGCCAAGAAATGATGAGCTTTGTATTTTGCCCGCCTGCGAGCGGTGTAACTCTTGTACTTTTGTAATTTTGACTCCGCCTTTGAGCGGTTGAACAATTTGGGCGTCCGGCTTTGACCGGACGTCTTTCCTTGTAATGAATCTTAACTTGCTTCTTTTTCTTGAATTTATTCATGTTAGTCTTCGCACTTTTCTAAGTTACGAAATCTAGGCTGGTCATAGGCCCCTTATTTTGGCCTTTTCGAGGGCACTCGTTTTAGGCCGCTCGGCGCCTTATATCCGTTATGTGGATCATTACTTGACCTTTGGGTCATTCAATGACTCGATTTTGGGCCGTTCGATGGCACTCTTTGTAGGTCGCTCGACGGCCTACCGTCGATTGTGGGTTATCGCTTAACCCTTGGGCCATTTCGATGGCACTCTTTGTAGGTCGGTCGACGGCCTACCATCGATTGTGGGTTATCACTTAACCCTTGGGCCATTTCGATGACACTCTTTGTAGGTCGGTCGACGGCCTACGATCGATAGCGGGTCATCACTTGACCCTTGTTTAAGTCACTCGATGACCTTCGATCGGGCCAACTCGGTGGCGTTCGTTGTAGACCGCTCGGGATCAACTTTCGTTTGGGCCAACTGGGTGGCCATACGGTCGCTCCGTTATGCGCGCGTTTCGAGCGACCGATCATTCAATATTACAAATAATTTAAAACACAAATTAAAGAACGGGCCTCTGTAAAAAACCCCAGTGGGGAAAAAGAGCGCCCGCCTGACATTTATTCATTCAATAATTGATCGATTACAAAAAGAGAGGTACTAAACATAATACTGTTTTAGCTTATTGTAACGCCCTAAAATAATTTAATTATTTATTTAATTAAGTTATTTGAGGGATTACAGTATTTATTTAAATTGAGTAATAATGTTGGAATTAATTTTATTGCGAGAAAGTCTAACTAAGTAAATAAAGGGGGTGCAATTAGGGCCCAAGAAGTGACTCCAAGCCCATCCCTAATAACCCCAAAACCCTAAGAGAGTCTCATTCACACCATTCCAACTAGAAACAGAGAAAAGAATTCGAGAGGAGAGAGGAAGTGCGGTGCGACGGGTGAGCAAGGAGAAAGGAGGGAAAAATTCTCAAGTTCTTCATTAGGTAATGGTTTCAATCCTTTTCCCTTCCTTTTTATTCCTTTATTTTCGTGTGGTAGACTCAGATTCCTCACTTCCATCGTGTTGTTCTCCCAAGCTTTTCATTGTGTACCACGGTTCTTGAAGGAGGAGAAAGGGAAGCTCGATTTCGTGGTGTGCTTGTGAAGGTGAATTCGAGCTCATAAGTTTTCAAGGTATGGGGGCTCTTCTTTATGCCTATAATAACTCTTAAGATTAGTAGTATGTGTAGGTTAGGTTGTAGTGATGGTTTGATTGGTTTGTTGAATTGTTGTGTTAAGGAAACATGGTTTGATTGGTTTGTTGAATTGTGGTGTTAAAGGAATGTCATTAGATTGAATTGTTGTAAATGTTGTGATATTGCCTTGTTCTGTGAATTGAGTGTTGTGGTGTAACATGTTGGTAAGGTACTTAATAGAATTGTGCCTGTGGTGCTGTTTGGTTAAGGTGAGGTGCCGAGGTGAATGGGGGTGAGGTGCCGAGGTGAATGAGGTGAGGTGACCTAGGTGAGTGAGGTGAGGTGAGGTGGTGCCGGGTGAATGGGGTGATGTCTTAGGGTGAATGAGGTGAGGGTGACCTAGGTGAGTGAGGTGAGGTGAGGTGCCGAGGTGAATGGGGTGATGTGCTTGGTGAGGGAGGCGAGGTGACCTAGGTGAGTGAGATGAGGTGAGGTGCCGAGGTGAATGGGGTGAGGTGCCGAGGTGTGTGAGAGTGTACCGAGGTGTGTTTTGAGTGGGTGCCGAGTTGTTTGAGTGGGTGCCGAGGAGTGTGTGGTTGTGTCTAGCCCAGCACAGCGCCATCCGTGGCGCCAAGTGCGATCTTGTGTGCGTGTTTAAATGTCTAGCACAGCGCCATCCGTGGCGCCAAGTGCGATCTTTGTGTGCGTGTTTGTGTCTACAGCGCCATCCGTGGCGTCAAGTGCGATCTTGCGTGTCGCGTGTTTGTATCTATCAGCACAGCGCGCCATGTAAGCGCCAATGTGCGTGTGCGTGCGTGTGCTGTGTGTTCAGCAGAGGCGCCAACTGAGGCGCCAACTGCAGTGGTGTTGCGTGAATGTGGGTCTAAGGCGCAGGGCGCCATTTGGGCAGCCTTATGCGCCTATGTAAGTGATGGGACCGTGTGATCCCTAAAGCGTCAATTTAGACATGGTGCGTGTGTTTGGTCCTTAAAATGTTAAGTTAGTCCTTGTGTGTGTGTCTCGTGTAACTGTTGAGCCAAAAAGTATTAACTTACGGATTACCAACTGAGTTGTGAATAAGTGGAGATGTGAAAGCGGTGTGGGACTTCGGTCCAAGCGGTGTGGTGCTTAAGACTCATATATGTTAATGATGTTGCATCGAGAATTATAAATGGCGATTTAAAACTATTATTGCGGTGCATCACCATAGAGTACATAACCATGTGCATAAGCGGTGTGTGTAAGCTTCGGCCAAAGCGGTGTGGTGGCTTCGGCCAAAGCGGTGAGTGCCTCTCGAGTGCAATATTGTGGTGATGAAGGATCCTCATGCATGTGCATACATGCATAAATATATTCATACATATAATAATGATGTCTTGCGATGACTATAACTCAAGAATGAATTATGAAGTAATGACGTAGGTTGATAATGTTAGGAATTGTTGTGAAATAGTGTCTCTTCTATCGCCTTCCTTATCATAATGCTTACCTTAATTGTTATTATTTGTATAAAAAGACTCACCCTATCGCTTTATGTTGCCTCGAAATGCCTGCAACTTGCGGTGACCGCGTGTGAAGGCCTTCTCTTGCCTTGATAGTAGTTGTGTCCAAACGATATGTAGCACCGGGAGGGACGTCTTAATAATTTTATTTATATTCGGATTATAATGTTTTGTCATTGGTGATGTACCAATTATGTTTTAATATTTATGATGTGCTGTAAACTAAAGCAGGTGCTTGTGGGCCCGTCCCCATACTATTGTGCTATATATCGTGCTACTTAATGTTGACTTAATGTCACTTGACTATATGCCCGATTGTTTTTACAAGCGTTGAAGTGTGACACTTTCTTTCAATTATTCCTTTTTAAAACTCAGAAAATAAATATTAAATAATAGTTAGTTTAGAAAGGGGGTGTTACATTAGTGGTATTAGAGCTGAAGTTGGTTTGTCCGACCAAGTGTCTAGTGGTTATGTCTGTTATATCTAATTCTGTTCTTCTGTGTAGAAATCTGATTTGATGGCGAGACGCGATGATCTGCTTTGGCTGCTTTGCTCTGCAAGCCATAGCCCAAGCGGTTGGGGATCAACACGCTGCTGCTAATGTGAATGCTCGCAACTTAGCAACGTTCCAGAGGGAAAACCCACCCACCTTCAAGGGTCGGTATGACCCCGATGGGGCTTTGGCCTGGTTAAAGGAGATAGAGCGGATCTTCCGTGTCATGGAGTGCAACTCTTTGAGAAAGTGAAGTTGGGAACCCACATGCTAGGAGAGGAAGGCGATGGTGGTGGTTGGGAGCGTTGAGAAGGTTAGGAGCTGCTGGTGAGGAGGTTACTTGGGAGGTCTTCACCAGAGAATTCAAGAGGAAGTACTACCCTGAGGATGTGCGGGCTAAGAAGGAAGTAGAGTTCTTAGAGTGACGCGGGAACAAGGCTCATGAAATGAGTATGCCGCCAAATTTGAGGAATTGACCACTGCCCTTACTATGCCAATGAAGCCGATTCTGAATTTTCCAAGTGCGTCAAGTTTGAGGTGGTCTGCGCCGACACATAAAAAAGATTGGGTATCGGGAGATTCGGGATTTTGCTAGATTGGTTGATAAGTGTAGGATCTACGAGGAAGACAGTTCTGCTGCTTATAAGGCTGTGAAGGAAAAGAGGAACTCTCAGTTTAGAGGAAAACCCTATGATGTTGCTGGAGGTAAAAGCAAGTGGAAAACAGTCTTTGGTCGGAAGCCAAGTGGGAGAGTGCCTCAGAGTATTGTGTGTTATACACCGTAAGAAGCACAGTCACAAGAGTAATGAGTGTCTCGAGGCCAATTGTTTCAAGTGTGGTCAGAAGGGCCATAAAGTCGCCAAACCGTGAAAAGAAAGGGATTGTGTGCTATAATTGTGAAGAGGTGGGGCATGTGAGTGCTAATTGTCCTAAGCCCAAGAGGGAGAAAGCTAGGGGGAAAGTGTTTGCACTGGCAGGATCCGAGAATGCTAACGAGATTCGAGGTACTTGCCTTATTTTTGATACTCCGTTGATTGCTATAATAGATACTGGTGCTACTCAATTCTTTGCATTGTGTCTTTGAGAAATTGAACCTTGATTTGTCTTCTATGATGAGGGAGATGGTTATTGATACTCCAGCTAAGGGTTCGGTAACTACCTCCCTAGTGTGTGCTAAGTGTCCTCTGTCAGTCTTCGGCAGAGATTTTCTTGTAGATCTTATTTGTTTACCTTTGGAGGATTAGATGTTATCCTTGGTATGGGTGGTTAGTTGATAACCATGTACATATCAATTGTTTCGATAGATCGGTGAGTTTCCTTGCCCACGAGGAGGAAGAATGCATTTTCTTTCTTTTTGTCGATTCGTGAGGTTAATGAAGGAAGAAGCTCATCTATTTGCCTTGATGGCGCTCTCTCTCATGCATGAGAGTCAAGATATCATTGAAGGGTTGAAGGTAGTGTGCGAGTTTCCTAAGTATTCCCGACGAGATTCCGAGTGTTCCGCTGCAGAGAGGAGGTTGAATTCACTATTGATCTTGTGCCGGGATGCGAGGCCCGTGTCTCATGGCACCGCACTCGGATGTCGGCATCTGAATTATCTCGAATTGAAGAAACAAATAGAAGAGTTACTTGAGAAGAAGTTCATAAGGCCTAGTGTGTCACCTTGGGAGCACTGTGTTGTTAGTGAAGAAGAAGGATGGGAGTATGAGACTTTGCGTGAGACTATAGAGCGGTTGAACAAGGTGACAATCAAGAACAAGTATCCGCTCCCGAGGATTGATGACCTGATGGATCAGTTGGTGGGTGCTAAAGTGTTCAGCAAGATCGACTTGAGGTCGGGATATCACCAAATCAAGGTGAAAGATGATGACGTTCGTAAGACGACTTTGAGAACTAGATATGGGCACTATGAATATCTTGTGATGCCGTTTCGGTGTTACCAACGCACCCGGTGTTTATGGAGTATATGAACCGTGTACCTTCCATAGTCACTTGGATCGTTTTGTGGTGGTATTTATAGATGACATTTTGGTGTATTCTAAGACCAAGAGAGCACGCAGAACACTTGAGGTTAGTGCTAGAAGTGTTGAAGGAAAAAAGAAGCTTTACGCGAAGTTGTCAAAGTGCAGACTGCGTTGAGCAAAGTGAGTTTTCTCGGCCATGTAAATTCCGGTGATGGTATAGGCGTAGATCCACCAAGGTGGATCTTTGTGTTGCGATGGGAGAGCCCAAAGTCGGTGGATCGAGATCGGGAGTTTCTTGGGGTTGGTTTGATTTACTACTGGAGGTTTATAGAGGGTTTTCTAAGCTAGCCCTTCCTTTGACTCAATTGACGTGTAAGGAAAAGCTTTTGTGTGGGATGCCCGGTGTGAAGAGAGCTTCAATGAGTTGAAGAAGAGGTTGACGACGTCCCCTATCTTGGTATTGCCGGTCCCAGATCAACCGTTTGTAGTGTACTGCGATGCTTCCAAGATGGGTTTGGGAGGTGTGCTAATGCAAGAGGGTAAGGTAGTAGCCTATGCGTCCAGGCAGTTGAGAATTCATGAGAAGAACTACCCTACTCACGACTTGGAGCTTGCGGCAATTGTGTTTGCGCGCTGAAGATCCGGAGGCACTATTTGTATGGTTCTAAGTTTGAGGTGTTCAGTGATCATAAGGGGTTGCAGTATCTGTTTGACCAAAAAGAATTGAAATAGGAGCAAAGGAAGTGGGCAAAAATGGTTGAAGAATTATGATTTAGTTTGAAATACCATCCGGGGAAGGCTAATGTTGTAGCCGATGCCTTGAGTAGGAAGTCCCTTCATGTGTCTGCGTTGATGGTGAAAGAGCTCGAATTGATTGAGCAGTTTCGGGATTTGAGTTTGGTCTGCGAAGTAACGCCCTAGAGTGTACTGCAGTGGGAATGTTGAAGATCCATAATGAATTTCTAGACGTTATTCGGGAGGCTCAAAACAATACATTAAACTAGTTGAATTGGCAGTGGGGATGGATCACTCGAAGTTAAAGATTAAGAAATAGACGCGCAGGATGTGTTGAGATACCGAGGGAGGATTTGCATCCCTGATGATGAAGAGATTAAGAAATCAATTCTGGAAGAGGGACATCGAAGTAAATTGAGTATTCATCCGGGAGCCACAAAGATGTATCAGGATTTGAAGAAACTGTTTTGGTGGCCTGGCATGAAGCGTGATGTGGCCCAATTCGTGTATGCTTGTTTGACGTGTCAGAAATCTAAGGTAGAGCATCAGAAGCCGGCGGGGTTGATGCAGCCATTGGATGTACCAGAATGGAAGTGGGATAGTATCTCTATGGATTTTGTAACTGGATTGCCGAATACAGTAAAGGGATTTGATGCTATATGGGTGATTGTTGATAGGTTGACAAAGTCTGCTCACTTTTTGCCGATTAATATGACTTATCCAGTTCCGAAGTTGGCAGATATTTATGTTAAGACAATTGTGAAGCTGCATGGTGTTCCTGTGAGTATCGTGTCTGATCGGGATCCTAGATTTACTTCTGAATTTTGGAAGGGCTTGCAAGGGGCCTTAGGTTCTAAATTTTGATTGAGTTCCTCTTATCACCCCCAGACAGATGGGCAGACGGAGAGGACTATTCAGTCACTGGAGGATTTGTTGAGAGCATGCGTCCTTGAGCAAGGAGGTTCATGGGATTCTCATTTGCCATTGATTGAATTCACCTATAATAACAGTTTTCATGCGAGTATCGAGATGGCGCCTTTCGAGGCATTGTATGGCAGGAGGTGTAGGACACCCTTGTGTTGGTATGAATCGGGGGAGAGTGTGGTGTTAGGCCCCGAGATTGTGCGGGAGACCACAGAGAAGGTCAAGATGATTCGAGAGAAGATGAAAGCCTCACAGAGTAGGCAGAAGAGCTATCATGATAAGAGGAGAAAAGATCTGGAGTTTCAAGCTGGTGACCATGTATTCTTGAGAGTCACTCCGGTGACAGGTGTGGGCCGTGCCTTGAAGTCTAAGAAATTAACCCCTCGTTTTATTGGCCCATACCAGATTTCGGAAAGGGTTGGGAAGGTTGCCTATCGGGTGGCCTTGCCACCTAACCTGTCTAATCTGCATGATGTATTCCATGTATCTCAATTGCGGAAGTATGTTCCCGACCCGTCGCACGTAATTCAGATGGATAATGTGGAAGTGAGGGAGAACCTCACGGTAGAAACTATGCCAGTTAGAATTGAAGACCGTGAGGTAAAAGTGTTAAGAGGCAAAGAGATCAACTTAGTGAAAGTGGTTTGGCTGGGAGCAGTGGGCGAAAGCATGACTTGGGAATTGGAAAGTAAGATGAAAGAAGCATACCCGAGTTGTTTGACTCGTAAATTTAGGGACGAAATTCCTTAAGTGGGGGAGAGTTGTAACGCATACTAAAATAATTTAATTATTTATTTAATTAAGTTATTTGAGGATTACTGATATTTATTTAAATTGAGTAATAATGTTGGAATTAATTTTATTGCGGAAGGGGTCTAACTAAGTAAATAAAGGGGTGCAATTAGGGCCCAAGAAGTGACCCAAGCCCATCCCTAATAACCCCAAAACCCTAAGAGAGTCTCATTCACACCATTCCAATTAGAAACAGAGAAAAGAATTCGAGAGGGAGAGAGGGGAAGTGCAAACATGACGGTGAGCAAGGAGAAAGGAGGGAAAAATTCTCAAGTTCTTCATTAGGTAATGGTTTCAATCCTTTTCCCTTCCTTTTTATTCCTTTATTTTCGTGTGGTAGACTCAGATTCCTCACTTCCATCGTGTTGTTCTCCCAAGCTTTTCATTGTGTACCACGGTTCTTGAAGGAGGAGAAAGGGAAGCTCGATTTCGTGGTGTGCTTGTGAAGGTGAATTCGAGCTCATAAGTTTTCAAGGTATGGGGGCTCTTCTTTATGCCTATAATAACTCTTAAGATTAGTAGTATGTGTAGGTTAGGTTGTAGTGATGGTTTGATTGGTTTGTTGAATTGTTGTGTTAAGGAAACATGGTTTGATTGGTTTGTTGAATTGTGGTGTTAAAGGAATGTCATTAGATTGAATTGTTGTAAATGTTGTGATATTGCCTTGTTCTGTGAATTGAGTGTTGTGGTGTAACATGTTGGTAAGGTACTTAATAGAATTGTGCCTGTGGTGCTGTTTGGTTAAGGTGAGGTGCCGAGGTGAATGGGGGTGAGGTGCCGAGGTGAATGAGGTGAGGTGACCTAGGTGAGTGAGGTGAGGTGAGGTGCCGAGGTGAATGGAGTGATGTGCCGAGGTGAATGAGGTGAGGTGACCTAGGTGAGTGAGGTGAGGTGAGGTGCCGAGGTGAATGGGGTGATGTGCCGAGGTGAGGGAGGCGAGGTGACCTAGGTGAGTGAGATGAGGTGAGGTGCCGAGGTGAATGGGGTGAGGTGCCGAGGTGTGTGAGAGTGTACCGAGGTGTGTTTTGAGTGGGTGCCGAGTTGTTTGAGTGGGTGCCGAGTTGTTTGAGTGGGTGCCGAGGAGTGTGTGGTTGTGTCTAGCACAGGCGCCATCTGTGGCGCCAAGTGCGATCTTGTGTGCGTGTTTAGTGTCTACTTACAGCGCCATCCGTGGCGCCAAGTGCGCGGTCTTTGTGTGCGTGCCAGGTGTCTAGCACAGCGCCATCCGTGGCGTCAAAATGCGCGCGCGCGTGTGCGTGGTTTGTGTCTACAGCGCCATGTGGGCGCCAATGTGCTTTGTGCGCGTCGCGTGTCTTTGTGTGTTGCAGAGGCGCCAACTGAGGCGCCAACTGCAGTGGTGTTGCGTGAATGTGGGTCTAAGGCGCAGGGCGCCATTTGGGCAGCCTTTATGCGCCTATGTAAGTGATGGGACGTGTGATCCCTAAAGCGTCAATTTAGACATGGTGCGTGTGTTTGGTCCTTAAAATGTTAAGTTAGTCCTTGTGTGTGTGTCTCGTGTAACTGTTGAGCCAAAAAGTATTAACTTACGGATTACCAACCGAAGAGTTGTGAATAAGTGGAGATGTGAAAGCGGTGTGGGACTTGGTCCAAGCGGTGTGGTGCTTAAGACTCATATATGTTAATGATGTTGCATCGAGAATTATAAATGGCGATTTAAAACTATTATTGCGGTGCATCACCATAGAGTACATAACCATGTGCATAAGCGGTGTGTAGGCTTCGGCCAAAGCGGTGTGGTGGCTTCGGCCAAAGCGGTGAGTGCCCTCCAGGCAATATTGTGGTGATGAAGGATCCTCATGCATGTGCATACATGCATAAATATATTCATACATATAATAATGATGTCTTGCGATGACTATAACTCAAGAATGAATTATGAAGTAATGACGTAGGTTGATAATGTTAGGAATTGTTGTGAAATAGTGTCTCTTACTGCCTTCCTTATCATAATGCTTACCTTAATTGTTATTATTTGTATAAAAAGACTCACCCTACTGCTTTATGTTGCCTCAAATGCCGGCAACTTGCAGGTGACCGCGTGTGAAGGCCTTCTCTTGCCTTGATAGTAGTTGTGTCCAGCTCTGATATGTAGCACCGGGGGAGGGACGTCTTAATAATTTTATTTATATTCGGATTATAATGTTTTGTCATTGGTGATGTACCAATTATGTTTTAATATTTATGATGTGCTGTAAACTAAAGCAGGTGCTTGTGGGCCCGTCCCCATACTATTGTGCTATATATCGTGCTACTTAATGTTGACTTAATGTCACTTGACTATATGCCTGATTGTTTTTACAAGCGTTGAAGTGTGACACTTTCTTTCAATTATTCCTTTTTAAAACTCTGAAAATAAATATTAAATAATAGTTAGTTTAGAAAGGGGGTGTTACATTAGTGATATTAGAGCTGAAGTTGGTTTGTCCGACCAAGTGTCTAGTGGTTATGTCTGTTATATCTAATTCTGTTCTTCTATGTAGAAATCTGATTTGATGGCGAGACGCGATGATGCTGCTTTGGCTGCTGCTCTGCAAGCCATAGCCCAAGCGGTTGGGGATCAACACGCTGCTGCTAATGTGAATGCTCGCAACTTAGCAACGTTCCAGAGGGAAAACCCACCCACCTTCAAGGGTCGGTATGACCCCGATGGGGCTTTGGCCTGGTTAAAGGAGATAGAGCGGATCTTCCGTGTCATGGAGTGCACTGCTGCTGAGAAAGTGAAGTTGGGAACCCACATGCTAGGAGAGGAAGCTGATGGCTGGTGGTTGGGAGCGTTGAGAAGGTTAGGAGCTGCTGGTGAGGAGGTTACTTGGGAGGTCTTCACCAGAGAATTCAAGAGGAAGTACTACCCTGAGGATGTGCGGGCTAAGAAGGAAGTAGAGTTCTTAGAGCTGAAGCAGGGGAACAAGACTGTAGCTGAGTATGCCGCCAAATTTGAGGAATTGACCGAATTCTGTCCTTACTATGCCAATGAAGCCGATTCTGAATTTTCCAAGTGCGTCAAGTTTGAGGGTGGTCTGCGCCCGGACATAAAGAAAGCGATTGGGTATCAGGAGATTCGGGATTTTGCTAGATTGGTTGATAAGTGTAGGATCTACGAGGAAGACAGTTCTGCTGCTTATAAGGCTGTGAAGGAAAAGAGGAACTCTCAGTTTAGAGGAAAACCCTATGATGTTGCTGGAGGTAAAAGCAAGTGGAAAAGCAGTCTTTGGTCGGTTGCCAAGTGGGGAGGTGCCCTCCGAGTATTGTGTGTTATACCTGTAAGAAGCCTGGTCACAAGAGTAATGAGTGTCCCGAGGCCAATTGTTTCAAGTGTGGTCAGAAGGGCCATAAAGCTGCCAACTGTGAAAAGAAAGGGATTGTGTGCTATAATTGTGAAGAGGTGGGGCATGTGAGTGCTAATTGTCCTAAGCCCAAGAGGAGAACGCTAGGGGAAAGTGTTTGCACTTTGGCGGGATCCGAGAATGCTAACGAGATTCGAGGTACTTGCCTTATTTTTGATACTCCGTTGATTGCTATAGTAGATACTGGTGCTACTCAATTGCTGCATTGTGTGCTGAGAAATTGAACCTTGATTTGTCTTCTATGATGAGGGAGATGGTTATTGATACTCCAGCTAAGGGTTCGGTAACTACCTCCCTAGTGTGTGCTAAGTGTCCTCTGTCAGTCTTCGGCAGAGATTTTCTTGTAGATCTTATTTGTTTACCTTTGGAGGGATTAGATGTTATCCTTGGTATGGACTGGTTAGTTGATAACCATGTACATATCAATTGTTTCGATAGATCAGTGAGTTTCCTTGCCCCTGAGGAGGAAGAATCTGTTTTGCTGCCTGCTGGTCCGTTGCGTAGGTTAATGAAGGAAGAAGTTCATCTATTTGCCTTGATGGCGTCTCTGTCTGTTGAGAGTCAAGATATCATTGAAGGGTTGAAGGTAGTGTGCGAGTTTCCTAAGTATTCCCGACGCGAGATTCCGAGTGTTCCGCCAGAGAGGAGGTTGAATTCACTATTGATCTTGTGCATAGGAGCGAGGCTCGTGTCTATGGCACCGCACTGATGTCGGCATCTGAATTATCCGAATTGAAGAAACAAACTAGAAGAGTTACTTGAGAAGAAGTTCATAAGGCCTAGTGTGTGTCGCCTTGGGAGCACTGTGTTGTTAGTGAAGAAGAAGGATGGGAGTATGAGACTTTGCGTAGACTATAGACAGCTTGAACAAGGTGACAATCAAGAACAAGTATCCGCTCCCGAGGATTGATGACTGATGGATCGGTTGGTGGGTGCTAAAGTGTTCAAAAGAAGATCGACTTGAGGTCGGGATATCACCAAATCAAGGTGAAAGATGATGACGTTCGTAAGACGACTTTGAAACTAGATATGGGCACTATGAATATCTTTGTGATGCCGTTCGGTGTTACCAACGCACCGGAGTGTTTATGGAGTATATGAACCGTACCTTCCATAGTCACTTGGATCGCTTTTGTGGTGGTATTTATAGATGACATTTTGGTGTATTCTAAGACCAAAGAGAGCACAGCAGAACACTTGAGGTTAGTGCTAGAAGTGTTGAAGGAAAAGAAGCTTTACGCGAAGTTGTCAAAGTGCAAATTCTGGTTGAGCAAAGTGAGTTTTCTCGGCCATGTAATTTCCGGTGATGGTATAGCTGTAGATCCAGCCAAGGTGGATGCTGTGTTGCAGTGGGAGAGCCCAAAGTCAGTGACTGAGATCAGGAGTTTCTTGGGGTTGCCTGGTTACTACAGGAGGTTTATAGAGGGGTTTTCTAAGCTAGCCCTTCCGTTGACTCAATTGACGTGTAAGGGAAAAGCTTTTGTGTGGGATGCCCGGTGTGAAGAGAGCTTCAATGAGTTGAAGAAGAGGTTGACGACGTCCCCTATCTTGGTATTGGCGGTTCCAGATCAACCGTTTGTAGTGTACTGCGATGCTTCCAAGATGGGTTTGGGAGGTGTGCTAATGCAAGAGGGTAAGGTAGTAGCCTATGCGTCCAGGCAGTTGAGAATTCATGAGAAGAACTACCCTACTCACGACTTGGAGCTTGCGGCAATTGTGTTTGCGTTGAAGATCTGGAGGCACTATTTGTATGGTTCTAAGTTTGAGGTGTTCAATGATCATAAGGGGTTGTAGTATCTGTTTGACCAGAAAGAATTGAATATGAGACAAAGGAGGTGGCTAGAACTGTTGAAAGACTATGACTTTAGTTTGAATTACCATCCGGGGAAGGCTAATGTTGTAGCCGATGCCTTGAGTAGGAAGTCCCTTCATGTGTCTGCGTTGATGGTGAAAGAGCTCGAATTGATTGAAAGCGGTTTCGGATTTGAGTTTGTGCAATGAAGTAACGCCTAAGAGTGTACGGCTGGGAATGTTGAAGATCCATAATGAATTTCTAGACGTTATTCGGGAGGCTCAAAAACAATACATTAAACTAGTTGAATTGGCAGTGGGGATGGATCACTCCGAGGTTAAAGATTATGAAATAGACGCGCAGGATGTGTTGAGATACCGAGGGAGGATTTGCATCCCTGATGATGAAGAGATTAAGAAATCAATTACGGAAGAGGACATCGAAGTAAATTGAGTATTCATCCGGAGCCACAAAGATGTATCGAGATTTGAAGAAAGCTGTTTTGGTGGCTTCGGCATGAAGCGTGGCGTGGCCCAATTCGTGTATGCTTGTTTGGCGTGTCGAAATCTAAGGTAGAGCATCGAAGCGGCGGGGTTGATGCAAAATTGGATGTACCGAGAATGGAAGTGGGATAGTATCTCTATGGATTTTGTAACCGGATTGCGAATACGGATAAAGGGATTTGATGCTATATGGGTGATTGTTGATAGGTTGACAAAGTCCGCTCACTTTTTGCCGATTAATATGACTTATCCATTCGAAGTTGGCGAATATTTATGTTAAGACAATTGTGAAGTCGCATGGTGTTCTGTGAGTATCGTGTCCGATCGGGATCCTAGATTTACTTCGAATTTTGGAAGGGCTTGCAAGGGCCTTAGGTTCTAAATTGAGATTGAGTTCCTCTTATCACCCCGACATGGATGGGCGACGGAGAGGACTATTCGATCCACCGGAGGATTTGTTGAGAGCATGCGTCCTTGAGCAAGAGGAGTTCATGGGATTCTCATTTGCCATTGATTGAATTCACCTATAATAACGCTTTTCATGCGAGTATCGGGATGGCGCCTTTCGAGGCATTGTATGGCAGGAGGTGTAGGACACCCTTGTGTTGGTATGAATCGGGGGAGAGTGTGGTGTTAGGCCCCGAGATTGTGCGGGAGACCACAGAGAAGGTCAAGATGATTCGAGAGAAGATGAAAGCCTCACGAGTAGCAGCGGAAGAGCTATCATGATAAGAGGAGAAAAGATCCGGAGTTTCAAGTGGTGACCATGTATTCTTGAGAGTCACTCCGTGATGTGTGGGCCGTGCCTTGAAGTCTAAGAAATTAACCCCTCGTTTTATTGGCCCATACCAGATTTCGGAAAGGGTTGGGAAGGTTGCCTATCGGGTGGCCTTGCCACCTAACCTGTCTAATCTGCATGATGTATTCCATGTATCTCAATTGCGGAAGTATGTTCCCGACCCGTCCGCACGTAATTCGAGATGGATAATGTGGAAGTGAGGGAGAACCTCACGGTAGAAACTATGCCAGTTAGAATTGAAGACCGTGAGGTAAAAGTGTTAAGAGGCAAAGAGATCAACTTAGTGAAAGTGGTTTGGCTGGGAGCAGTGGGCGAAAGCATGACTTGGGAATTGGAAAGTAAGATGAAAGAAGCATACCCGGAGTTGTTTGACTCAGGTAATTTCGGGGCGAAATTCCTTAAGTGGGGAGAGTTATAACATAAAAATAATTTAATTATTTATTTAATTAAGTTATTTGAGGGATTACAGTATTTATTTAAATTGAGTAATAATGTTGGAATTAATTTTATTGCAGAAGGGGTCTAACTAAGTAAATAAAGGGGTGCAATTAGGGCCCAAGAAGTGACCCAAGCCCATCCCTAATAACCCCAAAACCCTAAGAGAGTCTCATTCACACCATTCCAACTAGAAACAGAGAAAAGAATTCGAGAGGGAGAGAGGGAAGTGCAGCGCGACGGTGAGCAAGGAGAAAGGAGGGAAAAATTCTCAAGTTCTTCATTAGGTAATGGTTTCAATCCTTTTCCCTTCCTTTTTCTTCCTTTATTTTCGTGTGGTAGACTCAGATTCCTCACTTCCATCGTGTTGTTCTCCCAAGCTTTTCATTGTGTACCACGGTTCTTGAAGGAGGAGAAAGGGAAGCTCGATTTCGTGGTGTGCTTGTGAAGGTGAATTCGAGCTCATAAGTTTTCAAGGTATGGGGGCTCTTCTTTATGCCTATAATAACTCTTAAGATTAGTAGTATGTGTAGGTTAGGTTGTAGTGATGGTTTGATTGGTTTGTTGAATTGTTGTGTTAAGGAAACATGGTTTGATTGGTTTGTTGAATTGTGGTGTTAAAGGAATGTCATTAGATTGAATTGTTGTAAATGTTGTGATATTGCCTTGTTCTGTGAATTGAGTGTTGTGGTGTAACATGTTGGTAAGGTACTTAATAGAATTGTGCCTGTGGTGCTGTTTGGTTAAGGTGAGGTGCCGAGGTGAATGGGGGTGAGGTGCCGAGGTGAATGAGGTGAGGTGACCTAGGTGAGTGAGGTGAGGTGAGGTGCCGAGGTGAATGGGGTGATGTGCCGAGGTGAGGGAGGCGAGGTGACCTAGGTGAGTGAGATGAGGTGAGGTGCCGAGGTGAATGGGGTGAGGTGCCGAGGTGTGTGAGAGTGTACCGAGGTGTGTTTTGAGTGGGTGCCGAGTTGTTTGAGTGGGTGCCGAGGAGTGTGTGGTTGTGTCTAGCACAGGCGCCATCTGTGGCGCCAAGTGCAGTGCTGTGTGCGTGTTTTGTGTCTAGCACAGGCGCCATATGTGGCGCCAAGTGCAGTGCTGTGTGCGTGTTTTGTGTCTAGCACAAGCGCCATCTGTGGCGCCAAGTGTAACACCCCATATCTACCCGGTAATTTAAATCAAAAATCAGAGTATACAAAAATCTTTTCTGATCATCTTCTAGTTTAGTGTGTTATAAAATAGTGAACTGATTGACTATGGGATTACTCAGGTAACTGATACTACTTGCAATAGGTATTGACCTCCTTTGCAAGGCTCTCGTGATGCCCTTGTAAATACACCAACGAAAGAAATTCCGACCTTAGTGGCGAACCACAATTTAGCCATAGTCATCCAGACACTAATAGTATAACATAAATCATTTTCACTAATGGAGTGTTACGCTCCTCTCTCAAAACTCAACAGTCAGTTCAGAAACATGCATAGATACATAACACCATACAACACTGGGGTAAAATCTCGAGTCAAGCAAATGGAAACAAACTACATCTCAAAATAATACTCAGCAATCTCAAAACAAATACATATAAGGCTCAGCATGGAGCAAAACAAGCAATAACAGTCTAAATCCCAACCCCTAGGTGCTACGTATCAGAGCAGACCGACTCGGGGAGTAGTGAAGGTAGAAAGCCCTCACTCCTGACTACCTGTGGTAAATAACAACAGAAAGGGTGAGTCTCGAACTATATAATAGAAGTGATAATAAGCAATATATAATCATAGTTTACAGCATACTCAAACACACCAACCATCAATCAACAATATTCATGCACTAATGGGAATGTATGCAATGTCAGTATGCATGTGGTACCATTTGCCCACCGGCATTCTCATCAATAATGGAGTCCTCATGACTCTGGCCCTCCGGCCGCCCTCAGGCTTCACAATCATTTTATAAGGCCCCCGCCGCCCTCAGGCTTCACAAATCATTTTATAAACTCTCTACGATCATGACCAATGTATGCATGAGACTCCATGTACATCACAAACATCATTTCAAACAGCTCAATACACCCATTAACTCTTACCTCAGTGTTAATCTCATTTTATAGCCCTCCTGGCTTGGCCCTCCGGCCCATGCCCCCATGGCATGCTCAATCACCTCATTATAAACTCTCAACACCATTAAGTCCCACCGGACTATTCTCCTCTAGAGTACTCAACCTCACCCAGGGACCTAAACCACCATTTAGGACCAAAACAATCATCTAGGGACCAAATCACACCTAGGGACCAAAACAAACACCCTCTTAGCGGCAAAGACTAGGCGCCATTTTCCCCACATTCTGGCGCCCGCAGTGCAACATGGCCTTAGGCGCCGAAACTTCAAAGATTTTGGCGCCCGTGGCAACACGACCCACCGGGCGCCACTTTTCTAGCAACTGGCGCCCCACAGGCAACACAGTCCCTAGACACAAACTCGAACCACGATTTGAGACACAAACTAAGACACCGCGGCAGACTGGCGCCTTAGCGCGACAGTTTAGCGCCCCTGTGTGACCAGCTCACCCAACACTTTCAAACCAAAAACCACCCGAGCCAAAATGTTTAAAAAGGAATTTGGGCGAGTAAATACCAAATTTGGCACAATGAAATATGCCTAGAAAAGTAAGTTCCACTCCCGGCCCCAAAACACACCCAAAATCACCCCCACCGAGACATTTTTAAAATAAGACACAGTACTCGAGAAACTACTCGAGCCAAAACACTTAAAAATGAAAGTTGGCGGGTGAACACAAAATTTGTACGAGGAAATATGTTCGAAATACAAGTTCCACTCCCCTGACCCCAAACACACACAAAACAAGCCCCACCGACATTTTCAAAACAACACCGCAAACTTAAAACTACTCGAGCCAAAACACTTAAAAATGAAAGTTGGCGGTGAATACAAAATTTGTACGAGGAAATATGTTCGAAAATACAAGTTTCACTCCCGGGCCCCAAAACACACACAAAACAAGCCCCACCGGACATTTTCAAAACAACACACGCAACTGTAAAACTACTCGAGCCAAAACACTTAAAAATGAAAGTTGGCGGTGAATACAAAATTTGTACGAGAAAAAGTGCCCAGAACACTAAGTTGCACTCCCCAGGCCCCAAAATACCCACATTATGGCGCCCAGACAGCAACACACCTGCACTCAGACACAACCCCTCACGTGAACGAGTAATCCAGCGCCAATTCCCAAAGCAAAGTGGCGCCCGCACAACAACACAACCTATGTCCCTCTGCTCTAATTACACAGGCGCATGTTTCCTAGCATTTTGGCGCCCCATGCCTCAAAAACTCCCAATTCTCAATTTCTTTCAATTCAAATCATGTTATATCATTCCAATCCACTCAATAATCATTAAAACACATTCAATTTCAGTCCATACATTCAAATCATGCGCAACACACATCAAGAACACAAAACACCCAAATTAAAGCCCTAAATCGATTTCTATCATGCTATTTCTCAAATTCACTCAACAACAACTCAATTAACAATCAATTAACATCAAATTAACCCTCTATGATCCCTATACAACCCATTATACCCTCTATTATAGAGTGAGACTCCCCTTACCTCAAATTAACCGTAGAAATGAACCTTTTTGGAGTCACGAACAAAACCACCGCAACAATCCAAGCTTCAAGTCACGAAATCCTCTTCTTTCCCTCCTCTCTTGGCACGGCGCAGCTGCTCCCTCTCTTCTCCTTTCTTTTCTTTTTCGTTTTCTTCTCCCAAATGAGAAGAGATACCTAATTTAGGTATATAAACATTGGGCCAAGCGCACCTTGGGCCCTTTTTACACCCCTACTCCATTTCTTCCACCATCCCCTTCAATTAAAATAAATTACTACATTATAACCACCATATTATAATTTAGTATAATTAAAATTATTTGCAACACTTAAACAATTTAATTAATTTCTTAATTAAATTATTTGGGGTGTTACACCAAGTGCAGTGCCGTGTGCGTGGTTTGTGTCTAGCACAGGCGCCATGTGGGGCGCCAATGTGCTGTGTGCGTGCGTGTGCTGTGTGTTCAGCAGAGCGCCAAGCGAGGCGCCAAGCTGCGCAGTGGTGTTGCGTGAATGTGGGTCTAAGGCGCAGGGCGCCATTTGGGCAGCCTTATGCGCCTATGTAAGTGATGGGACCGTGTGATCCCTAAAGCGTCAATTTAGACATGGTGCGTGTGTTTGGTCCTTAAAATGTTAAGTTAGTCCTTGTGTGTGTGTCTCGTGTAACTGTTGAGCCAAAAAGTATTAACTTACGGATTACCAACTGAGTTGTGAATAAGTGGAGATGTGAAAGCGGTGTGGGACTTCGGTCCAAGCGGTGTGGTGCTTAAGACTCATATATGTTAATGATGTTGCATCGAGAATTATAAATGGCGATTTAAAACTATTATTGCGGTGCATCACCATAGAGTACATAACCATGTGCATAAGCGGTGTGTAGGCTTCGGCCAAAGCGGTGTGGTGGCTTCGGCCAAAGCGGTGAGTGCCCTCCAGGCAATATTGTGGTGATGAAGGATCCTCATGCATGTGCATACATGCATAAATATATTCATACATATAATAATGATGTCTTGCGATGACTATAACTCAAGAATGAATTATGAAGTAATGACGTAGGTTGATAATGTTAGGAATTGTTGTGAAATAAGTGTCTCTTCTCGCCTTCCTTATCATAATGCTTACCTTAATTGTTATTATTTGTATAAAAAGACTCACCCTCTTTGCTTTATGTTGCCTCGAATGCCTAGCAACTTGCGGTGACCGCGTGTGAAGGCCTTCTCTTGCCTTGATAGTAGTTGTGTCGGCTCGATATGTAGCACCAGGGGAGGGGCGTCTTAATAATTTTATTTATATTCGGATTATAATGTTTTGTCATTGGTGATGTACCAATTATGTTTTAATATTTATGATGTCTTTGTAAACTAAAGCAGGTGCTTGTGGGCCCGTCCCCATACTATTGTGCTATATATCGTGCTACTTAATGTTGACTTAATGTCACTTGACTATATGCCTGATTGTTTTTACAAGAGTTGAAGTGTGACACTTTCTTTCAATTATTCCTTTTTAAAACTCTGAAAATAAATATTAAATAATAGTTAGTTTAGAAAGGGGGTGTTACACTTATCACTATTCCATGTTCTGGGGATGATCGCCCCTTCCATGGTTTCTAGTTCGTACGCCCCACGACCGGTCTTGTTGATGACACGGTACGGGCCTTCCCAGTTTGGGGCTAGTTTTCCTTGACGAGCATTTTTGTTGCCAACGTCCGCCTTTGAGGACCAAGCGTCCGATGGGAAAGTCTTTTTCGCACCGGCGTTGTATCGGGCAGCGACCTTACTCGCGATCAATGCTTCTCTAAGGGATGCTTGATTGCGCAGCTCTTCAACTAAATCCAATTCCTCTCTCGATCGCCTTGCGTTGTCGACCGCTTGGAAGAGATTGATTGGTCGTTCTCGATTCGACTCGTTGTTCATCTCTATAGGATTACAGGCGTCCATCCCGTGAGCCCGGTTTTGAAAGTGACTCCCGGTCGATGAATGGGGTCGTCCTATATGCCCAAAGGACGGATCGCAGCTCTTGACCCAATTTCCCTTTGCTTCATCAAGTCTTCTTTTCAACCCACGTGAGATGACTCATTGGCGCTTGACTGCCCGTTCGTCTGCGGGTGCTCGACTCAAGTGAAACGCTGTTTCACTCCTAAGCCGACCAACATCTCTCTGAATTTTCTATCTGCAAATTGGGTGCCATTGTCCGTTATGAGTTGTTGGGGAACTCCGAACCGGGCTAGGACATTCCGGCCAAAGAACTTATTGACCTTTGCCGAGGTTATGGTTGCCAGAGGCTCGGCCTCTATCCACTTTGTGAAGTAGTCCACTGCCACAATCAAGAATTTGAACTGGCCCGGTGCAGGTGGAAAAGGACCTAGCAAATCCATCCCCCACCAAGCGAACGACCAAGGTGAGGTGAGGCTTTGCAGTTCTGATGAAGGGGCGACGTGAACATCCGCATGCACTTGGCATTTCTTGCATTTCTACACGAGTTTCTTGGCGTCTTCCTCCACGGTCGGCCAGTAGTAACCAGCTCTGAGCGCTTTTCTCGCTATGGACCGTCCGCCTTGATGGATGCCACACATCCCCTCATGGATATCTCTTAAGACATGGTCGGCTTCGACCGACGACAAGCATCTGAGGAGCGGGCAGGAGAATCCTCTTCGATATAATTTCCCTTCGATCACGGAGTATTTGGTAGACCGTAATCTCAAGGTTTTGGCCTTCTTTGGGTCGGTCGGCTCCTCACCTAATGTGATGTAGCGCAGGATGTTAGCGATCCAATCATCTTCTGCTTCAATGGTGAGGACGGCCAAGGCTCCTAATGTGATGTAGCGCAGGGTTTCTTGAATTAAACTTCTATGATTGCCCGGTACCTTCGTACTGGCTAGCTTTGATAAGATGTCAGCCCGAACGTTTTCTGTCCTTGGCACGTGTTTGACCTCTGCCCGGTCGAATTGCCGGAGGAGTTCCCTAACTTTGGCCAAGTAGTTCCTCAACACTTCGTCTTTCGCGTCATATAGTTCTTGAATCTGGGAAACGACCAGTAAGGAATCTGAGTGTAGTTCTACCCGATCGACGTTGAATTCCTTTGCGAGCTGTAGTCCGGCTATGCATGCCTCGTACTCAGCCTGATTGTTGGAGGTGTGGAATGCAAATGTCAAAGATACCTCTACTGTAAGGCCTTCAGAATTTTCTAATATGAGACCCGCCCCACTGCCTTTGCTGTTGGAGGAGCCGTCCACATGTAATGTCCACATTGTGCCTGGCCGGCCGTCCTGCGTTGGAGTTATTTCTGCGATGAAGTCGGCCAACACTTGAGCCTTAGCGGACGATCTGGACTCGAACTTGATGCCGAATTCACTAAGTTCCACCGCCCATTTGATCATCCGCCCTGCCAGGTATGGCCGATGAAGGACCTGTCTTATGGGTTGGTCCGTTCTAACCACGACCTGGTGGGCCACGAAATAAGGTCTCAAACGCCGAGCGGCCACTAGTAGTGCAAGGGCTAGCTTCTCGATCCTCTGGTATCTCAACTCTGGTCCTTGCAACACCTTGCTGATGAAGTAGACCGGATTCTGCTTTAGGTCGTTCTCTCTAACCAGGACGGCACTCAATACTTCCTCTGTTATTGCTAAGTACAAATACAGGGTTTCCCCTGGCTCTGGCTTGGTCATGATGGGCGGGTTGGTCAGAGCTTCCTTCAATTGTTCCAGCGCTCGCTGGCACTAGTCGGTCCATTCGAACTCTACTTCCTTCTTTAAAAGTTTGAACAGGGGGAGCGACTTACATGCAGACTTGGGTATGAATCTTGACAGGGCAGCGACCATGCCATTCAACCGTTGGATCTCTTTCTTCGTGGTGGGCGGCCTCATATCGGCGACCGCCCTGCATTTATCAGGATTTGCCTCTATCCCCCTTTCAGTAAGATGAAATACCAGGAACTTGCCGGCCCTAACTCCAAAGGTACACTTCTCTGGGTTAAGCCTTAGGAAATTCCTTCTAGCTTCTTCAAAGACCTCTCTCAGGTCGGCCGCATGATCTTGGTCGGCCTTGCTCTTAATGATCATATCGTCTAGATAGACCTCAGCTACACGACCGATCTGCTTTTTGAAAATCTTGTTCATCATACGCTGGTAGGTCGCCCCAGCGTTGTTCAGTCCGAACGGCATTACCTTGTATTGGAAATTACCATGATCTGTCATGAAGGCGGTCTTGTGGCGATCGGGCGGATACATCGTAATCTGATTGTACCCAGAGTAGGCGTCCAGGAACGACAGCAATTTATATCCCGACGCCCCATCAACCAGTTTGCGATGCTCGGCACCGGGAAGGCATCCTTCGGGCATGCCTTGTTCAGATCTGTGTAGTCGACGCACATGCGCCACTTGCCATTTTTCTTCTTGACTAACACAATGTTTGACAGCCAGGTCGTATACTTTATTTCTTCAATGAAATTGGCCTTGACTAGGTCGTCCACAGTCTGAGTTGCTGCCTGAGATTTCTCCGAATTTTGGGTCCGCCTCCTCTGGGCGACTGGTATAACTGTTTCATCTACTGAGAGTTGATGAAATGCAATCTCTGTTGGGATACCGGGCATGTCAGATGCCTGCCACGCAAACAAATCTGCATACTCCTTAAGGCGGAGCTGAGAGATCCGCTCGACTGCTTTCGTAGGTAGGCCGCTCCCAAGCTTGACCGTCCTTTCTGGGTCATCCCCCAGTTGGATGTCATTCAGCTCTCCGTGTGGCTCGGGCCTCTTTATCCTGTTCTTTAGCTAACGAGCTAAATCATCATCGTCGTCCTCTGGGTCGCTATCAGGATCATACTCGGCGTCCAAGTCAGCAAGGTTAACTTGGTGTATCTGCTCCAGACTCCTTGGGTCGGTATCTCTATCCTGCTCGTCGCATATATCTTGATACAAATAATGGCTCCGCTTGGCCGTCTCCAGGTCGGCCATCAGAGTTACGACTTGGCCGTCCTTGCTTAGAAATTTCATCTTTAGATGGATTGAAAAGCAACGACCTCCAATTTTCCCAAGGTCGGCCGGCCTATGATACACTGATAGCAGGACTTGATAGGTAAGACCAGGAACGTTGCCTTGACCGTCCGGTATTTGGTGCTTGCTCCTGTGTCATCTCCAAAAGTGACCAACAATTCTATTGTACCCAAGGGGTAAGTGACCGCCCCATTGAAACCTGTCAGGTTGGATCGGCCTGCGAAATGATCTCGCTCCGATCTACATTAAGTTTGTCGATTAGTTCCTCAAATATAATGTCGGCCGAATCGCTTTGTGTCGCACTGTAATACGGCGTGCCGGTGTTGGCCATGACCGCCCTGACTACCAACGGGACATAGCTATTGGTCCTTCCGTCCAGCAAATCTTCATCTCCAAAAGAAATGGGCGGCCTACTCGAGGCCGGGCGTTCTGCAGATGTCGATCCAACCATCATAAACTCGTTCCACTTTCTTTTCAAAGCCTTCTTTGAATCCCTTTGCTCCAAATGGTTTCCACCTTGAATGACCATATCCACTCTCCGGCCCTTGGACATCCGGACGTCCTCTTCGGAGGTGTCCTTGTCCGCTATTGCCTCTATGGTCATTGTAGTTGTTACTTTGCCTTTTGGTGAGGCTTACGCCCCGGCTTTCTCTTACATCCGCTCGGCACCATCACTCGGACATATTGCTTTAACTTCCCCTTTTGGATGAGATCTTCAATGTCGTCCTTTAGGGCCATGCAATCATTGGTGTCGTGCCCCTTGCTTTTATGGTACCGGCAGTATCTCTTTGTCGCCCGGACACCCTTCTTGAGTACCAGTGGATCGGGCCTCTTCACATCAACGAATTCATTGTTCTGACACTCCGAAAAGATTTGGGCTATAGGAGCGTTGAGCCTCGTCCGGTGCTCATACTTCTTAGGCCGGTACTCTGGCTTGCTTTCCCAGTGATTTTCTTGAGTCTTGCCCTGCTTGCTGTCATCTTCCCTAGGTCGCACTCGGACGACCTTTCTTGCAGCAAGAGTTTCCTCATAAGCCATATGGTCGTTGGCTCTGCGAAGGAATGTACTGAGGTCGTGGATGTGGTTCAAAGTGAATTCTTCGACAAATCTATGGTCCGGCCGGATGCCCCTCTTGAGGTACTTCAGCTTGTCTTTATCAGTCAGGTCGCGCACCTGATCGGCCTCAGAATTGAATCGCTCTATGTACTGTCTCAATGACTCATTGTCCCCTTGGATAATCGTATCCAAGTGTTCCTCGTGACGATACTGGCACCGGTTGACCGCCTCCAGGTCGGCCATCAGAGTTACGACTTGGCCGTCCTTGCTGTAGAATTTCATCTTTAGATGGACTGTTGAAGCAACGGCCTCCAATTTTCCCAAGGTCGGCCGGCCTATGATACACTGATAGCAGGACTTGATAGGTAAGACCAGGAACGTTGCCTTGACCGTCCGGTATTTGGTGCTTGCTCCTGTGTCATCTCCAAAAGTGACCAATGTAACACCCCGTTTTACCTATTAAGCTATGAGCATATATTAGCAATTGTGTGATAATTTTGTGCGTGCTATTTTATTATTAGTGTTTATTCAAATAAAATATTATTATGTTTTACATACTAATAGTCATCCATATATTTAGTAATTATCAAATTACTATTATTTGTTGTGGTATTGAGATATATTATTAGTAAATTGTGTGATATGTATTGTGATATATTATTTATGGAAATATATTATCTTAATGATATATTACATAATATTATTATTGTTATTATTGGGAACTCACATCACCACTTCATCAATAGTGATGAGGCGTGCGTGAAAAACTGGGAAGGAGAGGAGTAGGTAATTAGGAAAAAGGGAGTGCCAATTGGGCTTGGTCCATTGGTTTTAAGAAAACAAAATGGTGCAGCCCAATTCCTTTTATAATAATGAACTACCTAGGTTTCTATTCATCATCTTGGCAATCTTTCACTTCCGCCAGAAGGCATCCCGCAGCCATAAGTGTGAGCCTCCAACCTTCTTTCTTCTTGAACTTGTTGGATAAGCCTCTGTTTGGTCCCAAACTTCATTATCCAACACAAAATCGTCCCCTGAATCCGTTTCAGCCTCCGTTTTATCAAAAGAAGCATCGTTTGTCACATATTTTAAATTTGGGCGGACTGTTTTTCGCACATTCCGATCGCCACGCTCTCCGTTGGAAAACGGACATCGTATTCGATTCTGGCGTCCGAAACTTTCGAGAAGCACTAGTCCTTCATTCATTTCAGTGAAGTTGACGTCGGGCTCTTAGTGACCTGTTGTTTCGGCAAGGAGGAAGGGAGAAATCGAAATTGAGAGAGACCAAGAAGGGAGAAGAGGCGCGACGCAAGGAGAGGGAGAAAAGAAGAGGGTTTTCGCGAGTTGGAGGGAGAAGCTTCAAGGCTTTGCTCGTTGTGTTGCTGTAGTTACTCGTTGGTGCTTTCAATCGTCTTCTACGGAGCCTACGTTTAAGAGGTAAGGGTGAACGTTTCGATTTAACATAATTGGGTATGTGATGAGTTTTGTGGGGTTTCTTGATGTGGTTTGATGATTGTTGATGTTGTCATGTGATTATCTATAATTGAGTATAATTGAGTATATGATTTAATATAATTGCTTATGCGACGGGTTTTGTGGGATTCTTGATGTTGTTTGATGTTTGTTGATGTTGTCATGTGATTAACCATATGGGTTGATGAGTTGAATTTCGAATTGGGTGATTTTATGGGGTTATAATCGATTTCATGGTGATGTATGAGCTGCTGTTTTTTTCAAGAAATATAGGCTGCTGTTTTTGTTAGTAAATTGTTGATGTGTTCATGAATATATATTGCTGTTTTGGTAATAAATGGCTGCTGTTTTTCAAGGGATATAAGTTCTTTATTTTGTTATTAAATTGTTGCTTATTTTCATGAAATATATATTGCTGTTTTCTTTATAAATGTGCTTTGCTTTTTGAAGGTAATGTTGCTGTTTGCTTTGTTTATAAAATAAAAGGGGCTGCTGTATTTTTTTATAAACTATACTTTGTTGTTTGTTTGGTTGAAAAATACTGTGCTTTATTTTAGTGCGAAAATCTTTACTGCTTTAGCGCGAAAAATTCTGCTGTTTTCGGTGTCGTTTTATTTCTGTTTTGCTGCTGTCATGCGCTAAAGGGCTGCTGTTTTTCCTCTCTGTTTTAGGTGTTGTCACGTGCCCAGAGAGCTACTATTTTCACTCCGTGTTGCCGCTGTTTTGAACTGAATTTTCTGCGGTCTATGTAAATGAAAGGGGCGTGCTAATGTGGCTGTTTTTATACATAAATAAAAAGGAAAAGGGCTGATGTTTTATTACTGTCCTTAAAATTTAATTGTGTTGTTTTCCCAATTTTAAAGGTGATGTTTCTTTCTAAAAATTTTAAATGTGTTGTTACTAAAATCTAATTGTGTTGTTTTCCCAATTTTAAAGGTGATGTTTCTTTCTAAATTTTAGATGTGTTGTTACTAAAAATCTAAATGTGTTGTTTTCTCAATTTTACATGTGATGTTTATGATGATGTAGTGATATAATTGTGATGGTTATGAATGTGATGTTTGTGATGATGTAGTGATATAATTGTGATGGTTATGAATGTGATGTTTATGATGATGTTGTGATATAATTGTGATGGTTATGAAGAGTACACTCCATGAATGTTTTATGACGACGATGATGAGTACTCCAGGTGAGTGAATTGGTGTTTGCACATGTGTTCATAGTGTCTCATAGCATGTGCATATTATGACGAATAGGCTTCGGCCTCCTATTGATGTAAAACAGTGACGATGTGCCCATAGTGGCTTAATTTTGACGAGAATGGTACCATCATGCATATACCCAGGCGTGGGTTGCATTTCCATGCACATTCATGACTATGACTTGTGGTGAAAATTGTAATTTGAGTTAGTGTTCGATGGCGATGATGTTGGTAGTGATGACGATGTTGTATGGTATTTTGTTCACATTACTCTATTATGTGCTTAATTATGTTTTGTTGAAATTCTCACCCCTTCTGCTTGGAATGTTGCTCTATTGTGGCAACGCTGCAGGTAACCGCGAGTGAAGGTCCTGCTGCCTTCTTTATTAGCTGTTGGGTTGTCTGTCGAGTCGCTCTCTGATACTGTGACACCTAGGGGGTGTGGTTGGATTTTGTTAATTAATTAACTAATTGTTTAATGATTATATCGATGATGTGAGACGTGTTTGAGTGGTGTTAGTGAGTTATTGTGTTATTCCGCTATGACGTAATTTTTGGAGTTTAATTTTCATGACGGATGTTGTTGCACAAACTTGATGAGTGCAATTGACGAGTTTTGTTAATGACGATGTGGCATTTCTTTTCTATCAGTTAAATTAATATTTGCGAAAATGAATTACTCTGATTAATGACGTGTAAATTATGGGGTAGAAAAGGGGTGTTACAACCAACAGTTCTATTGTACCCAAGGGGTAAGTGACCGCCCCATTGAAACCTGTCAGGGGGGTTGGATCGGCCTGCGAAATGATCTCGCTCCGATCTACATTAAGTTTGTCGATTAGTTCCTCAAATATAATGTCGGCCGAACTGCCTTGGTCGACCAAAATACGGCGTACTTCAGTGTTGGCCATGACCGCCCTGACTACCAACGGGACATAGCTATTGGTCCTTCCGTCCAGCAAATCTTCATCTCCAAAAGAAATGGGCGACCTACTCGAGGCCGGGCATTCTGCGGATGTCGATCCAACCATCATAAACTCGTTCCACTTTCTTTTCAAAGCCTTCTTTGAATCCCTTTGCTCCAAAGGGTTTCCACCTTGAATGACCATAGCCACTCTCCGGCCCTTGGACATCCGGACGTCCTCTTCGGAGGTGTCCTTGTCCGCTATTGCCTCTATGGTCGCTGTAGTTGTTACTTTGCCTTTTGACTGAGGCTTCTGCCCCCCGGCTTTCTCTTCTGTCCGCTCGGCACCATCAGTTCGGACATATTGCTTTATCTTCCCCTTTTGGATGAGATCTTCAATGTCGTCCTTTAGGGCCATGCAATCATTGGTGTCGTGCCCCTTGCTTTTATGGTAACGGCAGTATCTCTTTGTCGTCCGGGAACCCTTCTTGAGTACCAGTGGATCGGGCCTCTTCACATCAACGAATTCATTGTTCTGACACTCCGAAAAGATTTGGGCTATAGGAGCGTTGAGCCTCGTCCGGTGCTCATACTTCTTAGGCCGGTACTCTGGCTTGCTTTCCCGGTGATTTTCTTGAGTCTTGCCCCGCTTGCTGTCATCTTCCCTAGGTCGCACTTGGGCGGCCTTTCTTGCAGCAAGAGTTTCCTCATAAGCCATATGGTCGTTGGCTCTGCGAAGGAATGTACTGAGGTCGTGGATGTGGTTCAAAGTGAATTCTTCGACAAATCTATGGTCCGGCCGGATGCCCCTCTTGAGGTACTTCAGCTTGTCTTTATCAGTCAGGTCGCGCACCTGATCGGCCTCAGAATTGAATCGCTCTATGTACTGTCTCAATGACTCATTGTCCCATTGGATAATCGTATCCAAGTGTTCCTCGTGACGATACTGGCACCGGTTGGCGGTGTAGTTTGCCAAGAAGATTCTGATCAGGCCTTCCCAAGAAGAAATGGTGTTCGGCCGCAACAACTCCCACCATTCTAGGGCCCATCCGTCAAGTGACTGAGGGAATAAACGACACTTCATTGTAGAACCCAACTCCCCGTAGCTACAGTAGTTGTTGAAGTACCTGATATGTTTGTTAGGGTCGCCTCGCCCGTCAAACTTGTTGAGGTTGGGCGGCTTCCTGAGATCCCTGGGAATACGATAGCGCCTAATCTCCTTTGTAAAAGGGCCTTGGCCGGTCGGAAAGTCACTCGGTCCAAAGGGCTGCATAGTGAGGTACGTCTCGCCGTTCAGTGTTCTAGGGCCCTTGGGGCGATCGGCCTCTGCTTCTGATGGAGTGGTGTCTTCTCGGTCTTCGTGAAACATCTCTAATTTCACCATTTCGATACTCATTCAACTCGTCGTAGGGGTCCCACGAACGGCTTCTAGAGCGCCTGGAGCCGGAGGATTCGCATGAAGAATATCTTGTAGACGAACAGTCCGACTCAGTCGGTATGGTGAGTCTTGTAACACCCCAAAATAATTCAATTAATTAACTTAGTTGAGTTATTAAGGGTTTGCAACATTTTACTCTTAAGTCAAGTAATTCATTAAGTAAAAGCTAAGCAATCCTTGTAATATTCTATGTTTGATAGTGTTTTGGTGTGAGTGGTTTTGATCACCTTGCATGTGTGTTTTATGTGTTGTTCATGATGTATCTTTCTTTGTGTTTTGCTCCTTGCTTTGAGATTTGTGGTGAGATCTGACGGTGATCGGTTGGGAAAGAGAGAGGATGTAACTCTCTGCTTACGTGTGTGGTACAGTGAGCTTTGCATGGTGAGGCATCAAAGTGTAAATCGAGTGTAGTGTGAAGAAATGAGCTTGCATGTAGAGTTAAGGAGAGGATCGGAGCAAATGGAGTGAGTATCCGAGTGAGCATGCGTGAAGTGAGTTGGAAATGAGCTTGCATGTTGAGTTTAAGTGAAGAAACAGAGTAAAAGAAGTAAAAGGGGAGTTAAAGCGCCTTATTACGCGTAAACCCAAATACCTTAAGCTTTAGAGTGGAAACCGAGCTTGAGGGAAGTTGATAACTCATATTTATATGAGTTATTTATACCTCTAATCATTAAATTAAGTAAGTTCTCAAGTAATATTAGTATAGTATTTATTGCATTTCTATTAATATTAGGATAGGAAGGGCTAAACACTCTTGCTTTGCTATGAAATTGGCACATTTGGTGCCCTTGTGATTATTTTGATGTATTTTGTGAAGTAGTGCAGTGTTTAGCGCTATAGCGTCCTAACGCTATAACGTCAAGAGGGCAATGCATGATTGAGCATCTAAAGGAAAAGTGAAATTTTGGCGCCAAGCTCATTAATCCATGTTCCATATCTTGCGTCCACAGTACCTTGCTGACATGTGCGGATTTTATTGGATTTGTGTGGACACTTGTCATTGCATGAGTAAAGGAATAGTGGAGTTGGTGAAAAAGTAAACATCACCTTTCTTGACTTTTGGAGGAGAGTTGTACCTCATGCTAGATATACTAGAGTTGCTGATTTCTCTTCCCATACCTTAGGACTTCCAACGGATATAGAGAGAGTATTGGTAGAGAGAGAAAGGGTGACACTTCTTCTTCTCCATTGATACACCTTTGAAGCTTTTGCTATTTTACTTTTTTCTTTTGTATTTTTCTGTACTTTTTCTCATGGTGTAAGGCTGATGATGAGCCATCTTTGTGTGGATGATTAGGGGACTTCAAGCTTGTATCTTTTGCACTTGTATTTTCCTTCTTACCTACGGTAATACAAGTAGTTTTATTTGTGTTATTTTGATGTTGCTCAACATGAGCTAAACTCTTTGAGTTGGGTTGGTATAGCTTGTAATGAACCATTAATGCTTCGTATATAATTTCTCACGTTTTGTGTTTTAATCCTTGTGTGATAACTCTTCCAAACTTGTTTTATATTTGGCCACGTAAAACTAGTACCTCTGTGGATTCAGACATGAACCATAGAAAGAACTCAAGGATTAATATAAATGATAAGGTTGGTTGAAGACATTTAATCAATTTTTGCTTCCTCTAGACATAGAAGTTGCAATAGTTTATAAAGCATAAGCTGTGGGATCTTGATTATACAGGTGAACCTATTTAGAACCTAGACATAGGCATCTTGTAGTGAAACCCTGGCGCTAGTGGACGGAAAGGCACAAAATATTTGCAAAAGCGCTTAACGCTATAGCGTGTGACGTTATAGCGTCTTGTTTCGGGAATTTACATAGTGAAAGCAATCCAACTTATTTCTCTTATATTTTAACTCACCGTTAACTTGTTACTTTTACAACCTTTGTTCAACTGAAACTTTGTTACTCAACCTATTTGCTACTTGTTCCTCTAAAGTGTAATTCCTTTTTAAACTCTAAAATTAATACCAATCCCTGTGGAGACGAATTCTACTTATCAGTATATTACTTGTTGCGATTGTGTACACTTGCACAACTACTTTTCGCACAACAAGTTTTTGGCGCCGTTGCCGGGGATTGCATTTAATTTTTATTGTTTAAGAAATTATTACATCCTTAGGGAGGTTTTACCTTGGCAATTTTCTGTGTTGTGTTACGGGGAAGTGCTATAGCGTCGATGCTATAGCGTATGCCCGCATCGTAACCACCCACTTTTGAGTTTGATCTGAACCGGAGAAGATTCAGAAGATTAAGACGCCAACAAAGGTTACAACAAATCAGACTAACTATGTCTGAGCACTCTCATCATACTGGTAGAGGCACACTTGGGGGAAGAACTCCCTCACAAATTGGAGGAAGAGGTCCAAGAGGTGGAAGGCAAGGTCCTTTTACCCATACTGAAGTTGATAATGAATACTGGTACAGAGACAGATTCATTAATCAAGGACCTGATCAAATGGTGAATGACAGAGACAGGCCAATGAGAGATTATGCTGTGTTTGATCCACATTCCATGGAAACAAGCATCACTAGGCTTGTTGTGACTGCTACTCATTTCGAGTTCAAGCCTATGATGTTCCAAATGCTCCAAACAACTGGACAATTTGGAGGTTCTTCTCAAGAAGTTCCTTTTGCTCATCTGAGAAATTTCCTTGAAGTATGCACGATAATTTCATTATCCTGGGTGAGTGAGGATGCATTCAGTGAAATCAAGTTTCCTTATTCTTTAAAAGACAGAGCAAAAGCTTGGTTGAATTCCTTGGAGTCTAATTCTATCACTACTTGGGAAGACATGACAAAGAAATTTCTGGAGAAGTATTTCCCACCAAACAAAAATGCAAGGATGAGGAATGACATCACATCCTTCAAGCAAAAGAGGGGTGAATCATTACATGAGGCTTGGGAAAGGTGGAAGGAGTTGCTTAGGAAGTGTCCACATCATGGAATTCCTATTGTAATTCAAATGGAGACTTTTATAATGGGCTAGAGGCACCTACTAGGTCCATGTTGGATGCCTCATCCGGAGGTGTAATTAAACTCATCATATAATGATGCTTGTGAGCTTATAGAGCGCATTGCCATTAACAGCTCTTCATGGCCGACTGAAAGGTTGACTGCTACAAGGAAAGTAGCTGGGGTTCATGAAGTGAGTGAGGTTTCTGCTCTCTCAGCCCAAGTGGCTACTCTGACTAATATGATTAAGGAGCTGAACACTGCCAACGCTATAGCATCTGATGCTATAGCGCCTGAAAGGTCTACTGCAGCAGCTATTGAACAAGCTCCACCTGGAGAAGCTAGTTGTGTATATTGTGGAGGGGCTCATCTGTATGAAGAATGTACAACAAACCCTGCTTCAGTTAATTATGTGGGTTACAACAAGGGCAACAACCCTTATTCTAATACATACAACCCTGGTTGGAGGAATCATCCTAACTTCAGGTGGGGGGGAGGAAATAATGCTAACACAAGCACAAATGCTCCTGCTATTCCCCCTGGATTCCCAAGACAACAACAACAGCAACCTCCTAGACAAAATGCTCCTGCTCCTCCTATGGAAAATTCAATGGAGTCTCTGCTAAGGTCATTCATCAGTGATTGTAAAACAACAATGCAGACTCATGAAGCATCAATCAAGACTCTGGAGAATCAAGTGGGACAGATTGCATCTCCATCTCATGCACCAGGCAAGGAGCATGTGAAAGCAATAACCACCAGAAGTGGTAAAGAGGTAACTTCTGCACCCAAGAATTTAGAGTCAAGTGTTCTTTGGAAATGAAAAGAATTTTCCAGACGCTTATAGCACTTTGACGCTATAGCGTCAAATGCAAACAGAACACCTGAACCTAAATTGGTGCCTGAATATCCTGCTCCCCCTTACCCTCAAAGGTTAAAAAAGGCACATGAGGACAAACAATTTAATAAATTTCTTGAGGTGTTAAAACAATTGCACATTAATGTTCCTATAGTTGAGGCATTACAACAAATGCCCAACTATGCCAAATTTATGAAAGATGTTTTGACAAAGAAAAGAAGGTTGGGAGAATTTGAAACTGTGGCAATGACTGGGAATGCGACATGTTGATGCAAAATAAACTCCCAGAAAAATTAAAGGACCACTGGTAGCTTCACAATACCACTGCTCCATTGGAAATTTTTATTCAGTCGTGCTTTATGTGACTTAGGGGCAAGTATTAACTTAATGCCTAAGTCCATTTACACACAATTGGGTATAGGAACTGCGGACCTACTTCGTAAGCCTCCGAGTTAGGCGATAGGTCACTTGCCTATCCCGAAGGAATCTTGGAGGATGTTTTAATTAAGGTAGATAAATTTGTTTTTCCTGTTGACTTTGTTATTTTAGATTTTGAAGCAGATGCAGATGTACCTATCATTTTAGGTAGACCCTTCTTGGCTACAGGGAAGACACTCATTGATGTACAAAAAGGAGAATTGACAATGAGGGTAAATGATCAAGAAGTGAAGATAAATGTTCTGAATGCATTAAAACTTCCAGATGTCAATACTGAAGAATGTTCCTTTGTGGTTTCTCTTGACCAAGTGGTTCAAAAACATTTTCAAAAAACTAACAACCACTTGGGAAAGGTGCTTGACAATACTGAGGAATATGAATTGTTGGAAGAAGAAGAATTTCAAGAAGGCAAGCAAGCTGTGAATGAGGTTTGGGCTAGGAGATATGAGTCACTAGAGCAAGAAAACTCAAACCTCAAGAAGAGTGTACCTTCTATCATTCAACCACCTGACCTAGAGTTGAAAGAATTACCCAAGCACCTGAAGTATGCATATTTGGGGGAAAATGAGACTCTACCTGTCATCATTTCTGCTAGTTTGGATCAAAACCAAGAGGTGGAGCTCATTACAACTCAAGAGGCACAAAAAGGCAATAGGTTGGCAAATGTCGATATACATGGGATAAGTCCTACAATGCATGCATAGGATTGTGTTAGAGGAAAATGCTAAACATAGCATTGAAGGACAGAGAGAAGGCTTAATCCCATAATGAAGTGGTGAAGAAGGAAATCCTCAAGTGGTTAGATGCGGGGATTGTATATCCTATTTCGGCCGGTGCATGGGTGAGCCACATGCGGTGTGTTCCCAAGAAAGGTGGTGTCACTTTGTGATCACAAATGACAAAAATGAGTTAATTCCCACAAGAACGATGGATCGGTTGGAGAATCTGCATGGACTATAGGAAATTAAACAAGGCCACAAAGAAGGACCACTTTCCTCTCCCTTTTATTGACCAAATGTTGGGCGGACTTCTTTGGTAAGGACTATTCTTTGCTTCCTTGATGGCTATTCGCTATAACCAAATAGCAATAGTTCCGAAGACCAAGAAAAGACCACATTTACATGTCCTTATGGCACATTTGCTTTTAGAAGAATGCCCTTGGGTGTGTAATGCCCTGCAACCTTCCGAGAGATGTATGATGTCCATATTCTCGACTTCATTGAAAAATCTATGGAGGTTTTTATGGATGACTTCTCTGTATTTGGGGATAGCTTTCAGAAGTGTTTGGACAACTTGGAAGAGATACTGATAAGGTGTGAAGAGACAAATCTTGTGCTCAATTGGGAGAAATGTCACTTCATGGTGCAAGAAGGAATTGTACTAGGGCATAGGATCTCCAAGAAAGGTTTAGAGGTGGATAGGGCCAAGATTGAAGTTATTGAGAAATTGCCACCCCTTCAAGTGTCAAAGGTATAAGAAGTTTCCTTGGGCATCTTTGGGTTCTATAGGAGATTCATTAAAGACTTCTCAAAGATCTCAAAACCTCTATGTCAACTCCTTCAGCATGACACCACTTTCAACTTTGATGATGCATGCCTTGAAGCTTTCCAGAAGTTAAAGAAAGCTCTGATTCCTGCACCTATCATTGTTGCTCCTGATTGGAGTAAACCATTCGAGCTCATGTGTGATGCAAGTGACTATCTTTGTGGGAGCTGTGCTAGGGCAAAGGTATGATAAAATCTTTCATTCCATTTACTATGCAAGCAAAACACTTATTGAAGCACGCTTAAATTACACACGATTCTTGAAAAAGAGCTATTAGTGTGTGGTTTTGCCTTTGATAAATTTAGATCATACTTGGTTGGCACAAAAGTAATTGTTTTTATTGAGACCATTCAGCCATCAAGTATTTGATCTCTGAGAAAGATGCAAAACCAAGGCTAATAAGATGGGTTCTCCTCCTCCAAGAGTTTGACTTGGAAATTCATGATAAAAAGGGGGTGGAGAACCAAGTTCGACACCATTTGTCTAGACTTGAAGGAGAAAATGCAGTCTGAGCAGGTGAGATTAAAGAAATCTTCCCAGATGAGAAGTTGTTGGCAGTAGCAGTGAAAAAGTGTAACGCTATAGCTGTTGCCGCTATAACGCCAGACGCTATAGCGTCTGAAGACACTGCTCCGTGGTTTGCTGATATCGTGAATAACTTGGTAAGCAGAATTGTGCCTGCAGATCTGAATTATCAACAAAGAAAAAGGTTTTTCCATGTAGTGAAAGATTATTATTGGGATGAACCTTTTCTCTACAAGAAGTGCCAAGACCAAGTGATAAGAAGGTGCCTTGCAGAGGAAGAACAACCTAAAGTGTTAGAGCATTGTCATGCTTCACCATGTGGTGGACACTTTGGAGGAACAAGAACAGCTGCAAAAGTACTGCAATGTGGGTATTACTGGCCTACCTTATTCAAGGATGCTCAGGAATTGGTAAAGAGCTGTGCAAGGTGTCAAAGGATTGGGAACATTTCAAACAAGCATGAAATGCCCTTAACCAACATCTTAGAGATTGAACTCTTTGATGTATGGGGCATGGATTTTATGGGTCCCTTTCCTCCTTCTCATGGAAATTTGTATATACTGGTGGCTGTGGATTATGTTTCCAAATGGGTTGAAGCTGTGGCCCTTCCCAACAATGATGCCAAGTCAGTCAGCAAGTTTCTGCAGAAGAACATATTCACCAGATATGGTACACCAAGAGCAATTATCAGTGATGAGGGTTCTCACTTTTGTAACAAGTTGATTGAGTCTCTATTGGGAAAATATGGAGTGAGGCACAAAATTGCCACTGCATACCACCCACAAACAAATGGGCAAGCTGAATTGTCCAATAGAGAAATCAAAAGGATGCTTGAAACAATGGTGGGACCTTCAAGAAAGGATGGTCAATCCATCTGGATGATGCATTATGGGCTTACAGGGGCTGACCTTCAAGACACCTCTGGGAATGTCTCCATACGTACTTGTGTTTGGGAAAGCATGTCACCTCCCTATTGAGTTGCAACACAAAGCTCATTGGGCCATAAAAAGCTCAACTTTGATTGTGATAGAGGCGGGTAAGGCTAGGCTACGCAATTAAATGAACTTGATGAGATTAGGCATGCTTTGCCTATGAGAGTTCAACCATTTACAAAGAAAAACAAAGATGTGGCATGACAGAAGATACGATCAGAGAGTGATTGAAGGAGGCCAAGTGCTCCTTTTCAATTCTAGATTAAAATTGTTTCTGGCAAGCTCAAATCAAGGTGGTCCGGCCCTTTAAATTAGTCAAGGTCTACCCTTATGGTGCAAAGTGGATTTATATGATCAAGCAACCAACACCACTTTCAAGGTGAATGGACAGAGTAAAACAATACCATGGTGACACTTGTGATGAGGACAAGACCTCAATTGATCTTCAAGATCCCTAACATCAAATGAAGAAGTCAGTGATGACTCTTAAAACAAGCGCTCTTGGGAGGCACCCCAAGATTTTAATTAACATTTCTGTTGTTTTTATTTTATTTTGCGGGAGAGGAAAATTTTTGTGTTGAGGAATTTGGGAACTTGAAGGCTGAAGTGTGATGTTGACGCTATAAGCGTCAAGAGGAGGTAGCCGGCAAGAAGAATCACTTTTATTTCAAAGTATGGGATTATTATAATGACGTGGCACGCGCGCCTGCGGCACTTCAATCTGCTGCGCCCTATGCGCCCGACGTAATCGCCCCCATCACTTGATCCTCCGCCCATCAACAACGGTCACATCATTCAATTCCCATAACCTCTCACTCAACCACTCCCTTCTCTTTCTCTCTTTCTAACCTGATTCTCTTTCTTCTTCCATAACCCCATCGTCTCATAACTTCCATTCCCGATTTCTCTGCAAATCAATCTTGCAATCTGTTCCAAAAATTCACAAAACACCCCCAAATCTTCAAAAATCTCAAAATGGTGAAGAAACATTCAATTGAAAAACCCGAGAGAAAGGCCAAGACCACTTTGAACCCGGTTCCTCAAGAGCCATAGACCCAAAGGGCGATCTGCGCGTTCTTGGAAGATGAACTTCATCGCAGAAAAGGGGTTTCAAAACAGAAAAAGCTCTGACGTGTTCACATCCACTTTGTTATAGCGTTAGGGTGGCGAAATTCATCAAGCACGCAGGGAATTTGTGGTGCCTCCGTGAGAGAGTTTTACAAAGGAATTCCTCCTCCAAAGGGGAAAGCCCCAAACCTATTCTATGGTTAGGGTGAAATGGTTGATTTTAGCCCAAGTGCTATCAATGACCACTTCAAGTTGGGTTATTCGGAAAGGCCCCGAGAAGAAGCTTGATACGTGGGGATGTGATGAAATGGAGGAGGTCAAGAAGAGAATATGTGTGGAGGAAGCTACATGGGAGAGGTTTGGATCAGAGTTTAAAGTCAAGAAAGCATTTCTGGTGGATGAGGCTGCAATGTGGTTTACTTTCATCAGGCATTCACTCATGCCTACTTCCCACACAACCAATGTGGAGAAGGACAGGTTGATAGTGCTAGATGCTATTCTGGAAGGTGAGAGCATTGACGTGGGCAAGATCATTGCAAGGGAAATTGAGAAAAGCAGTGAAGGCGACCGGTAATCTTTACTTTCCATGTTTAATTACTGAGTTGTGCAAGAGTGCTGAGGTAGAAATTGAGATTCGTGATGAAAGGAGGATTCCTCAAGGAGATATACCTGTTGTTTTTAAGCCCAGACAAAGAAGTGCTAGCGCTATAGCGTCTGATGCTATAGCGCTCAATCAGTTGAAAAAGAATCAGCAGGCCTTGTGCAAATTTGTGAAGGCTAAGTTTGAATGGGAGAAGGCTGTGCTGGAAAAGTTATCTAGGGGCAAGGAGTTAATGGAACCCCGTGTTACAGTGGTTAATTGAAGATGAGGGTGTGAAGGAGCCACCCCAACCAAAAGAAAGGGTGAGTAAGAAGGCTGCTGCAGATCCAATCAAGAAGAGAGCCAGGAGCCCTGCCTTGAAGAAGGTAAAGAGCCCTGCTAAGAAGAAAGCAAAGGTGAGTAGTGAAGAATCCCTCAACACTGAGGATTTAGAAGAACTCAGTGAAGAAGATGAAGAGGAGACAAGGAGGGTGATGAAAGAAGTCAATGATTCTGAGGAGGAAGAGGATTCTGAGAGTGAAGAGAAGTCTGGTGAAGAGAGCCCAGAAAAGGAGGAAGGATCAGAAAATGAAGAATATGAAGAAGTGACTGCTGATCCCACACCAAGCCCCACAAGACTACCCTCACCACAAATACCCTCACCACAAGCCCAAGACCAGATCATTCCTGAAACCCCACAATCTGAACCAACCATACCTCCACCAGAACCAGCAAAAGAAAAGTCACCCTCACCTGCTCAACAAACACCAAACCTAAATGAACCAGCACAACCAGAACCATCAGTCCAATCCCCAATTCCCACAAAAGAACAAAGTCCACCACCTGTTTCACCACAACAACCTGTTTCCCAAAATCCTGCTGAGGGCCCTGCTAGCGCTATAGCGTCTGAGGCTATAGCGCCTGCAGCTCAGACAAGCCCAGTATCATCTGTGTCAAGTGCAACAATGTCTCCTAGGCTTAAACAAAGAGCTCAAAGGAGCCCTCAATCAAAGACTAACATTATTGCAGGTTCTGAAGAAGAAGCTCAGGCTATGGCTGAGAGTCCTCCCAGGGAGGTAGCCCAAGGCCCAGTGCCATCTGGCACTCCAAGCAGAAATCTGAAGGAGAAGCATGTGGCAACAAAAAGGCCAACATATGTATCTGCAAGAAGGAGCCCAGGATCCAAGCTGACTGTGATTGAGGAAGATGATGAAGAAAGTGTGCGCGAAAGAAGCGCAATGATGCGGAAAGGAAGTGTCCGAACAGAGAAGGAGGCCATAGCTAGCAAGTTAGCAGAGATGAAGGCAGAAAAAGAGAAGGCAGCTCCTGGTGGAAGCGCTATAGCGTCTGATGCTATAGCGCCTGAGGAAGGGCAGAAGGAAGAGAAAAAGAAGAAAAAGACTGCAAAGCCTCCTCAACCAACCCGTGTTAGTTCAAGGACCAGGTCTGGTCTAGTTAAGAAGTGATTTTAATTTTCTGCTGTAGAAGTTTAGTTGTTTTGTGACAAGAATAAATTGTGAAGCGCTATAGCGTCTATCTTGCGCTTCACAAATGTTTAAAGACTTGGTTTACTTTGTTTGTGTGTTAATTTCAGGCCTCTCCCTAGTTCTTTAAAGAGCAGTGAGGACACTGCTCACTTTTGTTGTGGGGGGAGGACCTAAAGTTGTTAATGTTTTTGTTAATGTTTTTCAAAATGTTCTGCTTTCAAGTGCCTCATTTTTAAGAATAGTCATTGAATCGTTCCCCCTTGGGCTAATTGTAGTGATAATTGTGTGAGTGAGTAAGAGAGCCGTGCTTTTAGATGAAATCTTTGTTTATTATTGCTCTCACACGTAAATCTGTGGCTTAAGAAGAAACTTAGCTAGCCAAGGACTATCTCGAGGTTTAGGCTAGTCCGAGTTAACCAAGGTGAGATCAAGGCTTGACTAAAAACTTGAAGAGTTTTGAAGCAAAAGTTTGGGGGTGTTGGGCTATATAAAGGTTAGGTACAAAGGTCTTAGGATGGTCGGTGACTTAGAAGTTTAATGTAAATATGTTGTAAAGTCGTAGTTACCCAAAACAAAAGCTAGTGCATCCCTAAAGGCAATGAGGCAAAGCCTCGTGTAAAAAAAAAAAAAAAAATATATATATATATATATATATATATATATATATATATATATATATATATATATATATATATATATATAATAATAATTTGAGAGAGCCAAGTAATGAGGGACTACAACTAGTAAATAAATCTGTTATCTTTGTCCAAGCGCTATAGCGCCAAACGCTATAGCGCCAAACGCTATAGCGTGAGTGTTTAGATTCAATAAGTTAGGAACACCGACCATAGACTTGAAGTGCCTAGTTAAACCCTTTGTCATGCCCGAAAATCCCCATTCTGTGTGAAAATGTTAATCTAGTCATTGTTTTGAAAGAGTTCTTGGTTTTACCAAAAGAAGACCATTCTTTCCAAGGCTAAAGAGAAATCCAAATCTAGCTAGGAATTGAGATGAGTCAAGAGATCACACACACACTATTGAGCAAAGAATAAGCTTAGAAGTTGAATAAATGCATTGGTGTGTTGGTGTGAGTGTGAATCAATCATTAGCCCATTGAGAATATATTTAAATGAGTGTGCGTGAAAATGAAGTGTTGATCAGGGCATGTGTGTTGTAAATGTGTGTCAGTTTGTTTGTCTTTGCAAGTGTCATTACTTGGGGACAAGCAATGGTTTAAGTTTGGGGGTGTGATAACTCATATTTACTGATGGAGTGGTGTCTTCTCGGTCTTCGTGAAACATCTCTAATTTCACCATTTCGATACTCATTCAACTCGTCGTAGGGGTCCCACGAACGGCTTCTAGAGCGCCTGGAGCCGGAGGATTCGCATGAAGAATATCTTGTAGACGAACGGTCTGACTCAGGTCGGTATGGTGAGTCTTGTAACACCCCAAAATAATTCAATTAATTAACTTAGTTGAGTTATTAAGGGTTTGCAACATTTTACTCTTAAGTCAAGTAATTCATTAAGTAAAAGCTAAGCAATCCTTGTAATATTCTATGTTTGATAGTGTTTTGGTGTGAGTGGTTTTTGATCACCTTGCATGTGTGTTTTATGTGTTGTTCATGATGTATCTTTGCTGTGTTTTGCTCCTTGCTGAGATTTGTGGTGAGATACGACGGTGATCGGTTGGGAAAGAGAGAGGATGTAACTCTCTGCATTGCGTGTGGTCTGAAGTGAGCTTTGCATGGTGAGGCATCAAAGTGTAAATCAGTGTAGTGTGAAGAAATGAGCTTGCATGTAGAGTTAAGGAGAGGATCGGAGCAAATGGAGTGAGTATCCGAGTGAGCATGCGTGAAGTGAGTTGGAAATGAGCTTGCATGTTGAGTTTAAGTGAAGAAACAGAGTAAAAGAAGTAAAAAGGGGAGTTAAGCGCCTTATTACGCGCGTAAACCCAAATACCTTAAGCCTAGAGTGGGGGAAACCGAGCTTGAGGGAAGTTGATAACTCATATTTATATGAGTTATTTATACCTCTAATCATTAAATTAAGTAAGTTCTCAAGTAATATTAGTATAGTATTTATTGCATTTCTATTAATATTAGGATAGGAAGGGCTAAACACTGCTTTGCTATGAAATTGGCACATTTGGTGCCCTTGTGATTATTTTGATGTATTTTGTGAAGTAGTGCAGTGTTTAGCGCTATAGCGTCTAACGCTATAACGTCAAGAGGGCGTATGATTGAGCATCTAAAGGAAAAGTGAAATTTTGGCGCCAAGCTCATTAATCCATGTTCCATATCTTGCGTCCACAGTACCTTGCTGACATGTGCGGATTTTATTGGATTTGTGTGGACACTTGTCATTGCATGAGTAAAGGAATAGTGGAGTTGGTGAAAAAGTAAACATCACCTTTCTTGACTTTTGGAGGAGAGTTGTACCTCATGCTAGATATACTAGAGTTGCTGATTTCTCTTCCCATACCTTAGGACTTCCAACGGATATAGAGAGAGTATTGGTAGAGAGAAAGGGGTGACACTTCTTCTTCTCCATTGATACACCTTTGAAGCTTTTGCTATTTTACTTTTTCTTTTGTATTTTTCTGTACTTTTTCTCATGGTGTAAGGCTGATGATGAGCCATCTTTGTGTGGATGATTAGGGGACTTCAAGCTTGTATCTTTTGCACTTGTATTTTCCTTCTTACCTACGATAATACAAGTAGTTTTATTTGTGTTATTTTGATGTTGCTCAACATGAGCTAAACTCTTTGAGTTGGGTTGCTATAGCTTGTAATGAACCATTAATGCTTCGTATATAATTTCTCACGTTTTGTGTTTTAATCCTTGTGTGATAACTCTTCCAAACTTGTTTTATATTTGGCCACGTAAAACTAGTACCTCTGTGGATTCAGACATGAACCATAGAAAGAACTCAAGGATTAATATAAATGATAAGGTTGGTTGAAGACATTTAATCAATTTTTGCTTCCTCTAGACATAGAAGTTGCAATAGTTTATAAAGCATAAGCTGTGGGATCTTGATTATACAGGGGTGAACCTATTTAGAACCTAGACATAGGCATCTTGTAGTGAAACCACGGCGCTAGTGACCGAAAGGCACAAAATATTTGCAATAGCTTAACGCTATAGCGTGTGACGTTATAGCGTCTTGTTTCTGGGAATTTACATAGTGAAAGCAATCCAACTTATTTCTCTTATATTTTAACTCACCGTTAACTTGTTACTTTTACAACCTTTGTTCAACTGAAACTTTGTTACTCAACCTATTTGCTACTTGTTCCTCTAAAGTGTAATTCCTTTTTAAACTCTAAAATTAATACCAATCCCTGTGGAGACGAATTCTACTTATCAGTATATTACTTGTTGCGATTGTGTACACTTGCACAACTACTTTTCGCACAACAGAAGTCAATGCTTAGAGTGTCTTAGTATTGAGGGTCTGTTGGTGAGTTTGAGGGAGAGTATGTGTCTAAACACCATTAACGGGGAGTAGGGACGCATAAACCGAAGTGTACGTGTCTCGCCTTAGGTTACCGAGGTGTAGAGGTCCTCAGGCCGAGGTAGCGTCACCGAGGTGAACGCCCAAGTGCCTAAGAGTAGGTGAACTGAACCATGGGATACTGAGGAGTGAATTTCCCATGACTTAGATTATTTTGGTGTAAGGAGTGCGTGAATCGTGAGCGCGTTCACGAGCCGAGGGTTTAGGTGTGGTTAGTAGAGGACACACATAGTGTCTTAGAGGTGATGTTGCGTGGTTAGCCGAGGTACACATATAGTGTGCCGAGGTGAGGTTAAGCGCCAATGTTATCTAACACATTGTGGGGCGCTCATCGAGTGCTAATTTAGCACCAATGTGCATAAGTAAGGGAGCGATTAAGTCCATTTTGGTCCTTAGGTGACATTTTGGTCCCTGTTGTCGCCGTGGTCCTCGGTGTGACAAGTAGTCCACCATGGATTGCCGAGGTGACCGAGAAGTCGGTTGTAGGTCCTAAGGTGATTCTCTACAGGTGTTGTAGGGTCGACCTTAGCACCGTGATGATGTCCGGTGGTGTAGACGTCGGTGTGAGCGGCGAGTAACGACGGAGTAGAACGACGAATAACGACGGTGAACGATTGTGTAAACATTCACATACGTTATGATTGATTTGTGTGTGATTGTATTTGTCATGAAGTCACATGTTCATGTGCATATTACGACGGAGGAGGTCTCGGCCTCGGATATGGTAGGACTTCGGTCTCCATATCAAATAACGACGGAGTTAACGACGGAGATGCCGACGGGCTAAATAACGACGGTGGAGGTACCTCATTGCATAATGCCCTGTGGATGGGTTGCATACATGCATACATTACATGAATTGTTGTGTTTGAGCTGGTTGATAATTGTTGTGTTTATGTGGACTATCGGTGAGTGACTGTAATTGCTGAACCGAGGTGTTTTAGTGCTATCTCTATCCTTAAGCTTTCTTCACATTATATTACTTGTGTTAAGAGACTCACCCTAGCTGCTTATTGTTGCCTGCTCTCGTGGCAACTTGCAGGTACTCATGAGTGATAGCTGTGCCTAGTTGATGTTGGTTGAGTCTGCTCTGGTCGTGTAACACTGTGTTGGGGCCGAGTAGATTATTTTGTACTCTTTATACTGATCTTGTGTATATTTTGCTAGATAGTCTTTTGGAACTAAAACTATCATATTTGTATAACTATTACTATGTAATATGACTTGTTGTGTTACTGGCCGAGGTGCCTTATATGATGGGCTGAGACCCTTTTTGCCGTGGTGATGCGCATGACTGCATGCTTGTATAAAGCTGTGAAACTGTTTTGAACTTAATTGATTTTCTGTTTTCCTTTTAATCACCAAATGTAGCACTCCTTTGAGTGGAATTCTGAAACTCTGATTTTAATTTTAGTAGACCGAATTGATTAAGATAAGGGGGTGTTACATTGTTGGTATCAGAGCATAAGTTCGGTCTTGTCTGACCACGTAGTTGAGTCTAAGTGTCTTAAGCCTCGAGTCTTAGGCTCGTTTCTAAACCGATTCTTGATTGTGTGACCGATGAAGTAGAAATGGTCGGAAGAGTGGAAGAAATGATCTTCGCTATAGGCTAACTGCGTTGGAGCGATGGCAAATGCTATGGGAATCGACCTCGTGAGAATGCCGAGGATGCCGGAGCTCGTAGACTTGCTACTTTCCGGAGGAGAATCCTCCTACCTTCAAGGGGAGGTATGATCCTGATGGGGCTCTAGTATGGTTGAAAGAGATAGAGAGAATTCACTACAAGAAAATCGTTGATTTGCCACGCACATTTCCGTGGCAAATGTACAAATTTCCGTGGCAAAACAACATTTGCCACGGACCAAAAATGGTGGCAAAACGCTGTCGCAAATCGCTTGCCACGGACTTTTCCGTGGCAAATTTTTCCGTCGCAAACCCGTGGCAAATCCGTCGCAAATATCCGTGGCAAAGTCGCCGCAAATTTCATCGCAAATCCGCGGCAAATCCGTCGCAAAAATTAGAAAAATTTAAAAAAATTAAAGAAGAATCACTAGCACCGTAGGTTTATTTCTAGCACAAGTTCTTCAAAACTACTTTTTATAACAATTTCGAAACCGAACATCACCAAAAATAATATAAATTTACCAAAAATAAAATACCCCCATTGGTATACAGTCATCATCACAGTTCACCAAAAAACACCACAAATGAATCCTACAAGATTCAACTTCCAACTCACAACCTTAAAGCATATATATCCTATATCCTATACAATATACCATTAATCATGTTTGCTTAAACAAAATTGAAATAGCAAGTTTTTGTTCACGCTCTAGCAATAGGCTTTAATCACTCCTACATACTTCGTAAGTGTGTTTGAGACCCAGTCTCAATACAACCTACCATGAAAGCTAAAACTTGTAGCTTTTGACTACCAAAGACTCCTGCATCCTCATTGTGGTTCCCAACAAATACTAAATCTAGCTCACCTAATATTTTAGAACAAGCAAGCTAAGCTATCTCAACAATTCCTAACATAAAGTGTGTGTGTGTATCTTTGCCAATCCCAAATTACAATTACAGAGAATTATTTAAGGTCAGTGAACAAAATGATAATATAACAATGAGAGCAAATACACGCTCTCCACTCTACCTAGAAAAGAGGGTCGATTTTTCTATAAAGAAATTTTACATTCAAAGATCAAGCAAAAACTAATGAGGCGAGAATATGAACCTTTATAATATGATTAATAAGACTACAAAATCCATATCAATAAGGCCAACTGAAAATAGTACGCAAATCATATTCGAGGCGAAAGTTGGCAACTGTTACAAGTTAATAATAAGAGTCAATGAAACAAAAACAAGGAGAAAAAAATATTTAAACTAGTGCATGTTGCCAATACCATCTTTGCACCAAGACCAAACTTTCCCCGCGTCTGCTTCAAGCCATATTTTGTCCCAGATAGAACTGCAAATATATCTGCAATGAACACCGAATTCAATAAGGGACCATCGATGAAATTAAGGATCTTTGCTTTTCCATTTATTGTAAACAAAAATTAAAGTGCATGTCACGTTTGAGCAAAGTGCTAATATCAATCTTATAAACAACATGATATCTGCATGGATCATATTAAGTTAAAAATGTATTTTATACTGGTGGTGATCGATTTGTCCAATTACAACTTTTAGCTTTCTAAAAGATTGAAATAGGAATACTGAAAATGCTCATTATGCTCGGGCACAACATTATTCTTCTCCAAAGACAACAACAGTCTACCAACAATATCCAAGTGGGAAAACTTTGTCCTGCGCAATTACATGAAAGGACCATAAAACTCAAAAATGGGATGACACAACTATCACTCAAGGTTGGAAGAAGATATAAAAAGCGAGACCTCCTCCTTTTGCTTCACCGCAAATGGAACAGATGCGAAAATATCTTTTGAACCCTCAGGCAAAACAACCTGAAATTCGCAAGCACCAATCAGATGCAATAGTAAGCCATACTTACACCACTATATTACAAAGACAAAAACCAAGACAAAGAGTAGGCAGAATTATAAAATATGCATCCTAAGTAAGAATATTTCCAGCCTGGGGACAATAAACAAATCTTTTATCAACAAGTGACTCCTAATTAGAAATACATTTATCTTCTCAAAATTTAATCAGACAACTGAATTGTTTGCATGTAGATAAAGAAATTGATTCTCCCTTGGTATATTTCTTGTTCCTATGAAAAAGGTTAAGGTAACTCACATTGATAAATTACCAAAAAGTTGCATTTCAAGTTTGAAACCAAAAAAAATGATGAAAAAAAGAGTAAAATATATATATATATATATATATATATATATATATATATATATATATATATATATATTCAAGATAAAACAATCTCACACACCTTTACAATGAGAGTGTCAATCACCAACTCATTAATAGGAGCACCAAAAGAGATATTAAGGAAGCGCTTGCCATCCAATGCAAATAAGAAGTCCCGAAGTGGCAACCCATATCCAATGGTAAAAGCGGTTTTCGACCACCAAACAATGGGTACCTAGGTTCAATCTCTAGTTCTCATCTGTCATTTTCAAAAAAATGCGGATGTTAGCAACGGTATTTAAGGCTAGAAATTTTATCAAATGTGACAATATCCACCTTTTTGAGTCACCCCATAAATTAGAAGTGGAAATGTTGCCGATTTCATCTCTCAGAGTACACGAGAATGAGCTCTAGGTAGCAGCCTAGCAACAAGCGCGCCTAAATCCTGATGCACCTCTAATATATGGCCTAGCCTCGATAGTCAAGCTGCGAGAAGGAGATGAATTATTATTCCATGCTAAGTTGTCAACTTAACATAACAAATACTTCGGAATCACAGAAACAAGATAACCTTGAAATCTCAGTGATTGTAATGCTCAGTGATTTGCACATTGCCCCAATGGGAAATCTCAATCTCACGCACTAATTCTTTAGCAATCTACAAAAATTACTAAACCATACTATACTATATAGTACTAGTATATTCGAAATGGTACATTAACCGAAATAGAAAATACCATAGCAAGGAATATGAAGTAATGCCACCGCAAAGTACCTGCAAAATTATTCACAAGCCATAGAAAAAGGGTCCCCAAATTAACCCAAGTAGATTAAGCTAAATATCCAATCATCAGTTTATAACAACATGGAATGGAAACGTGCAAGATTTTTTAGTGGGAATGGGAGAATAAGAGCAATATGGACCAATTTTGCAGAAGATAATGGGAAAAGATTCTTCATACCATAGTGGAGCAAATGAGGATGACAAGTCAAGAAGTGGATAAGGCCACCTGTTTTTCAAGACAATAAACTTATATTAGACAATGATGTATAAGATATTTTCTAAGTAAATGAACATCATAACTAAAAACAAAGGCTTATACCAGAGATTAATGCAAGCATGAACAATCCACTCGAAAATCACATATGTGATCGTCCATAGGCAAAAGTATCCCATTCGAAACCAAGGGAACTACTGGAGAGAGCAAATAGAAGAAAGCTAAGAATTTTCAGCTACACAAGCAATGGAAATGGACAATGAAATACAAAGGAGAACTTACCAGGGAATTTAGAGTCAGATCGCTTATAAGAAAAACAAAGATTGATTGTGTGCATATTGATTACCAACTGCCACAAGAGTAAGAGGTTTAACTACACAGTTTGAAGTTTCTCAATTCTTTGGTACGAGTGTGACAAAACTTAGTAATGAGATGAAACTCCAAAATCAATGAGGTCATAAAAAGGATACTTACAAAATTTAGATTGTAATCTTTGATGGTTAGAAATGGAACAATAATGAACCAAAATACAATATCAGTGAGCATTACAGCACCTGCATTTATCTATTCACAAATGAAGAAACAAAAATCAATTATGCAGTCAATGGAAACAAATCAATAGCAATCAGTGATATAAGAGAATTGAACATTAATGTACCATTGCGAGGCAAGTGGTGGTGCTCCAGAGAAATGGTGTGGTAGACGGCGCACGGTGGTTGCGAGTTCAGCAATCTACAGCACAAATTCAACAACCTGAACTCTTTGAATAATCAGTGAGTTCAACAACCTGAACTCTTTGAATTTTGAAACATTACATTAAAACAAGGAAGAAAAACAACCTTAAAACCTGGAAGTTAAGGTACGTGATCAAAACTCTCAAGCTGGAGCAGAAGCAACCCTTTATCTGCAAAGCATGAGAAAATGTTAGAAAACAAGTTTTCTTAATTTCAAATCTCAAGTCTCCTTTAAGACTTCATGTTACAAAAACTAGAAGCAGAAAGAGAAATTACAAAAACTAGAAGCAGAAAGAGAAATAAATACTAGTACAATAACAATGATCCTCATAAATCAACTTTCCATATATATCAAACTTTCAAGGCATTAGCACAGTGAAAAACATACAAGTCATGAGCACAAATTGACCACATTAACGACTATGAGACAAAACAAAACATATAATTACTACTTTTTAAAGGCATAGATAGATACTGGTATTAAAAACAAAACAAAATCAAGCTATTACCTCAAATTTGTTTGTAATTTTGTATTCATGATATCAAACACAACAAACCAAGATATCTTGTTGTTCTACCAATTATGTTGAAGTAATTGTTCAATATGACTCAAAGATAGTAATTTACAATAAATCAGAACAAAATAAAGCGTAACCATACAGAGATTTATCCCAAATCCCAAGTCACACAAACCCTAAAATCCATTCCCAAATCCCAAATCACACAAACCCTAAAATTCAAAATCAAGAAGAAGGATGAAAATGAAATTAAAGAGGGAAGTAAAACGATATCAAAGAGAAAGGAAAACGAAAGAGAAAGGAAGCGCGACTTTAGGGTTCCAAACTCATCTCATTACCGAATATCATTCAAAATCTCACACTCAAGACGAAAAACGCAAAAGATCAAAGCGGAACTCATAGCACGAAAATCACTCAAAATGTTGAAGAAAAAACGTTTGGTTCCAATTAGGTTACCTTCACGGAAGAAGACGAGCACAATCGGAGAAGACAAGCAAAAACACCGAACCGTAAAAATAATCGCGCGATTTCGCTTTTTCTTTTGAATCGAAGCTTCACATTGTTGATTTCTACGCGATGGAAGCTCGGAGGTCCTTCGTGCCTTCTCTCTCCACCGTCGAGCTCTCTCTCCTCGCGTTCTCTGCCTTGCGTTTTCTTTGTCGTGTTTTCTTTTTGTGGAAGAGGAGGGTGTGAGGAACGAACGAACGTGAGGGAGGAGAAGGCACGGTGAAGGAATTTCAGAGAGGGAGAGGGAGCGAACGAGAAAGAAAAAGAAAGAAGAAGGAAGTGATATTATGAACGCGTATTGGGGTTTTTAAGCAAAGGTCATTTGCGACGGGCTTGCCACGGCTAGTCCGTCGCAAATTTGCGACCGTTTTCAAAGTCCGTGGCAAACTCCAGCGGGAAACTTCGCGCTCTTGCTTTTTATACATTGCCGCAAGCAAGTCCGTGGCAAACGATGCATTTAATTAATATCCGTCGCAAGTCCGTGGCAAACTACCGACGGAATAAAGTCCGTGGCAAATATTGGTGGCTAAATCAGACTTTTCTTGTAGTGATTTTCAGAGTGATGGATTGCACCGATGAGCAAAAGGTGAGGTTTGGGACTCACATGCTCGCTGAGGAAGCCGACGATCGTGGCTTGAATCTCTTCAAAGGTTGGAAGTCGCTGAGGAAGGGATCACATGGGATATTTTCAAGAGGGAGTTTATGAGGAAGTACTACCCCGAAGACGTGAAAGGAAAGAAGGAGATGGAATTCTTGGAGCTCAAACAAGGTAACATGACCGTGTCGGAGTATGCTGCCAAGTTTTTTCCGAGCTGGCGAAGTTCTATCCCCATTACACCGAGCTACTGCTGAGTTCTCCAAGTGTATCAAGTTTGAGAACGGTTTGAAGCCCGAGATCAAGCGGCCATTGGGTATCAAAGGATAAGGGTGTATTCTCGAGTTGGTGGTGGACTGCTCAGAATTTATGAAGAAGATAGTATGGCTACTAGCCGAGCTGGGAAGGATAAGAAGACCTTCCAACCTCAGAACCGTTGGAAGCCTTATGACCATTCTGGTGGTAGAGGAAAAGGGAACTCTGCAGGGAGAGGAAAGCCTAGTAGGGAGACGCCTCCGCTATTCTCGACTTGTTACAAGTGTGGATTGCACAGGCACAAGGCGAGAAGGAGTGCAAGGTGAGGTGAAGAGGTGTTATAGATGTGGCAAGGAGGGCCACCTATCTGCTGAGTGTGGGAGAAAGGAGATAGTCTGTTTCAATTGTGGAGAGATGGGGCATATCAGTCCCAAGTGTCCTAAGCCAAAGCAAGAGAAAGGCGTGGGGAAAGTGTTTGCACTAGCTGGGTCCGAGGTGGTGAACGAAATCAAAGGTACGTGTTATATTAACGGTGTTCCTCTAGTTGCAATTATAGATACTGGTGCAACTCATTCATTCATTTCTGCCATGTGTGCTGATGCAAGAAGGTAAAGTAGTGGCGTATGCTTCAAGGCAACTGAAGACTCATGAGAAGAATTACCCCACTCATGATTTAGAGCTAGCTGCCGTAGTGTTTGTATTGAAGATATGGAGGCATTACCTTTATGGATCAAGGTTCGAGGTGTTTAATGATCACAAGAGTTTGCAGTACTTGTTTGATCAGAAGGAACTGAATATGAGGCAGAGGAGATGGTTGGAGTTATTGAAGGACTATGACTTGGCCCGAACTATCACCCGTGAAGGCCAATGTTGTAGCCGATCGCAACCGAGTAGAAATCTCTGCATGTGTCATCAATGATGGTAAAGGAGCTGGAACCGATTGAACAGTTTTAGAGATTTGAGCCTAGTATATGAAGTAACACCTCGGAGTGTTAAGTTGGGGATGTCAAGATCACCAATGAGTTCATGGTTAGTATAAGGGAAGCACGTAAGGTTGATGTGAAGTTGGTTGATGTGTTTTGTAAGTGTTGGCCGAGCCGATAATAAAGATTTTGAGTTGGATGCGCAAGGTTTGTTGAGGTTCGGAGGACGGATATGTGTACCGATGATGAAGAGATCAAGAAGGCTATTCGGAAGAGTGTCACGTAAGTCGGTTGAGTATCCATCCGGGGCTACGAAGATGTATCAAGACTTGAAGAAATTATTCTAGTGGCAAGGAATGAAGAAGGATGTAGCTCGTTTCGTTTATGCTTGTTTGACTTGCCGTAAGTCAAAAGTGGAGCACCGTGCCGGCGGGGTTGATGCAACCGCTGCATATTCCTGAATGGAAGTGGGACAACATTTCCATGGACTTTAACCCGGGTTGCGAGGACAACAAGAGGGTTTGATACCATTTGGGTGATTGTTGATAGGTCGACAATGTCATCACACTTTATTCCTATTAACATCACATACCCAAAGTGCAAGGTTAGCAAAAATTTATATCAATGTCATTGTGAAGCTTCATGGAATCCCTTTGAGTATTGTTTCGCATGAGATCCAAGGTTTACCTCGGAATTTTGGAAGAGCTTGCAAGAGGCGTTGGGTTCTAAGTTGCGTTTGAGCTCGGCATACCATCCTCAGGCTGATGGTCAATCCGAGAGGACTATCCAATCCTTAGAAGACTTATTGAGAGCTTGTGTGCTTGAGCAAGGAGGTGCGTGGGATACGTATCTACCATCGATAGAATTCACTTACAACAACGATCATCATTCAAGTATTGGAATGGCACCATTTGAAGCATTGTATGGCCGTAGGTGTAGGACTCCACTATGTTGGCATGAAACAGAGAGAGAGGGTTGTGTTGGGACCCGAGTTGGTTAGAGAGACTACCGAGAAGGTTAAGATGATCGAGAGAGAAGATGAGGGTGTCACAAAGCGCATGTAAGAGTTACCATGACAAGAGAAGGAAGGATTTAGAATTTCAAGCCTACGACCATGTATTCCTTAGAGTCACCCCGTGGATCGAGTTGACGAGCTCTAAGGTCCAAGAAACTATCACCTCGTTTCATTGGACCCTATCAAATCTTGGAGAGAGTTGGGAAGGTGGCATACCGAATTGCATTGCCACCCAATCATCAAATTTGCACGATGTGTTCCATGTATCTCACCGAGGAAGTATGTTCTGACCGTCCCCATGTCATTCAAATGGATGATGTGCAAGTGAGAGACGACCTCACTTTGTGGAGACAATGCCAATCGAAATTGAAGACCGAGAAGTAAAGACTCTTGGGGAAAGGAAATCAAGTTAGTGAAGGTGATTTGGGTAGGAGCTGGCTGGTGAGCATGCTACTTGGGAGCTAGAGAGCAAGATGAAGGAGGCCTATTCCGAAATTTGTTTGATTAAGGTAAGATTCCGAGGACGTAATCTCCTAAGTAGGGAGAGTTGTAACACCCCAAAATAATTCAATTAATTAACTTAGTTGAGTTATTAAGGGTTTGCAACATTTTACTCTTAAGTCAAGTAATTCATTAAGTAAAAGCTAAGCATGTGTTACTATTTTAGGAAATGTCAAAGTAGGTAAAGGGTGTGGGTAGTAGCAAGCCCACGGCCTAAATAAGGCCAAGGCCCATTTAAGTCCATTGGGACATATTAAATGGTACCTTCAAGGAGACATCCCATTCAGTTCAAAAATATATAGTTAAGTTTCTAAATTGAGGGAAGTAGAGAGAGAAGAGAACCAAGAGAGAAGGAATAGAACTTGAGCGTGGAGAGTTCAAGCTAGGAGAGGAGAGAGAGAGCTTGTTCTTTGTGGTTTGTTGGAGAGTGAAGGTTTCTCATCTCTTCTCGAATCATTAAGGTTAGGGGTCTTTTAATCCTTGTAATTTTCTGTGTTTGATAGTGTTTTGGTGTGAGTGGTTTTTGATCACCTTGCATGTGTGTTTTATGTGTTGTTCATGATGTATCTTTCTTTGTGTTTTGCTCCTTGCTTTGAGATTTGTGGTGAGATACGACGGTGATCGGTTGGGAAAGAGAGAGGAGTGTAACTCTCTCTGCTGCAGTGGTACGGAGTGAGCTTTGCATGGTGAGGCATCAAAGTGTAAATCAGTGTAGTGTGAAGAAATGAGCTTGCATGTAGAGTTAAGGAGAGGATCGGAGCAAATGGAGTGAGTATCCAAGTGAACATGCGTGAAGTGAGCTGGAAATGAGCTTGCATGTTGAGTTTAAGTGAAGAAACAGAGTAAAAGAAGTAAAAGGGGAGTTAAGCGCCTTATTACGCGCGTGGCCGAAATACCTTAAGCCTAGAGTGAGAGAAACCGAGCTTGAGGGAAGTCAACGCTTAGAGTGTCTTAGTATTGAGGGTCTGTTGGTGAGTTTGAGGGAGAGTATGTGTCTAAACACCATTAACGAGGGGTAGGGACGCATAAACCGGAGTGTAGATGTCTCGCGCTTAGGTTACCGAGGGTGTGAGGTCCTCAAAGCCGAGGTAGCGTCCACCGAGGTGAACGCCCAAGTGCCTAAGAGTAGGTGGAACCGAACCATGGGATACTGAGGAGTGAATTTCCCATGACTTAGATGATTTTGGTGTAAGGAGTGCGTAACTGGTGAGCGCGTTACGAGCTGAGGGTTTAGGTGTGGTTAGCCGAGGTACACACATAGTGTGCCGAGGTGATGTTGCGTGGTTAGCCGAGGTACACATATAGTGTGTCGAGGTGAGGTTAGGCGCCAATGTTATCTAACACATTGTGGGACGCTACTGGGAGTGCTACTTTAGCACCAATGTGCATAAGTAAGGGAGCGATTAAGTCCATTTTGGTCCTTAGGTGACATTTTGTTCCCTAAGTGTCGTTGTGGTCCTCGGTGTGACAAGTAGTCCACCATGGATTGCCGAGGTGGCTGAGAAGTCGGTTGTAGGTCCTAAGGTGATTCTACCGGTGTTGTAGGGTCGACCTTAGCACTGTGTTGATGTCCAGGTGGTGTAGACGTCAGTGTGAGGGACGGAGTAACGACGGAGTAGAACGACGGAGTAACGACGGTGAACGACGGTGTAAACATTCACATACGTTATGATTGATTTGTGTGTGATTGTATTTGTCATGAAGTCACATGTTCATGTGCATATTACGACGGAGGAGGTCTCGGCCTCGGATATGGTAGGACTTCGGTCTCCATATCAAATAACGACGGAGTTAACGACGGAGATGCCGACGGGCTAAATGACGACGGTGGAGGTACCTCATTGCATAATGCCCTGTGGATGGGTTGCATACATGCATACATTACATGAATTGTTGTGTTTGAGCTGGTTGATAATTGTTGTGTTTATGTGGACTATCGGTGAGTGATCGTAATTCTTTGAACCGAGGTGTTTTAGTGCTATCTCTATCCTTAAGCTTTCTTCACATTATATTACTTGTGTTAAGAGACTCACCCTAGCTGCTTATTGTTGCCTGCTCTCGTGGCAACTTGCAGGTACTCATGAGTGATAGTTGTGCCTAGTTGATGTTGGTTGAGTCTGCTCTGGTCGTGTAACACTGGGTTGGGGCCGAGTAGATTATTTTGTACTCTTTATACTGATCTTGTGTATATTTTGCTAGATAGTCTTTTGGAACTAAAACTATCATATTTGTATAACTATTACTATGTACAATGACTTGTTGTGTTACTGGCCGAGGTGCCTTATATGATGGGCTGAGACCCTTTTTGCTGTGGTGATGCGCATGACTGCATGCTTGTATAATGCTGTGAAACTGTTTTGAACTTAATTGATTTTCTGTTTTCCTTTTAATCACCAAATCTAGCACTCCTTTGAGTGGAATTCTGAAACTCTGATTTTAATTTTAGTAGACCGAATTGATTAAGATAAGGGGGTGTTACAAGTCTGAATAATCATAGTTGTGTGAAGGGGAACGGCGAGTCTGATCCATGGTTAAAGGGCATGATCTTGAGTTGAGCCATTTGGGTATATGGTGCACGTAAGTACATATTAGTTATTTGTAAAACTTATTCCTAAATATTTTTAGTTATAGTTATTGAACATCTTGTTTTAATATTTTAGGTATTTGCATCGCGAATGTATAGCAAGGGAGATTAGTCATGTGTATGGACTTTTATATCCATACAAAGTTTGTGGTAATGTTGGCTACAAACCAGAGACCATGCAAGCATATAAAGTGTATCCATTCTTTGTCTGATTCTGATTTAATTATTGTTGTCTAATTCTGCAGCAAACATTGGCAATTGTTTGTCATTTGTACTACTTCTAATACAGTTGTTTGGATGTGTTCGCTTCACAATCCTCCATCCGTGGAATTGGTTGAAATAGTTAACAAGTATGTTGTCTTTTATTAATGGTCATAATTCGTGATTTAAAATACTTTACACTTATAGCTTCATCGCTTATAATATTACCACAAAGTGCTATGAATGTATACTCATCGGGAGAAAGGGCTTAGGAAACCAAAGCCTCAATGGGTGACACCTAAAGTAAGTATTTGCTTTGACAATTCCTATTTAAAATGGCTGAGAAAATTGTATGTTTGGACTTGTGTGCTAGGAATTGCTTATCTGGGATTAATGTTGTCGTTGATTTTCCCTGCCCTCATTTACAATTAGTTGTCCATTTTTCTAAATTGATTTAGTTCTTATGTTTTTCATGTGAATTAGCTAGTAACTATTTTGCATCTCATAGATAGTTAGAAAAGAATTGAGAGGTGGACTTAATATTGGAACTATAAGAGTTGAACTTGTGACTTAAATCACGAAAGGATGTAAACTTCACTAGTGCAAAAATGACTTTAGACAGCACCATTTAGTATCGGTTGTTTAAACAGCCGATACTAAATGTAGGCGCGGTGGCAATTTTGAAATTAAATTGAAGTTTTCAATTTTCACGCTTACATTTAGTATCGGTTGTTTAAACAACCGATACTAAATGTGTGTCTCTAACACATTTAGTATCGGGTTATTAGTCAACCGATACTAAATGTGTGTCTCAAACACATTTAGTATCGGTTGTTTTTACACCCGATACTAAAGATTCCTTTATTTTTCCTATTTCTCCTTCGGACACGATCTCTCGCGCTCTCATCTCTCTTCTCTGAACCTTCTCGCTCAACTCTCTCTCTGCAACCGATCATTTCTCACTATCCTTTCCTCTTCTTTCTTTATCCTCTACTTTTCCATCATTTCTCGATTCGCCCTCCTCTTCTTCTTCGATGGCGTACTTCAAGTCGTAGCACTCGCCGTGCGTTGCGATGTCTAATTTTCCATTTCCGATTTTCAAATTCTCAAACCTTTTAGGGTTTTGGTGAAATGGAAACTCGAATTGGGAACAAATTCCGCCTCGCGAATCCTCTTCTCTTCCTCACACAAACCCTTCCTCACGCGAATCCTCTTCTCTTTCTCGCACAAACCCTAGTTCCTCTCTTCCTCACAAGAACACAAATTATTTCGAAGGATCTCACATTGAAAAGATATTCGCTTCCTCACCGTAACGCTTGAATCCGTCTTCAAGCTTCTATCACTTGAAACTTGCTTGTTCGTAAATCTTAGAAACATTGTTCGAATCGTAAAGCTTCTGTCCAGAAATCTTCAAGCTTCGCGTGAGTGGTAAGCATCTTCGCTCCCTCTTCCTCTCCCTTCGTTTCTTTTCTCACTCTCGCTTGAAACCCTAAGTTTTGCGGCTCTGTCGAGAGCTTCTTAGTCCGGAGAGCTTCTAACCTAAAGTGTGTTTTACATAGAAATAGACCTTCTTCATGTACATTTAGTCATGAGAAATTCTCACTCGCAGTTGCAGCTCAAATCCTCCCTACTCTCATAGCTCGGTGAGTATTGTATCGATTCAATCTTTATACTGTGTTAAATTTTTTATTATTGATGCCCTTTAATGTTGCTCATTAGTTGGGATTGGATGTGCTCATTGTGTCATTTGGATTTTGGGCAGTGATTATATATGTTGCTTCTGCAATCTGTTTTCTTATGATTGAGTCTTAGTAATCCCCTTTTTTATTTATTATATTTATGCCCATTTCAACAAAAAAACTTACAGTGATTCTATATTTTGGACAGTGTTTTATATTTATGCCCATTTCAATTCATATTGTTTCTTTGTAATCCCCGTTTTTTTTTTCTGCACATTGATTTATTTGATCTGATATTTTACTTAGCCTTCTTCATGGATGGTTGGCGAGGAACAGTTGCTACCACGAGTATTTTCACAGTTGCAGCAGTTACAGATTGGCTTGATGGCTATATTGCTCGCAAGGTGCCTACTCTTAATTATTTAAACCCCTTCTGTTCCCTCACCATAAGCTTTATGGCAATATTTCCAATCTTCCATTTAACACATTTATTTAGTGTCATTAAATTAAAGAGTTTTCTCTTATATACTTGCAATGCAGATGAAACTAAAATCTATATTTGGTGCTTTTTTAGATCCAGTAGCTGACAAGACAAGGTACTTTTCCTTAGCTTTTTCTTTTTGAATTACAGGTTTCTTCTCTCAGTAATATGTGAATTTAATTAGTACTGAAACTGATTGTAGCTTATGGTTGCTGCTACATTGTTCTTATTATGTACTAGACCTGTGATTATACCTTCAATCACCATAATTGGTAGAGAGGTAACGCAATTTCAAGGCTTAAATATAATCCTCGTTGGCTCCACTGTGAGTTTTTCGTTTTGTATTCTCTTCTTTTTATGATTTTCCAATGTCGTAATGAAATAGGGTTAGCTTTCGCTTTTTATACAATTGCTAAGTTGATTGACTATCCATTAAGATTCGGAGACAATATTCAGATCCTGCTTCTTTTGATCATAGATGGAACTATGGAAGTTCTTACTGATACTAATCTTACTTTTGAGTATTGTTTCACTGATCTCTTTTCTATCATATTATTCATCTATAATAAGGTGTAAATATTCCAAAAGTCGGGTGGTTTTCAATTGTTTTGAAGACTTGGGTGAATGGTAGGCCTTTGTTGTTATTTTGAATAGATTAATTTGTTCTTTGCTTTACAGCTATAAAAAAATATAGCTTAACATTCATGATTCATCTAATAAACTTACTAAGATATTGACGCCTGTTTAGTTATTCTACCCTAAAGGCATTGAAGTAATGAGTCATTATGTCCGTGGCGCTTTCTTTGGGGGATTTGATGTTTAGACAATGAGAGCATTCCAAGAATTGAGAGATAAAGCAAGGTCATGTCATGTTCAATGCCATAGCCAAAGAATGAAAATTCTTGTGCAGTCCGCAGGATGCTAATCTTTGGAGCAAACTCAACTTCGAAACTTAGTATTGCATCCTCCTCTTTTTCTGAGTACTCTAAATTGTTGTATTCGGATATGCATGTTATTTCTTTGTCATGTCATGGTGTCCAATTTTCTAACCGATTACACTATATAACGAAGACCATAAGGTTGAGAAATTCAATTCACTATTGGCTTATACAAATATTAAAGCAATTTGTTGTGATTTTTATGTTGTATTGTGATTTTCAAGTTGATGCTAAATCTAATAAAGAATTGGAACAGTGGAATGAACCGCTTAGAGATGATGTCGTCAAGCTATGCTAGGAGATCAATTTCAATACATGATTTTTGAGGGTAGTGATAATAATAGTGTTGTTGATGCATATGAACTTAAGGTGATTTTCATTTCAAAGAGTTAAGAATCGAAATATACTAGACTCCCTCCATTTATGAGGAATTCTTATTTTTGTTTCAACAACTTTCAGTCGAGACTTGAAGGGAGGTGAAGCATTTTTCGAGGGTATTGGAACTTGTTCAATCTTTTGAGGAAAAACTCATTATGTTATGATCATCTTGCTTTCGTGACATTTGGGCTATTTCTCTTGTTTACTTCCTTTTGTCACATAACAGCTTTTTGAGTTGCTCAGTTATACTTAGCTTGTTTATTTATTGTGTATTGTGCACTTGATTGCAGATTAATGATTATGGAATTGACTCCATCGCCGTTTTTTTTTGGATAATGAGTTTGATTTTACAAATGAGTTGGTAGAGCATTATGCAAAATTCTTGTTTCAGTTGTTTGTGCCTCTGACTTGATCCAATAATAATAATTACTAATGCTCCATCATATTGTTAGGTGACTATTGACCTTCAAGATCCCATAATAATAATTACTAATAGCAGGACTGCTGACGCATTGCTTGTTAAGAGGACTTATTGCATCAATATGCATAACTATTATATAAGGATCATCACTGTGTTAAAAAAAATGGTTCTCAGTTCACATTTTACCACACACTACTAGTGTGGTAAAATGTGAATTGAGAACCTTTTTTTTTAAGAAAATAGACTTTTAGTATCGGTTATTTAAATAACCGATGCTAAAAGTGACATTTAGTATCGGTTAATTTAAATAACCGATACTAAATGTCATTTCAACATTGTGTTTGTTGCCTCTAAAAATGACATTTAGTATCGGTTTTTAAATAACCGATACTAAAAGTGACATTTAGTATCGGTTATTTAAATAACCGATACTAAATGTCATTTCAACATTGTGTTTGTTGTCTAAAAATGACATTTAGTATCGGTTATTTAAATAACCGATACTAAAAGTGACATTTAGTATCGGTTATTTAAATAACCGATACTAAATGTCATTTCAACATTGTGTTTGTTGTCTAAAAATGACATTTAGTATCGGTTATTTAAATAACCGATACTAAAAGTGACATTTAGTATCGGTTATTTAAATAACCGATACTAAATGTACGTTTTCAAGACATAAAAATCACCAAAAAAACGTCATTTAGTATCGGTTTTTTGAAAATCCGATACTAAAAGTGACATTTAGTATCGGTCGAATTAGTATCGACAGATAACCGATACTAAAAGTGCAAAACAACCGATACAAAAAGCCTTTTCTGCACTAGTGCTTGTTTCTTATGGAAGAGGGAAGAAAGGAAACAAAATTTGTTGATGTTGTTTTTTAACCATGTTCCATTGGCATAGGCAAAATGCCACTTTTATTACTCTGCATCTGATTCATGTTCTTACGATGATTTCTAAGTTTTAAAGCATTTTTCTGACTTGATGATATGTGTATAATTTTTTTTATATTCATTTTTGTTCATCAATGGAGCATTTTAGGTAGCTGGAGTTGTAATTTTGTTGGTTTGTTATTTATAGGTGGCCAAACAAAATGATAGTGTTTCTTGTGGCTATTATGTAATGATAAATATGCTGACTATTGTCTCCGGAACTATCACCAACAATTGGAAAAAGATAATTGACTTTTCAACTTTTAAGACTATTACTAGATAATTATTATTGAGTACGTATTAGATTAACTCATGGTTCTTATTTAACTTTTATTGTTTTAGGTATTCAATTCAACTGATCCGATCTCATCTGAAGAATTGAAGAACATTAGACAAGTTTGGGCTGAATTCTTTCTAAGATTGTATGAGGAGGAGCGTAAGCCAATTGAAAAGGAAGAAAGAAGAAAGAAGAAACTTAAGTGAATGTGTAGTACATTTTGTAATATATTATTAGAATATCAACAATTTATTTACTTGTTTTTTTTGAATCGATGGAACTGTAGTATTAGCGTATATTTTGGTATGAAATCTATCAATTTAACTCTATATATTTAAGTAAAGTAGTTTAATTACCGTGTTTGTATGTGTTCCTTTTGCCTAGTTGAAATTGTATTACTTTAATTACTTTAAAGTATGTGCAGGAAATTATTGTGTAAGTCAATCAAAAAAATAATTAAAACCCAAAAAAAAAAGTACTTTTAAAGTTGGATATTCTTTTTATATAGGCTTATATCCGACTTAAAATAAGACTTTTAAAGTCGGATATCCTTCTTAATCCGACTTTATATGTATTCCAGAGATATCATAACACGTTTCACTAAAACTTTTCAAAATTTTCAGACTTTCTAAGTCCCCTTAATAGAAGTCGGATGCACATCCGACTTTGAATGTCCAAAATATCCGACTTTAAATCCTCTTTTTTTACTAGTGTAATGGTTGTTTAGGGTATCGAAAACTATCAGAGAAAGGGACACTATTGTGAATGAGGACGAGGCCTGAGAGTTTTCTTAAAATTGGACCGAACAACACTTCAACTCTTCAAGTATGGTTCGTAAGGAACTAATTGTGTTGTATTATAGTACTAAATTATGGTTTTTAACCTTAATTTTATTAAAGCGATATAATAAAAATCAAGAATTGAAGTCTAAATTTGAAATAGACACATTCATACATTAATGTGTTTACATAAAGAAATGACCCAAATATTATTAGGGTCTTAAAAATGAATAGAGTAGTAGAAAAGTATACAAACAGCACAGACTTGATATCTAGATTAGGGTCATAAACCTTAATTAGTTACACAAACTACTCTTAGATGACCATAATTCAAATTAAAAGAGCACCAACAACTCTTATTTCTAAGAGTTTTCAATTCCACTCCAAGCTCTCAAGTTAGAGTTTTGGGTATGAAAAAAACTCTATTGAGAGGAGAGAAACACAAGAACCGACAAAGTCGATACTCGTAGTCAGTCAGATTCCCTAAAATAGATTAATCAACATTGGAATAGATAGATATTACACACTAATAAAGATGAAAACAAAACATAAATGTCAATATATCCATTTAGATTTGGAAAAATATCCATTTTAATATTTTATTCCACTTTAATCGTCCTACTCTTCATTAACGAGAAAATTTTTATAAAAAAAAAAAAATAAGTTTTGAAAATATATATTGCAAGTGATATTATAATATTTAAAGTATACCTTTTTACATTTAACTTACCTAGCTGGTATGATTTGAAATTAAAATGGCAAAAAATAAAAATCAATATAAAAATGTGATTTGATTAAACACAAATGTCAACATATCCATTTTAAGAATTACAGTCACTAGTGCAGAAAAGACATTTAGCATCGGTTGTTTTAGACATTTAGCATCGGTTATCCCGGGATGAGCTATCCTTATTCTGCCTATTTTGGTCATCACAAGGTCGCTCGCGGGCGCTCCTCGAGATTCAACTGGATAATGAATCTTCAATTGCCATGAAGTCTTGCGCTCTTTGGAGGAAAGCACAGATAACTATCATTTATGATGGTTATGACTTGCTCTTTAAGCTTGATTTTATGTGAATTAACAAGCATGATGTTTGATTTATTTTGTAAATTAAGTTTTTAGGTTAGAAATAATTGTGCGGGCTCGACTTGGATTTAATTGGGAATTTTGATGCCCTTGTGCGTTTAATCTGCGTTTTGTGTAAGTGTTGCGAAGAATAAAGCCATCGCAATTGCAAAATGCGAAAGATGAGACAGAAAGATTGAAGGGACACGTAAATTGAGGCAAGGACAATTGTCGAGCCGAGGAAACACTGAATGGAGTGACCTCATGAGAATCTTCCACAATTGCCCATTACCTAGGAAATGTACCTTCATTAGGTCATTTTTAGGGTTGTGTGCCCAAGACACTATATAAAGAAATTTTGCCTTTTCATTTGTATGCTCTACCGTCAGGAAGGAAGTATAAAGATAGCTTCCCCTCTTTGCGTGCAAGCTCACTACTAAATACCAAATTGATTCATTGCTGAGACTATTGCTGCAAAGATCACCGAGTTACATTTTCTTGGTGGATTCTACTTTGGACTAGCCGGATCAGTCCTCCATTTCTATCCTTGGAGTTCTTCTACTGCTTGTTCTCCTTAGTAGTATACTTTCTTACCTTGAATTTTGTAATATGACTTCTACTCTTTTGCTTAAGTTATTTTCCATATTTTGTAAGCTCAATATGAGCTAAAACTCATAGTTGAGATGTTGGATCTGATGTAGCTAAATTTCTATGTGATTAATGAAGTATGTTCAATGTTATGCATTATATCTTGTGTGTTACAATATTTCCATTTTAGATTAGGATTGGCCGTCTAATCTAAATAGCATTTATAAATTCAGAGATGGTTTGTAAATTTATCTCACAAGGCAATATGGATTGTGTTCATTAAAAGAGATTTTAATGTTCTTTGCTTAAACCCTAGAGATAGGAGGGCAAAGTTGTAACACCCCAATTCTACCCCTTCGTTTATTTGATTATCAGAGTGCGGAATTTAAATCTAATCGTGCGTTGGAGCGTTACACATCGACATTTCAAAACTCAAGCAACGTGCGTTCAATTAGAACTTTCAAAAACTGACAACATCGTTTCCAATTAACGAAAATACGATACGTAGCATGTCATATCATCTCGGCATCATACAATCCATAAAAATCCGACAACATACTAAAAGCAACAGTTTATGAAAGTAAGACAACTATTCGACTAATGTTCGTTTCCCCCAGGTGCTACGTATCAGAGCAAACGACACTGACTCGAAAGGGGATGAAGGAAGAGAAGTCTTTCACTAGCGTGTACCTGCACGTTACCACGAAGGGTAACGTTCAACAGTATAGGGTGAGTCTTTTAACAACATAAAGGCATATATGAAAGATAGCATATTAGAGAACAGACATCTATAACTACCATATCACATCAACATCACATTACAACCATCACCGAAAAAAAAACATCAACAAGTCACAACATAGGGCACAAAGGCAAATAACCTCATCATCGTTTATGTATATGCATGAAAATGCAACCCACGTCGCCGGGCATATGGATGAGGTACCATCGTCGTAAAAATAGCCTCTCGGGCACAACGTCGCTTTGAGCATAGCTCCAAGACCGCAACCTACATCGTCGCAATAATGCATCTGGCATGCATGAGACACTATGTAGAGCACCTCGGCAAACAATCAACAACAACAAATGTCATACATCATGACACGACAACATCTTTGGCATCATTATTCGTCGCAACATCATCATCAATTAGGTGGTCTTACTCGACCCATCAAAATCATCAACATCGCCATTTTTAGTTCGTCATATTCTACACACCTACACTGCACTTCGACACACATACACTGCACTTCGACACACATACACTGCACTTCGGCACACATACACTGCACTTCGACACACATTCACTGCACTTCGACACCCATATACTCTGCACTTCGACACACATACACTACACTTCGACACACATTCACTGCACTTCGACACACATATGCTACACTTCGTCACCCATATACTCTGCACTTCGACAAACATACACTGCACTTCGGCACACATACTCTGCACTTTGACACACATACGCTACACTTCGTCACACATATACTCTTCACTTCGACACACATACACTGCACTTCGGCACACATACCCTACACTTCGACACAGGCGCACTGGGCAGCACACAATGGCGCCCAGATTTCGACACGCCTCAAAATTCGATGGCGCCCAGAATTCGACTGGCGCCCAGAATTCGACTCACAGTCTCCTTTCTCTCTTTCTCTTGGTTTTTCCCATGATCAACTCACCAAAACACTAAGTACAAACACTCACAAATCATCAATTAACATCAATTGCAATCTCTATGATCAATCACTAACATCATCAAAAACAACATATATATATTCATGATTCGTCAAACAATCACCAAAAACGAAATCAAGAAGCAACACATATATTCATAAATCATTCAAATCTATTGTCAAACACATTCTAGGCATTATAGAGACTACCCTCCCATATACAATCCATCATATAACCCTTTATATTATGAGACTCCCCTTACCTTAAAGATTGATGAAGAAGAGAACCTTTCAATCACAACACAAGAAAACGCAGCAACAAGCCGAGCTCCTTCCTTCTCCTTCAACTCGCGAAATCCTCTTCTTCTCTCCTCTCTCCCACGGCGCCGATTTCTTTCTTTCTTCTCTTCTTCTTCTCTTTTTCCTTCTAAAATGAAATAAGACTACTAAACCTAGCCTTATATATATATTGGGCTCAAGTGGCTTGGGCCCTTTTTACCACCTACTTAGATACTAACACCACCCCCTAATTTAATAAAACACCATATTATTATTTTAATATAATTATAAGTGATAAAATACCTAAATAATTTAATTACATATTAATTAAATTATTTGGGGCGTTACAAAAGTCCGTAAGGTGAACACTGTCGGTGCCCTAGCAGCCTAGGAGGTACTCCTTTAGGGTTTAGAGATAAACTCTTGCGAGGAAAACCTAGTGTGAAGTATTAGAGAAAATATGTCTTATTGCTGCAGCAACTAATGCTGCAGCATTGAATGTACCCTTAATTGCATCTTAATGAAGCTACTAAAGTGAATGCATCTCAGCTTGTTCTCATCACTAATTTCCATTACCCTTTTACTTTTAACATTGTTTATGTTACCCCAAATTTGTGTGTCATTAACTTTCCTCACTAACTTGTTAGCCAAATTAAACTATCATCCTCGTGGGAACGATCTCACTTACATTATATTACTTGTTTGGACAGTGTACACTTGCACTACCACGTTTTCTTACAACAAGCACTTAAGTCGGTCGGCTGCTCAACCCTTGTCTTGAACAAAACAAGTCGGGCCTAAGTCCGCTTTATACATTTCAACTTATCCTTGTCTTCTAATCCTAAGACAGTACTGCCTCCCTGTTGAATCGGTCCACGTATACTCTTAAGGTCTCATTCTCTACTTGAACGATTGCGTCCAAGACTTCCTTTGGCCAGTCTTGGCATCTGTTGGCCGTGTAATGCGCTGAGAAAACCCTTACCAGCTCGTCCCAAGAAAAAATGGTGTTTGGCCTAAGGGTGTCCCACCATTCCAGGGCACGATCCTCAAGAGATAGCGGGAATAGTTTGTACTTCATTATCTCGTTCACATTCCTATATCAGCAGACATTATTAAAGTATTTTATTTGCTTGTTCGGGTCACCGAGGCCAGTGTATATTTTCATAGGAGGAGGCTTTTTCAACTCCCTAAGAATAGGATATCGATCGATCTCCCTAGTGAAGGGGTCTTCTCCCCCCAAGTCTTGATATTTGGGAAGCGTTTGGTACACAGGTGGGGGTAGCACGTAGCCGGTCAGCCAAGGCTTCATGGCCGCTCTGAAGGGTTCCTCCTAGGTCGTTCGCGGTACCTAGGGTCATGACGTGATTCCTCAGGGGGCTGCAATGCATATCCGAGATCCACAAACTCGTTGTAGGGGTCCCAAGACTGGCTTCTTGATCGGTGTCAGGATCTAGATGATTCACAAAAAGAGTACCTCGTGGGTGAGTAAACCGATTCAGGATTGTAGGTCGAGTCTTTCGAGTCGGGTATGTAGACTAGAGGCGGCGAGAGGTCGTGACGCCCACCCCTTTAAGGGGGAGATCTGTGCACTTGGTTCCTACGTGGAGGAGACCAGTGCGAAGCGCTCCTGCGAGGAGGACTCTGATGGGTAAAGTTCCTACGGGGAGGCGTCCTATGTCTTCGTGGGGGCGGTCTTGCACCCTGAGGTCGTGGAGGATTCCGTGGCCAAAGGACCGCTCGCGGGCGGGCCGACGGCTCACCTTGTTCATATTGGGCCGACGGACCAGTACCCATGAAATCACAATCTTCTTTGATTTTCAAGGATCTTGGCTTCAATTATGAGATCAAGAGATTTTTTCCTACAGGTCCAAACCCAGCATTATCACCCGACCCACCTATTGTGGCAAGTTCAAAGGAATACAATTTTAATAATGAGATTAAGAGATCGGTTCCTACGGGTCCAAACCCAGCATCATCACCTGACCCAGTACCTGTTGTGGCAAGTTCAGAAGAATATGGTTTTAATCTTGTGGTTAAGAGTCGTGTTCCTTTTGGTTCAAACCCAACACAGTTACCTGATCCAGTACCTAGAATGGTGTCATACCCCAATTTTGTCCGGCTTAGGTCAAAACCCTAATTTTCCCCAAAAAACGAATAACCAGAGGAGTAAAGAGCATCATGCATTGCATTTAGGTTTCTAAAAGTCATTTCAAAGCTTCTAAAATCGTTTTTGGAGTGGGAATGCACTTTCTAGGCAAATTAGGACTTTTTAGAGTAAAGGGCATTTTGGTCATTTTTCACAACAGGATGATTTTTCTCGTTAAAAATGTGCATCCACGAAAAGTACATTTCATTCCACCCAAAATAATTTTTGTACAATTTTTGGAGAGAAATTCCTAGTCCAAAATAATTAAACATGCATTTTTCCTATTTTTAGTACATAAAAAATGCCAAAAGACCATTAAAAATTCCCCAATTATTAAGTGACAATTTTGGTTGTCTAGAGTAATTAGGGAGGTTATTTCATGGTGTCCAAAAATATGTAACATGTTTTCAATTGGTGCATTTTCATTTTGCATGCCCAAAAGATTCAAAATTCAAAAATCAAAAAGAGAAAGTGTCTTCAATAAGACAAAATAACAAAAATAAGCATTTTTTTTATTTTTTCCTCCATGATCAGCTGATCATCTTAGGGAATAAATAAACATTTTTTTATTTATTCCCTAAGATTTGATTTGATCCTATCCTCAATTTTGCCCATTTTGGTAAATTATTCCACACACTTACACTAACCTCTTCACCAAAAAATATCATCTTTCCCTTTTAATAACATTCCCTCACCAAAATACCCTTAACCCTATCTTACAAGAGTCACCATTCCCAAATTAGATTTTTGTTCACAAATTTTCCCTTCTTTTTTTTCTTTTATGCGCCACCTTCACTCCTCCCTCTCACATACTTGTGTTTTCTAAATACCCTTAATCCATATGACTAAAAATCCTAGCCATCCATTCAAAATTAAAATCCAATCCTAGAGCCCAATCAAAATAAAAGGACCTAAATACCCTAAAACCTCAAAAACTCCTATAAATACCTCACACATTCCCTCTTCACCAATCTTTGGCTATTACTCTCACCTTCAAGAAAAACCAAGCATAAGACCTCTCCTCCTTCTCTCTAGGCCGAACCCCCTCCCTCCTTCTCCTCCATTCTCTTTTCAAGTTTCATCCACCAAATCACCTCAAATCCATTCCACATTCACATATCCTCTTCTTTTCATCTTTGATTCCATTTTTACATCACCAAGGAGCTTGCTTTCTTCAAGTTTGCGTGACATTTGTTGGTGTTTTGGTCTTGATTCTTCATTTTCCTTCTCTTGTGTAGTTTTGATCTTGAGGTAAACATCTTGTCTCTTGCATTTTAACTATTAGCATGTGAATCTCCATTCCACTCCTCTTTCCTCTCTAAGAGACTTAGAGGGTTCATTTCAAACACTATGTCAAGGACATTGGGAGCCTTGGGTGTTTGAAGTGAACCCTTGGCCTTGATGAGAGGGTTCTTGTGTTTTCAACCATGTTTTTGCATTTTTCACACTCCTTTTGTCACTTTTGCATGAATAAAGAATTTTCACATGATATATGCATCCTATTGTTCATGTCATAAGTGTGAGGGTTCGGTTTTAGGCCTTAAAAGTTAGGGTTTTTATTTGCCTTCCTTTTACTCTTTGATTTTTGTGTAAACCAAATGCTTGATGTGCTAGTTATGATTTTTAGCATGAAATAATGTGTTGTTTGGGCTCATGTATGGTTTCGGCCATAGAGGCCATTTTAGGGTTCATCTTAATGCTTAAAATGTGTGTTTGATCTTGTGTAGAAATGTGTAAATGTGTTAATATGTTTTTAACCTTTTCACTACTCATTCATGTTTACCTTACCACTCATTAGCATTTTACCAAAAGTAAAAAAACATTTTAACTTTTTACTTTACTATCTCATTAAATAATTACCATTCACCTCATGCATTTTTACTTTACTATTCATTAACTTTTTACTAAGAGTTTTTACTACTTGCCTATTTGCAAAAATACCCCAAAATATTTCCATACTTTGCATTTCATCATTTGTGCCTACATATTCATGCATTCATATATGTCTATATCTCTTGCATTTTCATACTCTCTTAAATGCTCATGCATATATTAATATCATGTCTTGCATTTCATAATTGTATACTCATGCATCCTATAATGCTATGTCTTGTATTTATCATGCATTCATATACTTGCCTAATCATGTATTCAATAATGATATACCTTGCATTCCATAATTGCATACTCTTGCACTCACATGTTTACCTATTCATGTATTCATTTGTTCATAGCAACTTGTAAATACTCTTTATGTTTGCTTTGCTTATGTTCTCATTGTTGCCTCGGTTTTGACTTGGAGAAAGATTTGTAATGTTCTACTTCTTTTCAAACCCAACTTTAAATGTTTTCTAATAAAAACCCTAAGGCGTTTTTCTAAACAAATCATTAGCCATCACTCGAAGTCATTGCTTGTTTGATCGCTAATGAGGAGTTATTAGTAGTAGTCACTCGAAGCCTATGCTTGTTTGACTATTATGAAGGCTCCCACACATTAATTAAACAACAAAAACCAATTCAACTCTTCCAAAATAACATGAGCTATTAGTGACAATTATCACTAAGGTTTTCCACCTCTTTCAAAACATTTTCAAAAAAGAATAATGCAACGTTATCGCTTGTAATCACTCGAAGCCATTGCTTGTTTGATTACCGGCGCCAACCCTCTTTTCTTTCGAGTTAATACCGAATGCCACTCGAAGCCTTTGCTTGTTTGGTGTTCGCGAACACTCGAGTCTTATTTCAAAAACTCCAAAACTTAATCTCCTAAGCCGTTTTCAGACGCAAAAAAAAGCAAGAACTACGTAGCTTTGATCCCTCAGCCAGTGAGGGTACGTAGGACCGGGTTCATGTCCCGTCAAGCATATCTTTCAAAAAACCCACAAAAAAAAGCAAGAACTACGTAGCTTTGATCCCTCAGCCAGTGAGGATACGTAGGACCGGGTTCATGTCCCGTCAAAAACACTTTTCAAAAAAATCTTTGTTTTGTTCCGCTTTTCAAAAATACCAAAAACATTTCTGTTTCCCATTTTCAATAAAGCGATTTCTCAAAACAAAAGAAAATAAATAGAACAATGTATTTCAAATCAAACACTTCAAAACCACATCAAATTAATGGTTCCCTTTCGGTAGAAAGGGCGCGTGGGGTGCTAATACCTTCCCCATGCGCAACCGACCCCCGAACCTACATCTCTAAGTTTTTGAAAGACCACCCGTTTTCCAAAAAGGTTTTTTCAATGTTTTCCTAAAAATAAATATTGGTGGCGGCTCTACTATTTTCAACGTTGTCAAACTGAAAAGTCCCAAACCGGATTTTTCGGGGCGCAACAAATGGTAAAATCAAAAAAACATGGTTATGATCATGAGATTAAGAGACTTGTTCCTACAGGTCCAAATCCAGCAGAATCTCCTGATCCAACACCCATTTCGGAAAGGTCAAAGGATTATGATCTAAACTATTAGATCAAAAGACTTGTTTCTAGAGGCACAAACACGACTATGGAACATTCTTTTGTGAATTTCCATTCATAATGCTTCATTTAAAGGCTTATAGTTTATGCAATAAATACAAATGTACTTCTCTAAATAAATAGTAAATTGTTCTTATGCCTAGACTATCAATCAAAAGTACTGTCGTGCACCATTTGGTTATAATTTAAGGTGTTTTTCCATTCATACAAACATACATAACTATATAAATATAAAATCTTATGCTAGTTAGCTCAAAAACATTTGAATAAGGATTTTAAGGTTAAATATTTTATTTGCGCAGCTTGGGATGTAAAATACTATATACTCATCATCTACCAAAAAGATCATCCCCTAAATATTTAATTAAATGTACCTTACTATCTTATTATTTGATTATAAAACTTGTATAACAATATAGTTAATAATGGTTGTTTAGGGTATCGAAAACTATCAGAGAAAGGGACACTATTGTGAATGAGGATGAGGCCTGAGAGTTTTCTTAAAATTGGACCGAACAACACTTCAACTCTTCAAGTATGGTTCGTAAGGAACTAATTGTGTTGTATTATAGTACTAAATTATGGTTTTTAACCTTAATTTTATTAAAGCGATATAAAAATCACGAATTGAAGTCTAAATTTGAAATAGACACATTCATACATTAATGTGTTTACATAAAGAAATGACCCAAATATTATTAGGGTCTTAAAAATGAATAGATTAGTAGAAAAGTATACAAACAGGACAGACTTGATATCTAGATTAGGGTCATAAACCTTAATTAGTTACACAAACTACTCTTAGATGACCATAATTCAAATTAAAAGAGCACCAACAACTCTTATTTCTAAGAGTTTTCAATTCCACTCCAAGCTCTCAAGATAGAGTTTTGGGTATGAAAAAAACTCTATTGAGAGGAGAGAAACACAAGAACCGACAAAGTCGATACTCGTAGTCAGTCAGATTCCCTAAAATAGATTAATCAACATTGGAATAGATAGATATTACACACTAATAAAGATGAAAAAAAACATAAATGTGAATATATCCATTTAGATTTGGAAAAATATCCATTTTAATATTTTATTCCACTTTAATCGTCCTACTCTTCATTAACGAGAGAATTTTTATAAAAAAAAATAAGTTTTGAAAATATTGCAAGTGATCTTATAATATTTAAAGTATAGCTTTTTACATTTAACTTACCTAGCTTGTATGATTTGAAATTAAAATGGCAAAAAAGAAAAATCATTATAAAAATGTGATTTGATTAAACACAAATGTCAACATATCCATTTTAAGAATTACAGTCACTAGTGCAGAAAAGACATTTAATTAGCATCAGTTGTTTTGGACATTTAGCATCGGTTATCTCGGGATGAGCTATCCTTATTCTGCCTATTTTGGTCATCACAAGGTCGCTCGCGGGCGCTCCTCGAGATTCAACTGGATAATGAATCTTCAATTGCCATGAAGTCTTGCGCTCTTTGGAGGAAAGCACAGATTACTATCATTTATGATGGTTATTACTTGCTCTTTAAGCTTGATTTTATGTGAATTAACAAGCATGATGTTTGATTTCTTTTGTAAATTAAGTGTTTAGGTTAGAAATAATTGTGCGGGCCTAACTTGGATTTAATTGGGCATTTTGATGCCCTTGTGCGTTTAACTGCGTTTTGTGTAAGTGCTGCAGCAACAGGTGCCATCGCAATTGCAAAATGCGAAAGATGAGAGAGAAAGAAGGGACACAGAAATTGAGGCAAGGACAATTGTCAGAGCCGAGGAAACACGGAATGGAGTTACCTCATGAGAATCTTCCACGATTGCCCTTTACCTAGGGAAATGTACCTTCATTAGGTCATTTTTAGGGTTGTGTGCCCAAGACACTATATAGAAATTTTGCCTTTTCATTTGTATGCTCTACCGTCAGGAAGGAAGTATAAAGATAGCTTCCCCTCTTTGCGTGCAAGCTCACTACTAAATACCAAATTGATTCATTGCTGAGACTATTGCTGCAGCATCACTGGAGTTACATTTTCTTGGTGGATTCTACTTTGGACGAGCTGGATCAGTCCTCCATTTCTATAGTTGGAGTTCTTCTACTGTTCTCCCTTAGTAGTATACATTCTTACCTTGAATTTTGTAATATGACTTCTACTCTTTTGTTTAAGTTATTTGTTGAGGCTCCCTAGTAATGTTTTGATGTTCAACAAACCTCAAGGATGAGAAGCTTAAGGTTTTGATCATATGTATTACTAATGCTCTTGTTGAGTGATTATAAGAACAGAACTTCAAATCATTCTCAACAAGATATCTGCTTATGAGAAGCATCAATTCTAAGAGAAAACAGAAAAGAAACATTGCCTACAATACTACTAGAAAGGAAGCTTTTAAAGCATAAAGGATTGAAGTCAAGATCCACTTGGAAATCATGGAAGAATTCTGCTTGAGAAGACTCCTCTTGTGAAAAGGCAATATGAGAAGAATATCTAAGAATATCAAACATGAGAAAAGTCATGACAAAGAAAATTGAAGAAGATGGAATGCAATATCAAGCTAAGAAGAGTCATGATCCCAAGAAGGGTCGTGATCATATGAATCATGTTAAGAAGAGTCATGGACCTGAGAAGGGTCATGACAAGAAGAGTCATCATCCTTAAAGTACTGCATCAACATGAGAAGATTCATCTTGAGATGCATCATCTTCAACTTAACAAGTCATGAGAAGAGTCACAGTGAGAAGGGTCACTGTGAGAAGGGTGATGACAACTGTGTTCTGCAGTGCTGAAAATGACAGCACAGGAGCGTCTTTCCAACGGCTCCAAACGGCTAGCTGTTGATGCAATGGCTCTATTTCTTGGACCAGGAGTTAAAGGGCTATAACAACACCTCTGGTCTTCATTGATCTTCAAGAGAGTGAATTAAACTTTAAGCTATCAACCTTCTCACACATTCAAGTTTTCTCTCTTCCATACTCAGCTACTTTTAAACTAGAAGGGATTCATCTCTCTCTGAGTATGTATTAAGTCTTGTGTTGTAAATCATTCATGTATATCCTATTTATGTCAACCAAGCTCTAAGTATCGATTATGTTATTAGAATTATTTATACTTTTTCTTCTTATTATTTATGAATGTTCAATCTCAATGACTTTATTATGTTCCTTTTTAATTTTATAATCTTATTATTTAATTTTTATTCATGGGAACTTCAGCCACATTAACAATCGCACCCCACATCATATTCTTTCAACTTTACATAGGCGCTTCTATTTTATTAGTGGTTTTCATCCTACCCTATATGATACCCACATGTTTCACTTTCTATTTGTGTTATCCTCTTTATTTTGATCGTGTATATTTTTCCATAAAAAAGTATTAAAAGTATATTTAAATTGGTGTTTATATTTTTATATTTCTTTTACTTCTGAGTACCTGTTGCAGCATTTACTCCCGGGGGAATTTCAACGATGTCATTTACAATAGAACCCTATGCTTCACTTTCTAATTGTGTTGTCTTCTTTTCTTTCTAATTACGGGTTAAGTTTTTATATTTACATTTGATGAATATGGATTATGTTATTAAAGTTCTTTAGACTTTTTCTTCTTAATATCTATGGATGATCAATTTCAATGTCTTTGGTAATGTTCATTTTTACTGTAAAACTTTCTTATTTGATTTATAGTCATAATTTAATTTTTATTCCATATTATCAGACATATATTTTACAAACCAACATTGTTGGCTAGGAGGCACAACCTACTCTGGGACACAAGTGTCAACCTGATGCTCTCAAACTCGATTCCCACATTAAACAAACTCGGTGTTGGCCAGTGCGGAATTTACTTCTAAGTACAAGCGAATATTAGTCTTTTGATATATATGGATTTTGTGTTGTCTTCTTTATTTCATAAATATAGCGCAATCACATGCAACTTTGTGCATCGCATGCGGTCATAAGACTAAATAGTATATATATATATATATATATATATATATATATATATATATATATATATATATATATATATATATATATATAGCATTTATATTTTTTTGTTGTGTATTTTGTGTCTCTAGAGCAATATTTTTGTTTATTGGTTGGCGCAAGTTGTTTAGAATTAATTATATTGTTAGTATTTTCTAATTTTTTTATTAAACTCATGAGACAGGTAAATAAAAAATATTACAAAAATATTTATATTTTCAATTAGGTTACTATTTTTCCATAAAAAATTAGGTAGTTATCTTATCCAAAAAAATTTAGTAAATTGATAATTTAAAATGACAATGATCCAGAATTTTTGCAAATTTCACAAAAAGAGAGATCATTATTACTTTTTATTCATGTTAGTCGAGCTAACAAGCTCAACTGAGCTGCTTGCGAGCTTGAGTAAACAGAAAAGATTCATGTCGAGCTCGAGTCAGGCTACGGGTTGAGCCGATTCTTATCGACTCAAGCCTAGTGATCGTACCTGACCAATAGAGGTTAAGTCGCTGCTGCTTTGCTGGCCGGTTGCTGTGAATAGGTTTGGACCGGTCTTGAATGCCCTCGGGCGGTACCTGCAAAGACACTCCGACGCTCTAGTCAGAGGTGTGCTAGCGGGCAGGATTTACAAGGTAGAATAATGTACCTGATACCCTCGAGGAATGGGGTATTTATACTCTGCGTGAGTGTGGCGCGACGCCCTGGCCGTTAGCGTGTTTTGCGGAGCACGCCAATCGTGGGCCGTTTTGGGCCTGCCATGGTGAGTTGGGCCGCTGTCCCATATGGCACTCTGTTGAGGTCTGGTTTCCCTAGAATGCTCTTTTGGGCCTATTGACCCACTCAGGAACAGTTTCCCCCCAAGCCTAGGTCGCTTAAGGGCGGGCTAAGGCTTAGATCGTTGCCCCCATGTTAAGTTGTAGGCCGAGTCGTGGTCGCTGCCAATCCCCTTAGACGGCTTACCAAGTCTCTACTTGGATTTTGCTCGCCTTAGGGGGTGCGACCATTCTAAGGTTGCTTCGATTGTGCTCAAACTCGTTGAAGTGCCTTTTGGCAGTTTACCAAGTTCGACTCGGATTGAACTCGTCCTCCGAGGTGCGACCAATCTTAGGCCACTTCGTTTGCACTTAAATTTGTTCAAGTGTTGCCACGCATTGCTTACTGAATTCGTTTCAGAAACAACTCGATCGTGACCTCGATGGGCCGCTATCGTAGCGAACTTGACGCATTTGCGATTCATAAATGACCGACTGCCTATGTTCGACCTAGGCTAAAAGCGATAGCTATGGTCGGTCGCTGCTGGCCGTGCTGGTTAGAGACCATTCGTTGGTCTGTTCGCTGTAGACCCATCGTTGGCCTCCAATTGTTGCAGGCCGCTATATGGCCACGTTCGTTGTAGGGCGTTCGACGTCCTACGCTCGCTGTAGACCATTCGTTGGTCTATTTGTTGTGGGCCTTTCGGCAGCCCACTCTCGTTTTAGGCCGTTCAACGGTTTACGCTCGTAGTAAACCATTTCGTTGGCTTACGTTTGATTGGGCCATTCGATGGCACTCGTTTGGGCCATTCGATGGCACTCGTTGTAGGTCGATCGGTGGCCTTACGGTCGCTCTACCGGTACTCGCATGGTGAGCGACCGGGCATACATTCTTGCATGAAAAATAACTTGCAAAGATTTTAAAGGTCGGGCCTCAGTAAAAAACCCCAGTGGGGAAAAAGAGCTCCCGCTTGATATTTATTCATAGGTTGATAATCTGCCCTGTTATCACGAGGATTGTCTTGTCCTTTAAGCGGCATAGTCTACTCTTCTTTGGGCCGCGCGCGGGAGCCCTTTCTAGCGACCAGTGTCTCTTCGTAGGCCATATGGTCGTTGGCCCTCCTAAGAAATGTGCTGAGGTCCATGTAGTGGTTATGCGTGAACTCTTCTGCAAACCTGTGGTCTGGCCTGATGCCACGCTTAAGATATTTCAGCTTATCCTTGTCTGACAGGTCGCGAATCGTGTCGGCCTCAGAGTTGAAGCGGTCTATGTACTGCCTCAACGATTCATTGTCGCCTTAGACAATCATATCCAAGTGTTCCTCATACCGATATTGGCATCGGTTTGCTGTATAATTTGCCAAAAATATTCTGAGTGGAGGGCTCTCTGTAACACCCAAAATAATTTAATTAACTATTTAATTGAATTATTTAAGTGTTGCATTAATATTGTATATTAAAATATTAATATATAGTTGTATTTTTTTAAAATGAAGGTGGTGGTGTCGGTAATTCTGGGGTGGTAAGGAATGGCCCAAGAGCCCAAGCCCATTGACTTAGGCTCCTATGCGCCAGGGTTTGAGACAAGCGTCTCATTTGTGCAAAAGAAAGAAAGAAAGAAACGTGAGAAGAGAAAGGGAGAAGAGAGAGCGCACAAGAGAAAGAAGGAAATCGCACTAGAGAGAAAAGGAGAGGAAGAGCTGTTGCTGTGGTTACTTTGGGGTTCGTAGAAGGATCATCATCTTCGAAAAACTTAAGGTAAGGGTGGGTCTTACCTTATAATAGGGTTTATAATGGGATGTATGTGGGTTGTAGGATTTCTATTGATCTTGTGATTTTATTGTTGTTTTTGATGTATGATTGAAATGTATGATGAAGTGATGCTTTCTATGTGTTGTGTGTGATTGATTGAGTGTATCTGGATGATTCTGAACAGTGATGTGTTGTGATTGTGAATTTTAAGATTGAAATCGATTCTGGGCTCTATACAGAAGCCAAAAATCGATTTCCTCCTTTAAACATGAGCTAGGAGTCGATTTACCACTTCCAATTTGGAAGCAAGGAATCGATTTCCCACTTCAAATTGAAAGCTAGAAATCGATTTTCCCCTTTAGAACAGAAGCTAGGAATCGATTCCCTCCCTTAGAAATGAAAACAAGAATCGATTCCCTCTTTAAAAATGAAAGCTATGAATCGATTCCTCTTTTGAAAGCCTTAGGTGCTGTTGTAGTTCTGATGGAGCTGTGTTGGTCCTTTATGTGCGGTTTGAGCCCCTGAGTGCTGTCTTGGTCCTTTATGTGCCGTTTGAGTCCCTGAGTGCTGTGTTGGTCCTTTATTTGTTGTTTGAGTCCCTGAGTGCTGTGTTGGTCCTTTATGTGCTGTTTGAGTCCCTGAGTGCTGTGTTGGTCCTTCATGTGCTGTTTGAGTCCCTGAGTGTTGTGTTGGTGAGGGGATTTCCATGGATTTTGTGATTGGGTTGCCAAACACTGTGAGGGGATTTGACTCTATTTGGGTGATTGTGGATAGGTTGACTAAGTCCGCTCATTTTATTCCTATCAACATCACCTATCCGGTGTCGAGGTTGGCTGAGATATACATTCAGGTGATTGTGAGTTGTAGGATTTCTATTGATCTTGTGATTTTATTGTTGTTTTTGATGTATGATTGAAATGTATGATGAAGTGATGCTTTCTATGTGTTGTGTGTGATTGATTGAGTGTATCTGGATGATTCTGAACAGTGATGTGTTGTGATTGTGAATTTTAAGATTGAAATCGATTCTGGGCTCTATACAGAAGCCAGAAATCGATTTCCTCCTTTAAACATGAGCTAGGAATCGATTTACCACTTCCAATTTGGAAGCAAGGAATCGATTTCCCACTTCAAATTGAAAGCTAGAAATCGATTCCTCTTTTGAAAGCCTTAGGTGCTGTTGTAGTTCTGATGGAGCTGTGTTGGTCCTTTATGTGCGGTTTGAGCCCCTGAGTGCTGTCTTGGTCCTTTATGTGCCGTTTGAGTCCCTGAGTGCTGTGTTGGTCCTTTATGTGCTGTTTGAGTCCCTGAGTGCTGTGTTGGTCCTTTATGTGCTGTTTGAGTCCCTGAGTGCTGTGTTGGTCCTTCATGTGCTGTTTGAGTCCCTGAGTGCTGTGTTGGTCCTTTAGGTGCTAGTTTGGTCCTTTAGGTGTTGTTTTGGTCCCTAAGTGATATTTTAGTCCTTAGGTGATGTTTTGGTCTTGAGTGTTGTTAAGGTCCTCTAGTGCTGTTTTGGTCCCCTAGTGGTGTTTAGTCCTTGTGACATATTTTTCTAATGACGAAGTTGATGATGTGTGATTAGATGATGGTGTGAATGACGATGGGTCTAATGACCAAAACTAAAAATGACGATGATGTGAGAGATGATGTTGGTGATGAATTTTAGGCTGCGGTCTTGACGTTATAATTGAAATTGATGATATGTGTGACTTGTTGTGGTGAGAAATTGTGCTTGTGGTGTGTTCATGGAGTCACATGCATACATTCATCGCGCGGCATAACGATACATTTTGTAGGCTGCGGTCTTGACGTTTTATTTTTCTACCGCGATCGCGACGATACATTTTGTAGGCTGCGGTCTTGACGTTTTATTTTTCTGCTGCGGTCGCGACGATACATTTTGTAGGCTGCGGTCTTGACGTTTTATTTTTCGGCTGCGGTCGCGACGTGCCCAAGTGGCTATGAGAAGTGATGATGGTACCACATGCATGATTGCATATCATTGCATTACATCTCATGAATGATAAAAGTTGTGTTAGATGATAACTGATATGACCATGGTCAGCTTTGATAATCAGCGTATGTGTGATCTTTGTGATTGATAGAACTCGTGATCAATATACTCGCTTATTATAAGCCTTATTATGTGGTTTGAGACTCACCCCTTATGTTGTTTATTACCACAGGTAACCATGAGTGAAAGCTCGTTTCCTTCACATCCCGAGTCGGTCTGCTCTGATACGTAGCACCTAGGGGATGGGCTTAGATTCTATTAGTTTTGTTGGTTTCACTGTTGAACTACTTTATTTGAGAATAGTGCATTATTGTGAGACTATGATTTGGTTTTTCTGAGATTTAACTTCATTCCGCTGTGAGATGTATTAGGTTCTATTATGTGAACTATATTAATGAGTTTTGAGGATTCCATTCCCACTTGATAGATGTTACGTATCATTTGATTTAATAGATGATTTGTTTTATTTTGTCGTTGTTTTAAATGAAGTAAGTGTAGCATCTCGTTTGGATGAATAGAAAAATAAATTTTTAAACTCTGATATTTTAATTTAAATTGCCGGGTAGAAATGGGGTGTTACATTAGTGGTATCAGAGCAAAAGTTCGGTCTGTCCGGCCAAGTCTGTCTATCATATTGTTTATGACAATTAGGTGTTCTTGAACTATGACAAGTATGCCCGGATGGTGCTCTGGCATGGCTGAAGGAGATTGAGAGAATTTTCCGGGTAATGGACTGCAATGATGAGCAGAAAGTCAGGTATGGCACGCACACTCTAGCTGAGGAGGCATATGACAGGTGGTTAGAGGTCAGTGAGAGGCTAGGGGCTGCGCATGAGGAGGTTACTTGGGCTGTGTTCTGAAGGGAATTCTTGAGAAAGTATTTTCCGGAGGATGTCAGGGGGAAGAAAGAGCTGGAGTTCCTTGAGCTGAGGCAGGGAAGTATGATCATATAGAGTATGTTTGCCAAGTTCACCGAATCAAGCTAAGTTCTATCCCCATTATCTTTGAGGTTTGGTTCTGAATTCTCAAAGTGCATCAAATTTGAGAATGGGTTGAGAGCTGATATCAAGCAGGCTATTGGGTATCAGAAAATCAGGGTGTTTGCCGATTTGGTTGATCACTGCAGATTTATGAGGAGGACAAAGAATGCTCGCTCTAGAGTCATGAGGACCGTAGGGTAAATTCGCATAGAGGTAAGCCATATGAGGTGTCTGGCGATAGAGGTAAACAGAGGCATCTTTGGTGGTAGCGAGATATCTTTGGTGGTAGTAGTAGGTCCGCTTGATGGTAAGAGGTCCGCCGAGGGCAAGAAGCCAAGTGGGGAGATGCTCCTGCGATATTGTGTGTTTCAAGTGTGCAAGCCAGGGTCACAAGAGCTTTGATTGCAAGACTGGGGGAAGAATGTGCTTCCATTGTGGGAAGGAAGGTCATATGGCATCCGATTGTGATCGCAAGCAGGTGGTGTGTGAGTTCCCTGAAGTGTTCCCTGATGAGATTCCTAGTGTGCCGCTAGAGAGGGAAGTGGAGTTTGGGATTGATCTTGTACCTGGTACTAGGCCTGTGTCTATGGCACCGTACCGGATGTCAGCTTCTGAGTTGTCTGAATTAAAGAAGCAGTTGGAAGAGTTACTTGAGAAGAAATTTGTGAGGCCTAGTGTGTCACCATGGGGAGCTCCGGTATTGTTAGTGAAGAAGAAGGATGGGAGTATGCGTCTTTGTGTGGATTATAGGCAACTGAATAAAGTGACTATCAAGAATAAGTATCCTATTCCGAGGATTGATGATCTGATGGACCAGCTGGTGGGTGCTAAGGTTTTTAGCAAGATTGACTTGAGGTCAGGTTATCATCAGATTAAAGTGAAAGATGAAGACATCCAAAAGACAGCGTTCAGAACGAGGTATGGACATTATGAGTACTCTGTGATGCCGTTTGGTGTCACCAATGCACCAGGGGTGTTTATGGAGTACATGAACCGTATCTTCCATAGCTACTTGGATCGGTTTGTGGTGGTTTTCATAGATGACATTCTGGTGTACTCTAAGTCTGAGGAGGAGCACGCAAAGCACTTGAGATTGGTGCTAGAGGTGTTGCAAGAGAAGACGCTTTATGCTAAATTGTCAAAGTGTGAGTTCTGGCTGAATGAGGTAAGCTTTTTGGGTCACATTATTTCTGGTGATGGTATAGCTGTGGACCCAGCCAAGGTTGATGCAGTGTTGCAGTGGGAGAGCCCAAAGTCTGTGACTGAGATCAGAAGTTTCTTGGGGTTGGCTGGTTACTACAGGAGGTTTATTGAGGGGTTCTCTAAGTTAGCCCTTTCGTTGACCCAATTGACCTGTAAGGGAAGAGCTTTTGTGTGGGATGCAAAGTGTGAAGAGAGCTTCAATGAGTTGAAGAGGAGATTGACAACATCTCCGCAGTTAGTGTTGCTGTCTTTGATCGGCCGTTTGTTGTGTATTGTGATGCTTCCAAGATGGGTTTGGGAGGTGTATTGATGCAGGATGGGAAGGTAGTTGCTTATGCGTCCAGACAGTTGAGGACACATGAGAAGAACTATCCTACTCATGATTTGGAGTTGGCTGCTATTGTATTTGTGTTGACGATTTGGAGGCACTATTTGTATGGCACTAGATTTGAGGTATTCAACGACCACAAGAGTTTGAGATACTTGTTTCATCAGAAGGAGCTGAATATGAGACAGAGGCGTTGGTTAGAGCTGCTGAAGGACTATGATTTTGGCTTGAACTATCATCCCAAGCAAAGCTAATGTCGTGGTGATGCTTTGAGTCGGAAGACTTTACATATGTCACGGCGATGGTGAAGGAGTTGGAGTTGATTGAGCAATTCTGTGATTTGAGCTTGGTTTGTGAGGTAACACCACAGAGTGGTAGACTGGGTATGTTGAGGATTGGTAATGACTTCTTGGTTAGTATCAAAGACGCCCAGAAGTTGGATGTGAAGCTAGTGGATTTGTTGGTGGCAGGTGATCAAGTTGTGGATGGGAATTTCAGGTTGGATTCCCAGGGTGTGCTGAGATTCAGGGACAGGATTTGTGTTCCTGATGATGCTGAGTTGAAGAAAATGATACTGGAGGAGAGCCATAGAAGCAAGTTGAGTATTCATCCAGGTGCTACAAAAATGTATCATGATTTGAAAAGGCTATTCTGGTGGCCTGGTATGAAGAAGGATGTTGCGCAGTTTGTATATGCTTGTTTGACTTGCCAGAAGTCAAAGATTGAGCACCAGAAGCCTGCAGGGCTGATGCAACCTTTAGAGGTTCAAGAATGGAAGTGGGATAGCATTTCCATGGATTTTGTGACTGGGTTGCCAAACACTGTGAGGGGATTTGACTATATTTGGGTGATTGTGGATAGGTTGACTAAGTCCGCTCATTTTATTCATATCAACATCACCTATCCGGTGTCGAGGTTGGCTGAGATATACATTCAGGTGATTGTGAAGCTGCTGATAACTCATATTTATATGAGTTATTTATACCTCTAATCATTAAATTAAGTAAGTTCTCAAGTAATATTAGTATAGTATTTATTGCATTTCTATTAATATTAGGATAGGAAAGGCTAAACACTGCTTTGCTATGAAATTGGCACATTTGGTGCCCTTGTGATTATTTTGATGTATCTTGTGAAGTAGTGCAGTGTTTAGCGCTATAGCGTCTAACGCTATAGCGTCAAGAGGGCGTATGATTGAGCATCTAAAGGAAAAGTGAAATTTTGGCGCCAAGCTCATTAATCCATGTTCCATATATTGTGTCCACAGTACCTAGCTGACATGTGCGGATTTTATTGGATTTGTGTGGACACTTGTCATTACATGAGTAAAGGAATAGTGGAGTTGGTGAAAAAGTAAACATCACCTTTCTTGACTTTTGGAAGAGGAGTTGTACCCAATGATAGATATGCTAGAGATGCTGATCTCCTCTCCCATAACTTAGACTTCCCAACGAAGATAGAGAGAGTATTGGTAGAGAGAGAAAGTGTGACACTTCTTCTTCTCCATTGATACACATTTTGAACCTTTTGCTATTTTACTTTCTTCTTTGTATTTTTCTGTACTTTTTCTCATGGTGTAAGGCTGATGATGAGCCATCTTAGCGTGGATGATTAGGGAACTTCAAGCTTGTATCTTTTGCACTTGTATTTTCCTTCTTACCTCTGCGGTAATACAAGTAGTTTTATTTGTGTTATTTTGATGTTGCTCAACATGAGCTAAACTCTTTGAGTTGAGTTTGCTATAGCTTGTAATGAACCATTAATGCTTCGTATATAATTTCTCACGTTTTGTGTTTTAATCCTTGTGTGATAACTCTTCCAAACTTGTTTTATATTTGGCCACGTAAAACTAGTACCTCTGTGGATTCGGGACATGAACCATAGAGAGAACTCAAGGATTAATATAAATGATAAGGTTGGTTGAAGACATTTAATCAATTTTTGCTTCCTCTGAGACATAGAAGTTGCAATAGTTTATAAAGCATAAGTGTGGGATCTTGATTATACAGGGTGAACCTATTTAGAACCTAGACATAGGCATCTTGTAGTGAAACCACAGCGCTAGTGACCGAAAGGCACAAAATATTTGCAATAGCTAGCTTAACGCTATAGCGTGTGACGTTATAGCGTCTTGTTTCCGGGAATTTACATAGTGAAAGCAATCCAACTTATTTCTCTTATATTTTAACTCACCGTTAACTTGTTACTTTTATAACCTTTGTTACTCAACCTATTTGCTACTTGTTCCTCTAAAGTGTAATTCCTTTTAAACTCTAAAATTAATACCAACCTCGTGGAGACGAATTCTACTTATCAAGATATTACTTGTTGCGATTGTGTACACTTGCACATCTACTTTTCGCCTGACAAGTTTTTGTCGCCGTTAGGGGATTGCATTTAATTTTTATTGTTTAAGAAATTATTACATCCTTAGGGAGGTTTTACCTTGGCAATTTTCTCGTGTTGTGTTACGGGAAGTGCTATAGCGTCCGATGCTATAAGCGTATGCCCATCGTAACCACCCACTTTTGAGTTTGATCCCGAACCGGAGAGAAGATTCGGAAGGTTAAGACGCCAACAAAGGTTACAACAAATCAAAGCTAACTATGTGCGATCACTCTCATCATACTTGTAGAGGCACACTTGGGGAAGAACTCCTCACAGTTGGAGGAAGAGGTCCAAGAGGTGGAAGGCAAGGTCCTTTTACCCATACCGAAGTGGATAATGAATACTGAAATGCAGAGGCAGATTCATTAATCAAGGACCCTGATCAAATGGTGAATAACGAGAGGCAGGCCAATGAGAGATTATCGCGTTTGATCCACATTCCATGGAAACAAGTATCACTAGGCTGTGGTGATCGCTACTCATTTTGAGTTCAAGCCTATGATGTTCCAAATGCTCCAAACAAGCTGGACAATTTGGAGGTTCCACTCAAGAAGATCCTTTTGCACATCCGAGAAACTTTCTAGAAGTGTGCGATAATTTCATTATCCTGTGTGAGTGAGGATGCATTCAGGCTGAAATTGTTTCCTTATTCTTTAAAAGACAGAGCAAAAGCTTGGTTGAATTCCTTGGAGTCAAATTCTATCACTACTTGGGAGGACATGACAAAGAAATTTCTGGAGAAGTATTTCCCACCAAACAAAAATGCAAGGATGAGAAATGACATCACATCCTTCAAGCAAAAAGAAGGTGAATCACTACATGAGGCTTGGGAAAGGTGGAAGGAGTTGCTTAGGAAGTGTCCACATCATGGAATTCCTATTGTAATTCAAATGGAGACTTTTTATAATGGGCTAGAGGCACCTACTAGGTCCATGTTGGATGCCTCATCTGGAGGTGTAATTCTGAACTCATCATATAATGATGCTTGTGAGCTTATAGAGCGCATTGCCATTAATGACTCTTCATGGCCTCTTGAAAGGTTGAATTCTACAAGGAAAGTAGGCCAGGTTCATGAAGTGAGTGAGGTTTCGCTCTCTCACCAGGTGGCTACTCGACTAATATGATTAAGGAGTGAACACTGCCAACGCTATAGCATCTGATGCTATAGCACCTGAAAGGTCTACTGCAGCAGCTATTGAACAAGCTCCACCTGGAGAAGCTAGTTGTGTATATTGTGGAGGCTCATCTGTATGAAGAATGTACAACAAACCTCGCTTCATTAATTATGTGGGTTACAACAAGGGCAACAACCCTTATTCTACTACATACAACCACGGTTGGAGGAATCATCCTAACTTCAGTGTGGGGAGGAAATAATGCTAACACAAGCACAAATGCTCCTGCTATTCCCCTGGATTCCCAAGACAACAACAACAAAGAAACCTCCTAGACAAAATGCTCCTGCTCCTCCTATGGACAATTCAATGGAGTCTCTGCTAAGGTCATTCATCGGTGATTGTAAAACAACAATGCGCACTCATGAAGCATCAATCAAGACTACGGAGAATCAAGTGGGACAGATTGCATCCGCTCTCACACAAAGGCGAATGGTGGACTTCCTTCCACTATCAACCTTCTCCATCTCATGCACCGGGCAAGGAGCATGTGAAAGCAATAACCACCGAGAGTGGTAAAGAGGTAACTTCGCACCCAAGAATTTAGAGTCAAGTGTTCTTTGGAAATGAAAAGAATTTTCCAGACGTTATAGCACTGACGCTATAGCGTCAAATGCAAACAGAACACTGAACCTAAATTGGTGCACTGAATATCCTGCTCCCCTTACCCTCAAAGGTTAAAAAGGCACATGAGGACAAACAATTTAATAAATTTCTTGAGGTGTTAAAACAATTGCACATTAATGTTCCTCTAGTTGAGGCATTACAACAAATGCCCAACTATGCCAAATTTATGAAAGATGTTTTGACAAAGAAAAGAAGGTTGGGAGAATTTGAAACTGTGGGCAATGATCGGGAATGCGGCATGTTGATGCAAAATAAACTTCCCGAGAAAATTAAAAGACCACTGGTAGCTTCACAATACCTGTTCCATTGGAAATTTTTATTCGTCGTGCTTTATGTGACTTAGGGGCAAGCATTAACTTAATGCCTAAGTCCATTTACACACAATTGGGTATAGGAACCGCCAGGGCCTATACTGTAAGCCTTGATTAGGCGATAGGTCACTTGCCTATCCCGAAGGAATACTTTGGAGGATGTTTTAATTAAGGTAGATAAATTTGTTTTTCTGTTGACTTTGTTATTCTAGATTTTGAAGCGGATGCAGAGGTACCTATCATTTTAGGTAGACCCTTCTTGGCTACAGGGGAAGACACTCATAGATGTTCAAAAAGGAGAATTGACAATGAGGTTAATGACCAAGAAGTGAAGATCAATGTTTTGAATGCATTAAAACTTCCGGATGTCAATCTTTTGAGAGAGTGTTCCTTTGTGGTTTCTCTTGACCAAGTGGTTCAAAAACATTTTCAAAAATCTAACAACCACTTGGGAAAGGTGCTAAACAATCTTGAGGAACATGAATTGTTGAAAGAAGAAGAATTTCAAGAAGGCAAGCAAGTCATGAATGAGGTTTGGGCTAGGAGATATGAGTCACTAGAGCAAGAAAATTCAAACCTCAAGAAGAGTGTTCCTTCTATTGTTCAACCACCTGATCTAGAGTTGAAAGAATTACCCAAGCACCTGAAATATGCATATCTGGGGGACAATGAGACTCTACCTGTCATCATTTCTGCTAGTTTGAACCAAAACCAAGAGGTGGAGCTCATTACAACTCTGAAGAGGCACAAAAAGGCAATAGGTTGGCAAATGTCTGATATACATGGGATAAGTCCTACAATCTGCATGCACAGGATTGTGTTAGAGGAAAATGCTAAACATAGCATTGAAGGTCAAAGAAGGCTTAATCCCATAATGAAGGAAGTAGTGAAGAAGGAAATCCTCAAGTGGTTAGATGCAGGGATTGTGTATCCTATTTCTGACAGTGCATGGGTTAGCCCTGTGCAATGTGTTCCCAAAAAGGGTGGTGTCACTGTGATCACAAATGACAAAAATGAGTTGATTCCCACAAGAACAGTGACTGGTTGGAGGATTTGCATGGACTACAGGAAATTAAACAAGGCCACAAAGAAAGACCATTTCCCTCTTCCCTTTATTGACCAAATGTTGGACAGACTTGCTGGTAAGGACTATTACTGCTTTCTTGATGGCTATTCTGGCTATAACCAAATAGCAATAGTTCCTGAAGACCAAAGCAAAGACCACATTCACATGTCCTTATGGCACATTTGCTTTTAGGAGAATGCCTTTTGGGTGTGTAATGCCCTCGCAACTTTCCAGAGATGTATGATGTCCATATTCTCTGACTTCATTGAAAAATCTATGGAGGTTTTTATGGATGACTTCTCTGTGTTTGGGGATAGCTTTCAGAAGTGTTTGGACAATTTGGAAGAGATACTTCATGGTGCAAGAAGGAATTGTACTAGGGCATAGGATCTCCAAGAAAGGTTTAGAGGTGGATAGGGCCAAGATTGAAGTCATTGAAAAATTGCCACCCCCCTCAAGTGTCAAAGGTATAAGAAGTTTCCTTGGGCATGCTGGTTTCTACAGGAGATTCATTAAAGACTTCTCAAAGATCTCAAAACCTCTATGTCAACTCCTTCAGCATGACACCACTTTCAACTTTGATGATGCATGCCTTGAAGCCTTCCAGAAGTTAAAGAAAGCTCTGATTACTGCACCTATCATTGTTGCCCCTGATTGGAGTAAACCATTCGAGCTCATGTGTGATGCAAGTGACTATGCTGTGGGAGCTGTGCTTGGGCAAAGGTATGATAAAATCTTTCATTCCATTTACTATGCAAGCAAAACACTTATTGAAGCACGCTTAAATTACACGATTCTTGAAAAGAGCTATTAGTCGTGGTTTTTGCCTTTGATAAATTTAGATCATACTTGGTTGGCACAAAAGTAATTGTTTTTACTGCAGACCATTCACCCATCAAGTATTTGATCTCTAAAAAGATGCAAAACCAAGGCTAATAAGATGGGTTCTCCTCCTCCAAGAATTTGACTTGGAAATTCATGATAAAAGGGGTGGAGAACCAAGTTCTTGACCATCTGTCTAGACTTGAAGGAGACAATGCAGTACGAGCGAGGGAGAGATTAAAGAAATCTTCCCGGATGAGAAGTTGTTGGCGATGCTTGATAAAAAAATGTAACGCTATAAGCGGTTGCCGCTATAACGCCAGACGCTATATAGCGTCTCAAGACACCGCTCCATGGTTTCTTGATATTGTGAATAACTTGGTAAGCGGTGTGCTGCAGATCTGAATTATCGGAAAGAAAAAGGTTTTTCCATGTAGTGAAAGATTATTATTGGGATGAACCTTTTCTCTACAAGAAATGCCAAGACCAAGTGATAAGAAGGTGCCTTGCGGAGGAAGAACAACCTCAAGTGTTAGAGCATTGTCATGCTTCACCATGTGGTGGACACTTTGGAGGAACTAGAACAGTGCAAAGGTCTTGCGCAATGTGGGTATTATTGGCCCACACTATTCAAGGATGCTCAAGAATGGGTAAAGAAGCGTGCAAGGTGTCAAAGGACTGGAACATTTCAAACAAGCATGAAATGCCCTTAACCAACATCTTAGAGATTGAACTCTTTGATGTATGGGGCATGGATTTTATGGGTCCCTTTCCTCCTTCTCATGGTAATTTATATATACTGGTGGCTGTTGACTATGTTTCCAAATGGGTTGAAGCCGTGGCTCTTCCCAACAATGATGCCAAGTCGATCCGACAAGTTTCTGCAGAAGAACATATTCACGGATATGGTACACCAAGAGCAATTATCGGTGATGAGGGTTCTCACTTTTGTAACAAGTTGATTGAGTCTCTATTGGGAAAATATGGAGTAAGGCACAAAATTGCCAATGCGCATACCACCCACAAACAAATGGGCAAGCTGAATTGTCCAATAGAGAAATCAAAAGGATGCTTGAAAAATGGTGGGACCTTCAAGAAAGGACTGGTCAATCCATCCGGATGATGCATTATGGGCTTACAGGGATGACCTTCAAGACACCTGCTCCTGGGAATGTCTCCATACAGACTTGTGTTTGGGAAAGCATGTCACCTCCTATTGAGTTGCAACACAAAGCTCATTGGGCCATAAAAAGCTCAACTTTGATTGTGATAGAGGCGGTAAGGCTAGGCTCTTTGCAATTAAATGAACTTGATGAAATTAGGCATGCGCCTATGAGAGCTCAACCATTTACAAAGAAAAAACAAAGATGTGGCATGACAGGAAGATCTGATGCAGTGATTGAAGGAGGCCAAGTGCTCCTTTTCAATTCTAGATTAAAATTGTTTCTGGCAAGCTTAAATCAAGGTGGTGCAGCCCTTTTAAATTAGTCAAGGTCTACCCTTATAGTGCGATGGATTTATTTGATCAAGCAACCAACACCACTTTCAAGGTGAATGGGCAAAGAGTAAAGCAATACCATGGTGACACTGTGATGAGGATAAGACCTCAATTGATCTTCAAGATCCCTAACATCAAATGAAGAAGTCAGTGATGACTCTTAAAACAAGCGCTCTTGGGAGGCACCCCAAGGTTTTAATTAACATTTACATTGTCCTTATTTTATTTTGCGAAGGGAAAATTTTTGTGTTGAGGAATTTGGGAACTTGAAGGCTGAAGAAGTGTGATGTTGACGCTATATAGCGTCAAGAGGAGGTAGCCGGCAAGAAGAATCAATTTTTATTTCTAAGTATGGGGCGATTATAATGACGTGGCACGCGCGCTGTGCAATTCAAGCTGCTGCGCGTCCTATGCGCCACGTGTGATCGCCTCATCCACTTGATCCACTCCGCCCATCAACAACGGTCACATCATTCAATTCCCCATAACCTCTCACTCAACCACTCCCTCTCTTTCTCTCTTTCTAACCTAGGTGAACCCCTTTCCTGATTTCCCTTCTCTTTCCTTCTTCCATAACCCCCACCGTCTCGTAACTCCATTCCTGATTTCCCTGCAAATCAATCTTGCAATCTGTTCCAAAAATTCACAAAGCAACCCCAAATCTTCAAACATCTCAAAATGGTGAAGAAACATTCGATTGAAAAGCCCTGAAAAAAGGCCAAGACCATCGAACCCAGTTCCTCAAGAGCCATAGACCCAAAGGATTTATCCTGCGCTCTTTGGAAGATGAACTTCATCGCAGAAAGGGGTTTCAAAACTGAAAAAGCTCCTGACGTGTTCACATCCACTGTTATAGCGTTAGGGTGGCAGAAATTTATCAAGCATAGAGGGGAATTTGTGGTGCCTCTGGTGAGAGAGTTTTACAAAGGAATTCCTCCTCCAAAAGGGGGAAAGCCCCAAACCTATTCTATGGTTAGGGGTGAAATGGTTGATTTTAGCCCAAGTGCTATCAATGACCATTTCAAGTTGGGTTATTCTGGAAAGGCCCTGGACAAGAAGCTTGATACATGGGGATGTGATGAAATGGAGGAGGTCAAGAAGAGAATCTGTGTGGAGGAAGCAACATGGGAGAGGTTTGGATCAGAGTTTAAAGTCAAGAAGGCATTTACGGTTGATGAGGTCACGCAATGTGGTTTACCTTCATCGTGCATTCACTCATGCCTACTTCCCACACAACAAATGTGGAGAAGGACAGGTTGATAGTGCTTGATGCTATTCTGAAGGTTAAAAGCTAGGAGTTGGCCAAATTATTGCCAAGAGAATTTGAGAAAAGCAGGTTAAAGACTGACGGTAATCTTTACTTTCCATGTTTAATTACCAAATTGTGCAAGCGGTGAAGTTGAAATTGAAATCCGTGATGAGAGGAGGACTCCTCAAGGAGATATTCTGCTTGTTTTTAAGCCCGACAGAGAAGTGCTAGCGCTATATAGCGTCTGATGCTATAGCGCTCAATCGGTTGAAAAGAATCGTGAAACACCGTGTAAGTTTGTCAAGGCTAAGTTTGAATGGGAGAAGGTGGCCTTTGGAAAAGTCACAAGGGGCAAGGAGTTAATGGAACCCCCTGTGTTCCCAGAGTGGTTAATTGAAGATGAAGGTGTGAAGGAGCCACCCCAACCAAAAGAAAGGGTGAGTAAGAAGGCTGCTGCAGATCCAATCAAGAAGAGAGCCAGGAGCCCTGCCTTGAAGAAGGTAAAGAGCCTGCTAAGAAGAAAGCAAAGATGAGTAGTGAAGAATCCTCAACACTTTGAGGATTTAGAAGAACCGAGAGTGAAGAAGATGAAGAGGAAACAAGGAGGGTGATGAAAGAAGTCAATGATTACGAGGAGGAAGAGGATTACGAGAGTGAAGAGAAGTCCGTGTGAAGAGAGCCCAGAAAAGGAGGAAGGGTCAGAAAGTGAAGAATATGAAGAAGTGATCACTGATCCCACACCAAGCCCCACTAGACTACACTCACCACAAATACCCTCACCACAAACCCAAGAATGACCATTCCTGAAACCCACAACTGAACTCTACCATACCTCCACGGAACCCAAGAAAAGAAAAGTCACCTCACTGCTCAACAAACACCAAACCTAAATGAACCACCACAACCAGAACCATCAATCCAATCCCCAATTCCCACAAAAGAACAAAGTCCACCACTGTTTCACCACAACATTCTCTTTCCCAAAAATCCTGCTGAGGGCCTGCTTTAGCGCTATAGCGTGCGAGGCTATAGCGCTGCAGCTTCGATCAAGCCCTGTTTCATCTGTGTAATCGAGTGCAACAAGGTCTCCTAGGCTTAAACAACGAGCCCAAAGGAGCCCTCAATCAAAAACTAACATTATTGCGGGATCTCGAAGAAGAAGCCCAAGCTATGGTGAGAGTCCTCCAAGGGGAGGTAGCCCAGGCCCAGTGCCATCCGCACTCCAAGCGAAAGTCAAGGAGAAGCATGTAGCGACAAAAGGCCAACGTATGTATCTGCAAGGAGGAGCCCGAGCCAAGCTGACGTGATTGAGGAAGTTGATGAAGAAAGAGTGCAAGCAAGAAGCACAAATGATGCGGAAAGGAAGTGTCCGAGCAGGAAAAGGAGGCCGCTAGCAAGTTAGCGAAAATGAAGGCGAGAAAAAGAGAAGGCGACTCTGGTGGAAGCGCTATAGCGTCACGAGGCTATAGCGTCGAGGAGAGCAAAAGGAAGAGAAGAAGAAGAAGAAAAAGGTGTAAAGCCTCCTCACCATCCCGTGTTAGCTCGAACCAGTGCAGTGCGGTTAAGAAGTGAATTTAATTTTCTGCTGTAGAAGTTTAGTGTTTTGTGAACAAGAATAAATTGTGAAGCACTATAGCGTCTGTCTTGCGCTTCACAAATGTTTTAAGACTTGCATTACTTTGTTTGTGTGTTAAGTTCAGGCCTCTCCCTAGTTATTTAAAGAGCAGTGAGGACACTGCTCACTTTTGTTGTGGGGGGAGGACCTAAAGTTGTTAATGTTGTTGTTAATGTTTTTTCAAAATGTTCTGTTTCAAGTGCCTCATTTTTAAGTATAGTCATTAAATGCATTCCCCTTGGGCCAATTGTAATGATAATTGTGTGAGTGAGTGAGAGCCGTGCTTTTAGAAGAAATCTTTGTTTATTATTGCTCTCACACGTAAATCTCTGTGCTTAAGAAGAAACTTAGCTAGCCAAGGACTATCTGAGGTTTAGGCTAGTCTGAGTTAACCAAGGTGAAATCAAGGCTTGAATAAAAACTTGAAGAGTTGTTGAAGCAAAAGTTTGGGGGTGTTGGGCTATATAAAGGTTAGGTACAAAGGTCTTAGGGTGGTCAGTGACTTAGAAGTTTAATGGGAGTATGCGTCTTTGTGTGGATTATAGGCAACTGAATAAAGTGACTATCAAGAATAAGTATCCTATTCCGAGGATTGATGATCTGATGGACCAGCTGGTGGGTGCTAAGGTTTTTAGCAAGATTGACTTGAGGTCAGGTTATCATCAGATTAAAGTGAAAGATGAAGACATCCAAAAGACAGCGTTCAGAACGAGGTATGGACATTATGAGTACTCTGTGATGCCGTTTGGTGTCACCAATGCACCAGGGGTGTTTATGGAGTACATGAACCGTATCTTCCATAGCTACTTGGATCGGTTTGTGGTGGTTTTCATAGATGACATTCTGGTGTACTCTAAGTCTGAGGAGGAGCACGCAGAGCACTTGAGATTGGTGCTAGAGGTGTTGAAAGAGAAGACGCTTTATGCTAAATTGTCAAAGTGTGAGTTCTGGCTGAATGAGGTAAGCTTTTTGGGTCACATTATTTCTGGTGATGGTATAGCTGTGGACCCAGCCAAGGTTGATGCAGTGTTGCAGTGGGAGAGCCCAAAGTCCGTGGATCGAGATCGAGTTTCTTGGGGTTGGTGGTTACTACTGGGAGGTTTATTGAGGGGTTCTCTAAGTTAGCCCTTTCGTTGACCCAATTGACCTGTAAGGGAAGAGCTTTTGTGTGGGATGCAAAGTGTGAAGAGAGCTTCAATGAGTTGAAGAGGAGATTGACAACATCTCCAGTGTTAGTGTTGCCTGTGCCGGATCAGCCGTTTGTTGTGTATTGTGATGCTTCCAAGATGGGTTTGGGAGGTGTATTGATGCAGGATGGGAAGGTAGTTGCTTATGCGTCCAGACAGTTGAGGACACATGAGAAGAACTATCCTACTCATGATTTGGAGTTGGCTGCTATTGTATTTGTGTTGACGATTTGGAGGCACTATTTGTATGGCACTAGATTTGAGGTATTCAGCGACCACAAGAGTTTGAGATACTTGTTTCATCAGAAGGAGCTGAATATGAGACAGAGGCGTTGGTTAGAGCTGCTGAAGGACTATGATTTTGGCTTGAACTATCATCCCGGCAAAGCTAATGTCGTGGCTGATGCTTTGAGTCGGAAGACTTTACATATGTCAGCTATGATGGTGAAGGAGTTGGAGTTGATTGAGCAATTCTGTGATTTGAGCTTGGTTTGTGAGGTAACACCACAGAGTGGTAGACTGGGTATGTTGAGGATTGGTAATGACTTCTTGGTTAGTATCAAAGACGCCCAGAAGTTGGATGTGAAGCTAGTGGATTTGTTGGTGGCAGGTGATCAAGTTGTGGATGGGAATTTCAGGTTGGATTCCCAGGGTGTGCTGAGATTCAGGGACAGGATTTGTGTTCCTGATGATGCTGAGTTGAAGAAAATGATACTTTGGAGGAGAGCCATAGAAGCAAGTTGAGTATTCATCCGAGTGCTACAAAATGTATCATGATTTGAAAAGGCTATTCGTGGCCTGGTATGAAGAAGGATGTTCTTGCTGATTTGTATATGCTTGTTTGACTTGCCGAAGTCAAAGATTGAGCACGAAGCTGCGGGGTGATGCAACCTTTAGAGGTTCAAGAATGGAAGTGGGATAGCATTTCCATGGATTTTGTGTGGACGGGTTGCCAAACACTTTGAGGGGATTTGACTATATTTGGGTGATTGTGGATAGGTTGACTAAGTCCGCTCATTTTATTCATATCAACATCACTATCAGATGTATCGAGGTTGGGCCGAGATATACATTCGTGTGATTGTGAAGTCTGCGATAACTCATATTTATATGAGTTATTTATACCTCTAATCATTAAATTAAGTAAGTTCTCAAGTAATATTAGTATAGTATTTATTGCATTTCTATTAATATTAGGATAGGAAAGGCTAAACAACTTTGCTTTGCTATGAAATTGGCACATTTGGTGCCCTTGTGATTATTTTGATGTATCTTGTGAAGTAGTGCGGTGTTTAGCGCTATAGCGTCTAACGCTATAGCGTCAAGAGGGCAAAATGATTGAGCATCTAAAGGAAAAGTGAAATTTTGGCGCCAAGCTCATTAATCCATGTTCCATATATTGTGTCCACAGTACCTAGCTGACATGTGCGGATTTTATTGGATTTGTGTGGACACTTGTCATTACATGAGTAAAGGAATAGTGGAGTTGGTGAAAAAGTAAACATCACCTTTCTTGACTTTTGGAAGAGGAGTTGTACCCAATGCTAGATATGCTAGAGATCTTTGATCTCCTCTCCCATAACTTAGACTTCCCAACGAAGATAGAGAGAGTATTGGTAGAGAGAGAAAGTGTGACACTTCTTCTTCTCCATTGATACACATTTTGAACCTTTTGCTATTTTACTTTCTTCTTTGTATTTTTCTGTACTTTTTCTCATGGTGTAAGGCTGATGATGAGCCATCTTAGCGTGGATGATTAGGGAACTTCAAGCTTGTATCTTTTGCACTTGTATTTTCCTTCTTACCTACGGTAATACAAGTAGTTTTATTTGTGTTATTTTGATGTTGCTCAACATGAGCTAAACTCTTTGAGTTGGGTTGCTATAGCTTGTAATGAACCATTAATGCTTCGTATATAATTTCTCACGTTTTGTGTTTTAATCCTTGTGTGATAACTCTTCCAAACTTGTTTTATATTTGGCCACGTAAAACTAGTACCTCTGTGGATTCAGACATGAACCATAGAGAGAACTCAAGGATTAATATAAATGATAAGGTTGGTTGAAGACATTTAATCAATTTTTGCTTCCTCTAGACATAGAAGTTGCAATAGTTTATAAAGCATAAGCTGTGGGATCTTGATTATACAGGGGTGAACCTATTTAGAACCTAGACATAGGCATCTTGTAGTGAAACCCTGGCGCTAGTGACTGAAAGGCACAAAATATTTGCAATGACGCTTAACGCTATAGCGTGTGACGTTATAGCGTCTTGTTTCTCGGGAATTTACATAGTGAAAGCAATCCAACTTATTTCTCTTATATTTTAACTCACCGTTAACTTGTTACTTTTATAACCTTTGTTCAATCAACTTTGTTACTCAACCTATTTGCTACTTGTTCCTCTAAAGTGTAATTCCTTTTTAAACTCTAAAATTAATACCAATCCACAGGAGACGAATTCTACTTATCAATATATTACTTGTTGCGATTGTGTACACTTGCACATCTACTTTTCGCACAACAGCTGCATGGGGTCCCGAAGAGTATTGTGTCTGATAGAGACCCTAGGTTTACTTCTGATTTTTGGAGGAGTTTGCAGGAGGCATTGGGGTCTAGATTGAGGTTGAGTTGAACTTATCATCCTCGGTGATGGGCCAGATTGAGAGAACCATTCATCCTTGGAGGATTTATTGAGATCATGTGTGCTAGAGCAGGGAGGTGCGTGGGATACACATCTTCGCTTGATTGAGTTTACTTATAATAACAGCTATCATTCGAGTATAGGAATGGCTGCTTTTGAGGCACTGTATGGTCAGAGGTGTAGGACTCTGTTGTGTTGGCATGAGTCTGGTGAGAGTGTTGTTCTCGGACCAAAAATTGTTAGGGAGACTACAGAGAAGGTAAAAATGATCAGAGAGAAAATGAAAGAGCCACAGAGTCGGCAGAAAAGTTACCATGATAGGAGGAGGAAGGACTTAGAATTTCAGGCTGGTGAGCATGTTTTCTTGAGGGTCACGCCTATGACTGGTGTTGGGCGTGCACTGAAAGCAAAGAAGTTGACTCCTAGATTTATTGGACCGTACCAAATCACTGAGAGGGTTGGAAAGGTTGCTTATAGGGTGGCTCTGCCACCTAATCTTTCGATCTTGCACGACGTGTTCCACGTGTCAGAGCTTCGGAAGTATATTCCAGACCCGTCTCATGTGATTCACATGGATGATGTGGAGGTACGTGAGAATCTCACTGTGGAGACTATGCCAGTGAGAATTGATGATAGAGAAGTGAAGGTGCTGAGAGGGAAAGACATTGCTTTGGTCAAGGTAGTTTGGTTGGGAGCTTCTGGTGAGAGCATGACTTGGGAGCTGGAGAGCCGGATGCGGGAGTCTTATCCAGAGCTATTTGAATCAGGTAAGAATTTCGAGGACGAAATTTCCTAAGTGGGGGAGAGTTGTAACACCCAAAATAATTTAATTAATTATTTAATTGAATTATTTAAGTGTTGCATTAATATTGTATATTAAAATATTAATATATAGTTGTATTTTTTTAAAATGAAGGAGGTGGTGTCGGTAATTCCGGGGTGGTAAGGAATGGCCCAAGAGCCCAAGCCCATTGACTTAGGCTCCTATGCGTCAGGGTTTGAGACAAGCGTCTCATTGGTGCAAAAGAAAGAAAGAAAGAAACGTGAGAAGAGAAAGGGAGAAGAGAGAGCGCACAAGAGAAAGAAGGAAATCGCACAAGAGAGAAAAGGAGAGGAAGAGCTGTTGCTGTGGTTACTTTGGGGTTCGTAGAAGGATCATCATCTTCGAAAAACTTAAGGTAAGGGTGGGTCTTACCTTATAATAGGGTTTATAATGGGATGTATGTGGGTTGTAGGATTTCTATTGATCTTGTGATTTTATTGTTGTTTTTGATGTATGATTGAAATGTATGATGAAGTGATGCTTTCTATGTGTTGTGTGTGATTGATTGAGTGTATCTGGATGATTCTGAACAGTGATGTGTTGTGATTGTGAATTTTAAGATTGAAATCGATTCTGGGCTCTATACAGAAGCCAGAAATCGATTTCCTCCTTTAAACATGAGCTAGGAATCGATTTACCACTTCCAATTTGGAAGCAAGGAATCGATTTCCCACTTCAAATTGAAAGCTAGAAATCGATTTTCCCCTCTAGAACAGAAGCTAGGAATCGATTCTCTCTTTGAAAATGAAGCCATGAATCGATTCCCTCTTTGAAAATGAAGCCATGAATCGATTCCCTTCCTTAGAAATGAAAACAAGAATCGATTCCCTCTTTAAAAATGAAAGCTATGAATCGATTCCTCTTTTGAAAGCCTTAGGTGCTGTTGTAGTCCTGATGGAGCTGTGTTGGTCCTTTATGTGCGGTTTGAGCCCCTGAGTGCTGTGTTGGTCCTTTATGTGCCGTTTGAGTCCCTGAGTGCTGTGTTGGTCCTTTATGTGCTGTTTGAGTCCCTGAGTGCTGTGTTGGTCCTTCATGTGCTGTTTGAGTCCCTGAGTGCTGTGTTGGTCCTTTAGGTGTTGTTTTGGTCCCTAAGTGATATTTTAGTCCTTAGGTGATGTTTTGGTCCTTGAGTGTTGTCAAGGTCCTCTAGTGCTGTTTTGGTCCCCTAGTGGTGTTTAGTCCTTGGGACATATTTTTCTAATGACGAAGTTGATGATGTGTGATTAGATGATGGTGTGAATGACGATGGGTCTAATGACCAAAACTAAAAATGACGATGATGTGAGAGATGATGTTGGTGATGAATTTTAGGCTGCGGTCTTGACGTTATAATTGAAATTGATGATGTGTGTGACTTGTTGTGGTGAGAAATTGTGCTTGTGGTGTGTTCATGGAGTCACATGCATACATTCGGCTGCGGTCGCGACGATACATTTTGTAGGCTGCGGTCTTGACGTTTTACTTTTCGGCTGCGGTCGCGACGATACATTTTGTAGGCTGTGGTCTTGACGTTTTATTTTTCGGCTGCGGTCGCGACGATACATTTTGTAGGCTGCGGTCTTGACGTTTTATTTTTCGGCTGCGGTCGCGACGTGCCCAAGTGGCTATGAGAAGTGATGATGGTACCACATGCATGATTGCATATCATTGCATTACATCTCATGAATGATAAAAGTTGTGTTAGATGATAACTGATATGACCATGACTGCTGTATAACTGTATGTGTGTGATGTTGTGATTGATAGAACTCTGTGATCAATATACTGCTTATTATAAGCCTTATTATGTGGTTTGAGACTCACCCCTTATGTTGTTTATTACCACAGGTAACCATGAGTGAAGGCTCATTTCCTTCACATCCCGAGTCGGTCTGCTCTGATACGTAGCACCTAGGGGATGAGCTTAGATTCTATTAGTTTTATTGGTTTCACTGTTGAACTACTTTATTTGAGAATAGTGCATTATTGTGAGACTATGATTTGGTTTTTCTGAGATTTAACTTCATTCCGCTGTGAGATGTATTAGGTTCTATTATGTGAACTATATTAATGAGTTTTGAGGATTCCATTCCCACTTGATAGATGTTACGTATCATTTGATTTAATAGATGATTTGTTTTATTTTGTCGTTGTTTTAAATGAAGTAAGTGTAGCATCCCGTTTGGATGAATAGAAAAATAAATTTTTAAACTCTGATATTTTAATTTAATTTGTCGGGTAGAAATGGGGTGTTACACTCTCCATGAGCCGCTCGCTGGCGGACTGGAATCGACCCCCTCTCAAAACGAGAGATCAGCTCATCACGATCAGCGATGAGTTGATTCTTATTCTGCAGCAGCTGAAGAAATACCTAGGTGACATGCTCTGGCAGAGGCTCTACAATTTTGGCATCTATGAGCTCGGCCGGGATTTGCTGGTGTTGAGCCGGCTGCTGTACTTGTTCCAGGATTGGTCCTCGGCCGCCCTGCACCGAGGGTTAATCTTGGCAGTGATTACCTTGTGATTCATGGATTGTTTGAGGCACGCCCTCTAGGGTTTGCTGTGGACGAGCGTCCTGTCCAGGAGGGTCGTGCTGTGTCGATGCCTGCGTGATAGGTTTCTTCGGGGCCATGATTCAGGTAGGATAGCGCTCGGGCCTCCCACTGTGGTCGCCAATTGATCGTACCTGACCAATAGAGGTTAAGTTGCCGTTGCTGCTTTGCTGGCCGGTCGCTGTGAATAGGTTCGGACCGGTCTTGAATGCCCTTGGGTGGTACCTGCAAAGACACTCCGACGCTCTAGTCAGGTGTGCTAGCGGGCAGGATAACGTACCTGATACCCTCGAGGAATGGGGTATTTATACTCTGCGTGAGTGTGGCGCGACGCCCAAGCCGTTAGCGTGTTTTGCGGAGCACACCAATCGTGGGTTGTTTTGGGCCTGCCATGGTGAGTTGGGCCACTGGCCCATATGGCACTCTGTTGAGGTCTGTTTGCCCTAGACTGCTCTTTTGGGCCTATTGGCCCACTCCGGAACACCTAGCTATTGTTAGGTTGGATATATGTTCCAGGTTCGAGTCCGGTACCTCACAGTTACGTGTGTGAGTTTCTAGTGGCACTTGCCACTTCGTCTTCAAATAATAAAAAAACTATTAAGATATTTATGTATTAAATTTTTGAAATTTACATTTTAATAGTCTAATTTATTTATTATTAGTAACTAATTATTTATTTTAATAGTGTAGTTTATTGTTTTAAATTTATATTTTGATGTGTGTGAGACAAAAAGCAGTATAATAAAATAAAAACAAAATATAAGTTAAGAGACGGTTGATATTGAAATTAGAGTTTATTTTTTTTTACTTTGACGACCTGGACAATTTTTTGAAAAATTCATTTTCGATTTAATTTGTGATCAAATTTTGGTGTTCTATATTGACTATCCATATTTTTTATTCATTTAAAAAGTATCAATAATCCATTACGATAAAAATTCAGACAAAGAAAACTGTATTGTTATGGATCTGTCATAACAGTTGTACTAGAATGAGGTAAAACACCACCAGATAAAACACCACCATATGCACGGTTCTATATTGACAATCTTTTGCTCTTCAACCAAGAAAGCTCTGATGATTCTTTCTCTAACCGCACCACCATATGCACGGTTCACAGTCCTCCTGTTTCTGGGTAACCTTGATCTCTTGTATTCTGTGGGCCTTAAATGTGGAATCCCTTGAATCCTCTTTCCAGTGACAGGACACTTAGGTCCACTAGCTCTCTTCTTAGTTGTCTGATAAACAAGCTTACCACCTGGGGTTTTAACAACCCTGTGTTGGTTGGATTTGGTGGCATAGCTATGCCTCCTCCGATATGTGAGACGCTGCACCATCTTCTTCTCACGACCTAAGACGAGTTTTCACGGCGACACGGAGAACATAAAAAGTCATTAATTGAGTATGGGGTAAATAGGCAAATAACACAAATTATATGTAAAAGTTGTAAAGTAAGATTATGTATTTAAGATAGACAAAATTATACCAGAGGACCTTTAAGTTATTTATTTGTAACAAGTTGGCCCTTTATGTTTTTTTTTAACAAATAGGCCCTTTTAGTGATTACTCTAGCTTATATATTTTGATGTAGTGCTACTTTATTCAAGAAAACATGTTTACTGGCATTCTTCCACAACATTTTCAGTCCATACCAAAACTTATGGTTAGTGATAATAACTAGTACCAGTCGTGATCAATTGCAATTTATTTTGTTGGATATGACGAAATAATGAATACATCTAAAAATCACTATGTACTGTCAAATCAGGATTAATGGTAATAAGTTCCAGGCAGTGGACAACTCTCCACCCTGAACAAATATCTCACATGAGAATACTGAAGAAACATGTTGGTCATGGAGGAATAGCTTTTATGGTTGGTGCAGGAACATTGCTGGCAACAGGATTTGCGCTCTTCATCGCAATCCGGTTGAAGAAATTTCACAGAGAGAGAATGAAGACCTTCGAAAGCCACCATAGTTCATTGTTTCCTTATGATACAACCATTGCAGCCAAAGGTAATAATTCTTATAGATAGTGAGGTGCTTTTAGTCAATCCGGTTTCTTTCTTTTAAGTATGCCATTTCCTATACTCCTTAATGCATTTCCATCTTTTTTCATTTGTAGTGATAATAGAGATAACTTCTCTTGGCCCCGTTTATAGAGCTGAATTTTCAGAAAACAAGGTATAATTTTCATTCAGCTGCCTTCTAAACTGTCCAGATTTCAAAACCGTTGCTTTCAAATTAAAAAGTATAATTTTCATTTTTCTTTTTGAAAGGTTTTGGGCGTGAAGAATATCCAAATGGCAGGCTTGTTTTCCAGCGAAGAGGAAGACACTCAATTGATCCCCAACGAATTTAACAAAGACTTGTTATGTGAATCTTTCTTTGGTAACACAGTTGTGTGAATCTATTAATAGTAAGTTTTCTTTTTTTTTTGAAAAATATTAATGGTAACTTTTTTTTTTAGAAGAACAGTAACTAAGTAATAGTAAGTATGTTGACAACAACATTCATTAATATCCTTGAAGTTGTAATACCATTCAAATAGATGATTTAATACATGCATTGAAGTTGTAATTCAATGCAATTTGGCAACAAAAAAAGATTTGTTTAACATAGTAAAACATAAAGCAATGTGTTACATGTAGGTTTGATCTGAATTCCTTTTCTATGAACATGTTCAAAATGGTGTGTTGGTCATTGTTATTCAAACTGTGGGTTGATTTGATTGTGGACTGTGCATGATTTTATAATGTGGTAAATGTTGATTTGATACACTTTAAATTTAATTAGCATGTTACAGTTGTTTAAATCTGTTTTAAATCTGTTTAGCAAGCCTACCCAAACTCAGAGTTGTTTTTTGATGTTCCGCTTTCAATTGCTTTGTTTAGCAAGCCTACCTTAACTCCTCTGTGTGTTATGATGAATATGATGGTTTAATGCTTATTTGCTTATAAGAGAGATGATTGTTTTACATGAGATTTCTCTGTTTGACTTTACAAAGATGAATGAGTTTGTGTGAGATCTTTGAATTTTTGGAAAGTTCTGTTTCCCTTTTTGATTTACCCTTTTTCATTTGAGTTCACCTAAGCTTTTCAATGGGGAATTGAAGTTGTAGTGGTGTGGAAGTAAGTACCTGTGTACTGATAGGAATTGATTCATGCATTTAAGGTTTTGCTCTCCAATTATGTGAATATGCATACATACCTTTTTGGAGTCCTATGTCTCTTGTTTAGAGTTAAATATCCAGTGCACTAAGGGCTGCAAGATTCTAACTGCAGTAACTTTTATAGCAATTACTCTAAGCTAACTAATTGTCGTTTTTGAGTGAAGTAACTTTGCATTAAATTTTTTTATTAGATGACATACAAACTTTCTTTGTAGTATATAGTAGGTACATGTCTCAATTAAATATAATCTGTTTTCTTAAGTATTAACGAAAATGTTGTCACATAATAATTTGCCTTGTTACTTACCTGAAATAGGATTCAGTTTGTAACCGGACTTTGGCATTTTTACCTAGTTATTAATTTAATTCTCCTTGTAATATTTTAATGATTCATGCTATGTGGATAGAATGTTTATGATTAATTGTTGATTGGGAGTGAATTGGACCATATTAAGTTTTGAACGAGGTAAGGAAACAAGTTGTGAATTTTTTCCTACTTGTATGTGATGTGTTTATAGTTCCATTAAGATTGAATAGAGTAGGGTTGCTAGAAGAGTAGAAGAAGTGCCAAACAGCCTTGAACATAAAATTCCTTTATGAAGAAGCACAAACCGTGTTTTTTCCTATTTGGAATTGCATATCACTAGGTTGTTTCTCAGTTAGTAGATGGAATTTAACATGAGCAGTTCAATTGTAAGGTGTTTTATCATGAAAAGATTTTCATACCTTTTGAGTGTTAATTAATCCTGTGGTGCACATATCGTACTTTCTATACATTTTTCATCTTAAAGCATGTGTTGGTCACTATTACTCTCCACACAGCCTTTCCCTGTTTTTGTTTGAGCGACTTTGAGATCATTCTTAGAACAAATGGCGGATACTGAATTAGAAATGAAATCATCAAGAGAGCAGAGAGAGTTAATGATGAGAAACGATAAACAACAAGGAAAACACTAAAGGAAAAGTAAGAGCATATATACCTTCAATGACAAAAGTGAGGAAAAATATGCAAATAAGACAATTGAGTATTGTTGCCATTGTGTTTGGTGGATGACTATTCTGGCTTTGGTTATCCAATTTATCGAGCACTCACCATGAATGTTCTATGTTTTTGAAATCTTGTTTTTTATTTGAGAAATTATGACTGAATATTATGATGTGATACTTTTCCATTTCCAAATATTAAGTTTAACAAAAATAATATATTGTGATAATACAAGTTTGAAACGTAAGATTGAAATTCATATATTTAAATGTTTACCAATAATAGTAGCAAAAAATTGTTAAGATTATTTATTAAATTAAGCCTTTGATTTGCTCCGAATAAAATTCTTCCCCATATTATTAATATATATATATATATATATATATATATATATATACATTAAAGGTTTATTATTTTACCCATTAAGTTAACTTATTATTAATTTTAATAAATCTTAAAAATAAAAAATCATACTCAGTGTATTAAATATCTCAACTACTTTATAATAATTTAGTTATTAGTTGTTAAAATATATACGGTTACAACATTTAATATTTTTATTAAATATATGTATATTTTTTAAAGTTGGCTATCAATAATAATGTATGTTGTTTACTGCATACTATCCGAAAATAAATAAATACTTTATATATTTGCAAATATTAGCTAAAAATGTATATCTCGGTGTATTCTTTGACTATAATAGATAAATATAGAATATTATTCTAGATATTATTAAAAATGAATAATTAAGTGATATCATATTTCTTTGTCGTCAAACTCTTAGGTCCTAGCCTTGGGATCGACTAGAGGTTTGAACTAGTTTGATTCCTCTGTTCTTCAAACAATTGCGCCCAAAGGCAACTCGCTCCTCGATTTGTGAGTATCCCGACTCCCAAGAAAGATTCAGATTAGGTGGATGGGACGCGAGGGTTAGATTATTCTACTGACCTAATGTATTAAAGTAAAGATAAATAAAGTGCGGTAAAGAAAGATAAATTTGAAAAATATTTGGTTGAATTGATGTTGTGTGTCCTTTATAATTGCTCTCTACCCTATTTATATACATTGGCCCTCGTCGGCCACTTCCCTAGCCAAAATTTTCCTACAGTTGGATCTTCCAAAGATCTACGCATATAATTGCTCCCAAGCTCTAAAGAAGCGGAGCTACTACCCACGATCCCCACTAGCACAGTTAGTGGGGTGAAACTTCTTCGTGCCACTCTCCAAGGTTTCTCTTCTTCGCTTAATCTGTGGCTAGTCCCATGTGCAATCCTCGTGCTTCCCTCGTGCCTTCCAAGCAAGCCTGCCTTACCTCAGCCACTTTCTCCCTCGGCTTCCTCTTGCTCCTCAGGCAATCTGGTGGACTCAGGCACCCAAGCCACCGTGGCCGAGGCACTCTATAGGCTGAGGCTTGACTTTCGCTCGGCCCTGCTCATTTCCCATCAGGCTTACCCCTTCCTCGAGGTGTTTTGTCTTGTAGGTTTTCCGTTATATTTTTTATCGTGATCAATAACTTTCAAAAACACTTATTATCACTAGTGGTCGTAGGAATTGAGCTTTTTCCTAAACTATTTATTAAATTAGGTTTATGTTTTGTAGATAATATCTCATCAAGAAACAAAATCAATATACAGTCCTTAGATAAGAGAAGTTTTATAAACAAATATTTTATCGTGTAATGTCATACTTTTAAATAGAACTAAATATTTTAAAGCAATATTGTTATAACATTACTCATTTTTGTAATTTACTATTAGCCTATTAGATACGTCTAATAAGACAATAAAGTATGAACTTTGAGCCAATGGTAAGATTGAGGTGTAAGTAATAAACAAGAGCATATGTAACAATATGGTACATATGGCCGCGAAACGTTGTTAGTTACATCGTTGGTAAGGAAGAGTCTAAGGGACTGAATACTTGCAAGTCTGAAGGGACTATGTTAGGTAGATTTTACCCTAACAAAATAATTACTAGATGAAATTTTTTTTTGCTTACATTGTACAACCTTGGTTTATATTGTAAGCTTCTTTCTTCCAAACTATAATGTAGGTAATATAAGAATTGCTCTCACTATATTTGACAAGAAGTAACTGATGACACCAATTGTACGTTTTTCGATAAGAAAAGGGAAATTTGTACAAGGATAGTTAAGTGAACCAATAACGTTAGATTTGAACACATAACAATTTTATTTTATTTACATAACAATATCTTTTTGTACGACAGTGGGTTGTATGCTCGAAATGAGTTTTTCATTACTCGTGCAGTAGGTAGGTATTGAATGATATATCGTAAATATCTTTTATAATAATATATATATACTTACTGAGTTTCATATCAATTATGTTTGGGGTGTTATTTGCAAATAGAGATGGTTGTTAAATAAATATTAAGGAGAATTTTGTGTATTCCCGACTCACTCCCAAGCTGAACTTAGTTTCAAAATCAGTATCAGATTGTAATCTTTGTTTCTATTGGGTTTAGATTTTATGAATTTTTCATTATTAAGAGAATAATAGTGACATCAAATTCTTACAATCTTGTATTTTAAATATGAAATTTCTTTTTCTGCATGAAATTATTTTCCTCTTGTATAATATACCTTCCTTCAAAAGATACTATTACAAAACTCTAATGTGATACGCAAATGGAACCTACAATAGAGCTTGTGACCACAAAAGGAAAGGGAGTGTCCCAAGCATAGAAGAATACATCGATACTTTTATATGACAAGTCATGTCCATTCATAATGAGACACTCATCACCTTTCACAGATAACACCAAAGGGTCAAGAGGACTCGCAGATTGAAACCCTTTACAGCTTAGCATTATTTGGCTTTGTGTACAAGCGCATGTGTTGGTCATCATTACTCTCCACACAACCTTTCCTCAGTATTACTCTCCTGCTTTTGTTTGAGCGACTTTGAGATCATTCTTAGAACAAATGGCGGATCTTGAATCGAAATGAAATCATCAAGAGAGCGAGAGAGTTAAAGATGAGAAACGATAAACAACAAGGAAAACACTAAAGGAAAGTAAGAACATGTATACCTTCAGTGACAAAAGTGAGGAAAAATATGCAAATAAGACAATTGAGTATTGATGCCATTGTGTTTGGTGGATGACTATTCTGGCTTTGGTTATCCAATTTATATAGCACTCAGCATGAATGTTCTATGTTTTTGTAATATTGTTTTTTATTTGAGAAATTATGACTGAATATTATGATTGGATACTTTTGCATTTCCAAATATTAAGTTTAACAAAAATAATATATTGTGGTAATACAAGTTTGAAACGTAAGATTGAAATTCATATATTTAAATGTTTACCAATAATAGTAGCAAAAAAGTGTTAAGATTATTTTAAATATAAAAGATCATACTCAGTGTATTAAATAGCTCAACTACTTTATAATAATTTAGTTATTAGTTGAAATTAAAATATATACGGTTACAACATTTAATATTTTTATTAAATATAGGTATATTTTTTAAAGTTGGCTATCAATAATAATGTATGTTGTTTACTGCATACTATCCGAAAATAAATAAATACTTTATATATTTGCAAATATTAGCTAAAAATGTATATCTCGGTGTATTCTTTGACTATAACAGATAAATATAGAATATTATTCTAGATATTATTAAAAATGAATAATTAAGTGATATCATATTTGCTGTCGTCAAACTCTTAGGTCCTAGCCTTGGGATCGACTAGAGGTTTGAACTAGTTTTTGATTCCTCTGTTCTTCAAGCAATTGCGCCGACAAGGCATCTCTGCTCCTCGACTGTGAGTATCCTGACTCCCCAAGAAAGATTCAGATTAGGTGGATGGGACGCGAGGGTTAGATTATTCTACTGACCTAATGTATTAAAGTAAAGATAAATAAAGTGCGGTAAAGAAAGATAAATTTGAAAAAAATTTGGTTGAATTGATGTTGTGTGTCCTTTATAATATCTCTCTACCCTATTTATATACATTGGCCCTCGTCGGTCACTTCCCTAGCCAAAATTTTCCTACCGTTGGATTTTCCAAAGATCTACGCATATAATTGCTCCCGAGCTCTAAAGAAGCGGAGCCACTACCCACGATCCCCACTAGCACGGTTAGTGGGGTGAAACTTCTTCGCGCCACTCTCCAAGGTTTCGGTTCTTCGCTTAATCTGTGGCTAGTCCCATGTGCAATCCTCGTGCTTCCCTCGTGCCTTCCAAGCAAGCCTGCCTTACCTCGGCCACTTTCTCCCTCGGCTTCCTCTTGCTCCTCAGGCAATCTGATGGACTCAAGCACCCAAGCCACCGTGGCCGAGGCAATCTATAGGCTGAGGCATTACTTTCGCTCGGCCCTGCTCATTTCCCCTCAGGCTTACCCCTTCCTAGAGGTGTTTTTTCTTGTAGGTTTTCCGTTATATTTTTTATCGTGATCAATAACTTTCAAAAACACTTATTATCACTAGTGGTCATAGGAATTGAGCTTTTTCCTAAACTATTTATTAAATTAGGTTTACGTTTTGTAGATAATATCTCATCAAGAAACAAAATCAATATACAGTCCTTAGATAAGAGAAGTTTTATAAACAAATATTTTATCGTGTAATGTCATACTTTTAAATAGAACTAAATATTTTAAAGCAATATTGTTATAACATTACTCATTTTTGTAATTTACTATTAGCCTATTAGATACGTCTAATAAAACAATAAAGTATGAACTTTGAGCCAATGGTAAGATTGAGGTGTAAGTAATAAACAAGAGCATATGTAACATTATGGTACATATGGCCGCGAAACGTTGTTAGTTACATCGTTGGTAAGGAAGAGTCTAAGGGACTGAATACTTGCAAGTCTGAAGGGACTATGTTAGTAAGATTTTACCCAAACAAAATAATTACTAGATGAAAAAAATTTTTGCTTACATTGTACCACCTTGGTTTATGTTGTAAGCTTCTTTCTTCCAAACTATAATGTAGGTAATATAAGAATTGCTCTCATTATATTTGACAAGAGGTAACTGGTGACACCAATTGTACGTTTTTCGATAAGAAAAGGGAAATTTGTACAAGGATAGTTTAGTGAACCAATAACGTTAGATTTGAACACAGAACAATTTTATTTTATTTACATAACAATATCTTTTTGTACGACAGTGGGTTGTATGCTCGAAATGAGTTTTTCATTACTCGTGAAGTAGGTAGGTATTGAATGATATATCGTAAATTTCTTTTATAATAATATATATATATACTTACTGAGTTTCATATCAATTATGTTTGGGGTGTTATTTGCAAATAGAGATGGTTGTTAAATAAATATTAAGTAGAATTTTGTGTATTCCCGACTCACTCCCAGGCTGAACTTAGTTTCAAAATCAGTATCAGATTGTAATCTTTGTTTCTATTAGGTTTAGATTTTATGAATTTTTCATTATTAAGAGAAGAATAGTGACATCAAATTCTTACAATCTTGTATTTTAAATATGAAATTTCTTTTTCTGCATGAGAAATTATTTTCCTCTTGTATAATATACCTTCCTTCCAAAGATACTATTACAAAACTCTAATGTGATACGCAAATGGAACCTACAATAGAGCTTGTGACCACGAAAGGAAAGTGAGTGTCCCAAGCATAGAAGAATACATCGATACTTTTATATGACAAGTCATGTCCATTCATAATGAGACACTCATCACCTTTCACAGATAACACCAAAGGGTCAAGAGGACTCGCAGATTGAAACCCTTTACAGCTTAGCATTATTTGGCTTTGTGTACAAGCGCATGTGTTGGTCACTGTTACTCTCCACACAACCTTTCCCTGTACTACTCTCCCTGTTTTTGTTTGAGCGACTTTGAGATCATTCTTAGAACAAATGGCGGATACTGAATCAGAAATGAAATCATCAAGAGAGCAGAGAGAGTTAAAGATGAGAAACGATAAACAACAAGGAAAACACTTAAGGAAAGTAAGAACATGTATACCTTCAATGACAAAAGTGAGGAAAAATATGCAAATAAGGCAATTGAGTATTGATGCCATTGTGTTTGGTGGATGACAATTCTTGCTTTGGTTATCCAATTTATATAGCACTCACCATGAATGTTCTATGTTTTTGTAATATTGTTTTTTATTTGAGAAATTATGACTGAATATTATGATGTGATACTTTTCCATTTCCAAATATTAAGTTTAACAAAATAATATATTGTGGTAATACCATTTTTGAAACGTCATTTATTGAAATTCATATATTTAAATGTTTACCAATAATAGTAGCAAAAAGTGTTAAGATTATTTATTAAATTAAGCCTTTGATTTGCTCCGAATAAAATTCTTCCCATATTATTAATATATATATATATATATATATATATATATATATATGTATATATACAAATTTAAGGTTTATTATTTTACTCATTAAGTTAACTTATTATTAATTTTAATAATTCTTAAATATAAAAGATCATACTCAAGTGTATTAAATAGCTCAACTACTTTATAATAATTTAGTTATTAGTTGAAATTAAAATATATACTGTTTACAACATTTAATATTTTTATTAAATATAGGTATATTTTTTAAAGTTGGCTATCAATAATAATGTATGTTGTTTACTGTATACTATCCGAAAATAAATAAATACTTTATATATTTGCAAATATTAGCTAAAATTGTATATCTCGTTGTATTCTTTGACTATAACAGATAAATATAGAATATTATTCTAGATATTATTAAAATGAATAATTAAGTGATATCATACTTGTCATCGTCAAACTCTTAGGTCCTAGCCTTGGGATCGGCTAGAGGTTTGAACTAGTTTTTGATTCCTCTGTTCTTCAAGCAATTGCGCCGACAAGGCAACTCTACTCCTCGACTGTGAGTATCCTGACTCCCCAAGAAAGAGTCAGATTAGGTGGATGGGACGCGAGGGTTAGATTATTCTACTGACCTAATGTATTAAAGTAAAGTAAATAAAGTGCGGTAATGAAAGATAAATTTGAAAAAAAAAAATGGTTGAATTGATGTTGTGTGTCCTTTACAATTGCTCTCTACCCTATTTATATACATTGGCCCTCGTCGGCCACTTCCCAAGCCAAAATTTTCCTACCGTTGGATCTTCCAAAGATCTACGCATATAATTGCTCCCGAGCTCTAAAGAAGCGGTGTCACTACCCACGATCCCCACTAGCACGGTTAGTGGGGTGAAACTTCTTCGCGCCACTCTCCAAGGTTTCGCTTCTTCGCTTAATCTGTGGCAAGTCCCATGTGCAATCCTCGTGCTTCCCTCGTGCCTTCCAAGCAAGCCTGCCTTACCTCGGCCACTTTCTCCCTCGGCTTCCTCTTGCTCCTCGTGCAACTGATGGACTCAGCACCCCAGCCACCGTGGCGAGAGGCACTCTATAGGTGAGGCTTGACTTTCGCCTTCGGCCTGCTCATTTCCCTCAGTTGTCCCCTTCCTCGAGGTGTTTTGTCTTGTAGGTTTTCCGTTATATTTTTTATCGTGATCAATAACTTTCAAAAACACTTATTATCACTAGTGGTCATAGAAATTGAGCTTTTTCCTAAACTATTAATTAAATTAGGTTTATGTTTTGTAGATAATATCTCATCAAGAAACAAAATCAATATACAGTCCTTAGATAAGAGAAGTTTTATAAGCAAATATTTTATCGTGTAATGTCATACTTTTAAATAGAACTAAATATTTTAAAGCAATATTTTTATAACATTACTCATTTTTGTAATTTACTATTAGCCTATTAGATACGTCTAATAAGACAATAAAGTATTAACTTTGAGCCAATGGTAAGATTGAGGTGTAAGTACTAAACAAGAGCATATGTAACATTATGGTACATATGGCCGCGAAACGTTGTTAGTTACATCGTTGGTAAGGAAGAGTCTAAGGGACTGAATACTTGCAAGTCTGAAGGGACTATGTTAGTAAGATTTTACCCTAACAAAATAATTACTAGATGAAAAAAAAATTTGCTTACATTGTACAACCTTGGTTTATGTTGTAAGCTTCTTTCTTCCAAACTATAATGTAGGTAATATAAGAATTGCTCTCGTTATATTTGACAAGAGGTAACTGGTGACACCCATTGTACGTGTTTCGATAAGAAAAGGGAAATTTGTACAAGGATAGTTAAGTGAACCAATAACGTTAGATTTGAACACATAACAATTTTATTTTATTTACATAACAATATATTTTTGTACAACAGTGGGTTGTATGCTCGAAATGAGTTTTTCATTACTCGTGCAGTAGGTAGGTATTGAATGATATATCGTAAATTTCTTTTATAATAATATATATATACTTACTGAGTTTCATATCAATTACGTTTGGGGTGTTATTTGCAAATAGAGATGGTTGTTAAATAAATATTAAGGAGAATTTTGTGTATTCCCGACTCACTCCCAAGCTGAACTTAGTTTCAAAATCATTATCAGATTGTAATCTTTGTTTCTATTAGGTTTAGATTTTATGAATTTTTCATTATTAAGAGAAGAATAGTGACATCAAATTCTTACAATCTTGTATTTTAAATATGAAATTTCTTTTTCTGCATGAGAAATTATTTTCCTCTTGTATAATATAACTTCCTTCCAAAGATACTATTACAAAACTCTAATGTGATACGCAAATGGAACCTACAATAGAGCTTGTGACCACGAAAGGAAAGGGAGTGTCCCAAGCATAGAAGAATACATCGATACTTTTATATGACAAGTCATGTCCATTCATAATGAGACACTCATCACCTTTCACAGATAACACCAAAGGGTCAAGAGGACTCGCAGATTGAAACCCTTTACAGCTTAGCATTATTTGGCTTTGTGTACAAGCACATGTGTTGGTCATCATTACTCTCCACACAGCCTTTCCCCCTGTACTACTCTCCTGTTTTTGTTTGAGCGACTTTGAGATCATTCTTAGAACAAATGGCGATCTTGAATCGAAATGAAATCATCAAGAGAGCAGAGAGAGTTAAAGATGAGAAACGATAAACAACAAGGAAAACACTAAAGGAAAGTAAGAACATGTATACCTTCAATGACAAAAGTGAGGAAAAATATGCAAATAAGACAATTGAGTATTGATGCCATTGTGTTTGGTGGATGACTATTCTTGCTTTGGTTATCCAATTTATATAGCACTCACCATGAATGTTCTATGTTTTTGTAATATTGTTTTTTATTTGAGAAATTATGACTGAATATTATGATGTGATACTTTTCCATTTCCAAATATTAAGTTTAACAAAAATAATATATTGTGGTAAAACAAGTTTGAAACGTAAGATTGAAATTCATATATTTAAATGTTTACCAATAATAGTAGCAAAAAGTGTTAAGATTATTTATTAAATTAAGCCTTTGATTTGCTCCGAATAAAATTCTTCCCATATTATTAATATATATATATATACATATATATATATATATATATATATATATATATATATATATATATATATATATATATATATATATACACATTAAAGGTTTATTATTTTACTCATTAAGTTAACTTATTATTAATTTTAATAATTCTTAAATATAAAAGATCATACTCGATTGTATTAAATAGCTCAACTACTTTATAATAATTTAGTTATTAGTTGAAATTAAAAATATACTACACAACATTTAATATTTTTATTAAATATAGGTATATTTTTTAAAGTTGGCTATCAATAATAATGTATGGTGTTTATCTGTATACTATCCAAAAATAAATAAATACTTTATATATTTGCAAATATTAGCTAAAAATGTATATCTCGGTGTATTCTTTGACTATAAAAGATAAATATAGAATATTATTCTAGATATTATTAAAAATGAATAATTAAGTGATATCATTTTTGGAGTCATCAAACTCTTAGGTCCTAGCCTTGGGATCGGCTAGAGGTTTGAACTAGTTTTTGATTCCTCTGTTCTTCAAGCAATTGCGCCGACAAGGCAACTCTGCTCCTCGATCAGGAGTATCCTGACTCCCCAATAAAGAGTCAGATTAGGTGGATGGGACGCGAGGGTTAGATTATTCTACTGACCTAATGTATTAAAGTAAAGATAAATAAAGTGCGGTAATGAAAGATAAATTTGAAAAAAAATTGGTTGAATTGATGTTGTGTGTCCTTTACAATTGCTCTCTACCCTATTTATATACATTGGCCCTCGTCGGCCACTTCCCTAGTTAAAATTTTCCTACCGTTGGATCTTCCAAAGATCTACGCATATAATTGCTCCCGAGCTCTAAAGAAGCGGAACCACTACCCACGATCCCCACTAGCACGATTAGTGGGGTGAAACTTCTTCGCGCCACTCTCCAAGGTTTCGCTTCTTCGCTTAATCTGTGGCAAGTCCCATGTGCAATCCTCGTGCTTCCTTCGTGCCTTCCAAGCAAGCTTGCCTTACCTCGGCCACTTTCTCCCTCGGCTTCCTCTTGCTCCTCGTGCAACTGATGGACTCGTGCACCCAAGCCACCGTGGCGAGGCACTCTATAGGTTTGAGGCTTGACTTTCGCTCGCCCTCGCTCATTTCCCCTCGGCTTTCCCTTCCTCGAGGTGTTTTGTCTTGTAGGTTTTCCGTTATATTTTTTATCATGATCAATAACTTTCAAAAACACTTATTATCACTAGTGGTCATAGGAATTGAGCTTTTTCCTAATAATATATATATATACTTACTGAGTTTCATATCAATTATGTTTGGGGTGTTATTTGCAAATAGAGATGGTTGATAAAAAAATATTAAGGAGAATTCTGTGTATTCCCGACTCACTCCCAGGCTGAACTTAGTTTCAAAATCAGTATCAGATTGTAATCTTTGTTTCTATTAGGTTTAGATTTTATGAATTTTTCATTATTAATAGAAGAATAGTGACATCAAATTCTTACAATCTTGTATTTTAAATATGAAATTTCTTTTTCTGCATGAGAAATTATTTTCCTCTTGTATAATATACCTTCCTTCCAAAGATACTATTACAAAACTCTAATGTGATACGCAAATGGAACCTACAATAGAGCTTGTGACCACGAAAGGAAAGGGAGTGTCCCAAGCATAGAAGAATACATCGATACTTTTATATGACAAGTCATGTCCATTCATAATGAGACACTCATCATGATCGTACCTTGACCAATGAAGTGTTGAAGTGTTGATTGATTCGTCAAATGGGTGGCCGTTGAATGGATGAGAGGACCCGGTCCGGCTTCACGCGTTGGACACCTCGGGTGGTACTGCAAAGACACCCGACGATCTAGTGAGAGGTCGCCGCGTATAGCACAAGGTTAGAGAACGTGCTGATACCATATGCGAATGGCGATATATATCGCGAGGTCCGACCGCTTTGCGAGATTTTCGGCGGCGAGAATTGCGCTCCAAGCAGCGTATTTGGGCGATCGAGTTGGGCCGGGCCGCAGTCCAGCTTTGCCGCTGGCGCTTCGTGATTTGCCGATACACCCGAGAACGGTTGCCCCCAAGCCTAGGTCGCTTAAGAGCGGCCGAGGCTTGAAATCGATGCCCCCAGAGTGGTTGTTTTGACGAAACGGCGCGCCGCCGCTCGCTTTCTATATAGGCGGTGTCGACCGCTTGTCAACCATCGGCCGCGTGCTATCGTGACGGTTGGTCTTTCCCGACATTTAAGACGTGGCGCTTGGTGTTTCCGAGGTCGCCGAGCCACCCATTGGTGAGAAGATGAAACGTTGTGACGCTTCGTATCCCGGTCCCCTTCGCGCCATGAATCTGCACTATAAATAGCCCTTCTGCTGAGTTCATTTCTCACACTTCCAAGAATTGCTCTCGCCCGGCGCACCGACTTGTCCGCCGCGACTTGCATCCGGTCGTTTTGTTTACTAGCGACCGATCCACCACATCCGCTAAGGTATGGATCGATCTCTCCTTTACTTTTTTAAACTTGAGTTTTTACTTGAAAGTACTTCGTGCTTTTCCACGCCTCGTGATAGGGGTGTCGTGTCGAGGATGGCCAAATCGCCTCTCTCATGAGTGTTCGCTCGACCGACCGACTCGCTCCTTTATCACGTGTGTTTTGCATGCCACGGACGAAATTGACCGCCCGTATTCCCGAAAGCCACCGCAATCTTTCGCTACATACATGTCGAGACCGGGCGAGCCCAATCTCCACGAGGCGAGTCTAAGTCGCCTTTGGGCGACAAAGGTTCTAGCTCTTTCAAGTAGTTCCTCGAGCAAAGACGAGCTCGAAGTTCTCGCTTCTTCCGGCCGAGGATCGGCCACCTCAAGAGTATCGGTTCCGTGTCCGCCCATTCTGGCGAAGCGCCGAGCAACTCTCCACCGCCAGAGGACATTGTTTCGAGCGGAGGAGGAGAAGAAGATGTCGGCGTGATTATCATTGATGATGATGAGGCGCAGAGTGCCGCCCCACCATGACGAGGAGATGGTGGAGGCCGGCGCGCCGAACCAAGAAGTCCGCGGGAAGAGGTGATTCGGCCCGGCCGATGAGTTCCGTCCGGCAAACATCGGGGTCGAACGAAGCGGTCGGCCAAGTCCAAGCCGATGTAGCCCGAGATGTGTCTCGACATGTCTTGGGTATCGGAAACTCTTCGCTCTAATAGGAGCATTATTACCGCCGCCACGATGCTTTGCCCGACCGCGAGCGCCTCGATGACTCACCGGGTTGAGGTGTGAGAGGCATGAAGATTTCGGTGAAGATATTGCCACTTAATCTCCCAACTTCAAGTTCACGATGTACCGCTCGTGTGTTCGAGCGATGAAGATTACCCTCCGCTTCATCGAGTTTCAACGTGACGCCTGCGTCACATCGGTCGCCTCTCTCGCCTCCACCCTAACGCATGGGCGCTTTCTAAAGACATTTGAAGTTCTTTTGACTAAAAAATTGGGTCGGCGGTGTCGGCCATGCTTTTCTTTACTCTCTTTGAGCCGAGCCGGCTCGGGAGAAGGCTAACAAGGAGAAGAGGAGCAAGTCTCCTTTAAGATGCGTAAGACTCACCACCGGGTTTTTCAAAGCATTCCAGAGTCGTTGGGAGCGGCCCGGAGAAGCCGGATTTCTGGATCGCTCCCACCGAGGAGGCCGGTAAGGCCGTGTCGGAGGTCCAACCGGACGGGATGCTCGCCCACCTTACTTTCCCATCATGTGGAACGAGGCACACTTCGCAGCGACACTGGGATTACATTTATGCTGCCAAAGACTTGGGGAGGCCGACTGCAGCCTCTGGATATGATCAAGGCGCCGCGAGCATGATGCGCCCGGATCCTGGCGCGCGACATACCTTGCCGACCCTTTGTATTGCTCGAGGCCGAACCGAGGTCAAATCGGTTTACTTTTGAACTTTGCCTTTATATTTTTGTTGTCAATCTTTTCTTCTAACTCACAACTCGTTATTTTGCGTAAAGAATGGCCTAAAGAAGCGGGAAGTGCTCGAGTCGGGCTTTGAAGCTCGCTTCCATTCCAGGGGGCCAAGAGATATGACGGATCTCGGCGAGGGGATGCTCTGAGTCGCCCTCCAAGGTGCCCCCACTCCCAAGGGCCAAAGAAGAAGCCGCGCGCAGATTTGCCAAGTCGTTCGGCCGTGCTTTCGTAATGACGATCGCTCATGGCGGATAAGGCTCGACGACCGGAACATGGACTCGCCAAGGCCGACCTTCCTATTCTCTCGCCGAGGGTTTAGGACAGTCGAGCTCGATTGGTTCGTAGAAGAGGCCGATGGAGGTCTGCGCTTCTCTCTGCCTGGGGATAGACAAAATCATGGCCGAGGTTGGGGCCGAAGCTGAAGGTACTTTACTTTTTCAGTCCGTTATTTCTTTTGTCTTAGATCGACCGACTAATAGCCGGACGATCTCTGTTTTCATGGGGGCTCGCGCTGCTAGGAGTCTTTGTCTCGAGTGCCGCAGTGAAGTACGACAAGCTTGCCAAGGCCAAGAAAGAAGCTCTTCAATGGGCGAGAGGACAGGCTAAACTTGCCAAGAGGAATAAGGAGCTTCTTTGCCGGTGAATACCAAAACCGACCTTGAATCCGTGGAGAAAAGGATAAGGCCAGCCGAGGCCGAGAATGACGAGTCAAGCGCGAAGATTCAAATGGTGGCCTGTGCCGGCCGGAGGCAACCATCGAGCGGCTCTATAACGCTCTTGCTCAGCGCGCGTGCCTTGAATGCGATCGAAAATCAACTTCGATGAGAAGATGATAAATCCCGCCCATTACGTTGCGGAGAACAAGATCATGCTGCCTGAGCAAAGAGACGAACATGGAAACGTTGTTCGACCGGCCACCATTCTTTTCTGAAACTTCTGAAGCCCGCCTGCGAGCGGTGTAATTCTTGTAATCGCTTAACTTGCCTTCGGGCACAACAATTTTCTGCCTTACGCGTGCGCATTTTGGGGCGCTGGCCGACCGGGCGTCCCGTGTTTGTAATGACAATTTCTTTTCATTTACTTTGTTTGTTTGCTTGGTTTGTTTGCTTGAACCTGATTGTTTCGCATTTATTTTTCTAAGTTTACGAACTTTAAATCTAGGTCGCTCGGCATTTCTTACCTGCCAAACGGTGCCCACTCGGTGACACTCGGTTGGGCCATTCCGATGGCACTCGATTGGGCCATTTTGATGGCACTTCGAGGCGGTCGCTTTGACGACCTATCGCGATGGGTTATAACTTGACCTCGGGCCATTTTCGATGGCACTCGTTGGAGTCAGCTCGGTGACCGTTGCTTGTGCCGTCTCGGCGGCACACGCTACAGATCGTTTCGACGACCTGAGGTTCGTGGGTTATCTAACCCTTGGGCCATTTCGATGGCACTCGATATAGATCATTTCGACGATCAAGTTTGATAAATCTTCGATCGCCTCCTTTGCCACGCAACCTTGAGCGACCGGTCCACACATTCTTGCGAAAGTAAAGAACACATCATGTTTCTAAAGGTCGTCCTCCTCGTAAAAAACCCGATGGGAAAAAGAGCGCTGCACGCTTTTCATTAATAGGTCGGTCATTTATTACATTCAAGTCGTTCGTTACATTCAAACGTAATACTTTCTAAGTTTTTTCGCATTCCATGTTCTCGGGGGATAGTCGCCCCATCCATGGTTTCCACTGTAAGCCCCCTTTCCGCTTTTCTGATGACCTGTATGGACCTTCCCAATTTGGTGCCGCCTTCCTTGGCGTGCATTCTTGTTCCTACGTCGGCCGTCTTAGAACGAGTGACCGACCGTGAAGTCTCTCTTTGCACGCGAGTATTGTACCGGCCGCGACCTTCTGCTTGATCAATTGCTCTCTTAGTGACGCTTGGGTGCACAGCTTCTTCAATTAGGTCCAATTCTTCTCGAATAGCTCGGCCGTTGTCAACCACCGTAGGGGATTCAAGTTCTCCAATTCAGCTCGCCCATCTCTATGGGTAACACAAAGATCGATCCCCATATACCGATCAAATGGGGACTCCCGGTCCGTTGAGTGAGGGTGGTCGCCCCGTAAGCCCATAGAACGGATCGCAGCCTCTTCGACCAGCCCTTTCACTTCATCGAGTCTTCGCTCAACCCACGCAGTACTCTGTTGGCCGCCGGCTTGGCCGTTAGTTCGAGGGTGCTCGACCGAGGTGAAACGCTGTTTTACCCCTAAGTCGGCCAACATTTCTCTCGAATCTCTTTGTCAGTGAACCGGGTGTCGTTGTGCATTATTAGTTGCCGAGGATCCCAAAACGGGCCAACACACACCGACGAAGAATTTGCTTACTTTCGCCGAGAGGTGATGGTTGCAAAGAGGCTCGGCCTCGACCCACTTAGTAAAATAATCTACCGCCACGATCAAGAACTTGAACTGGCCTGGAGCAGGTGGAAACGGGCCTAGCAGATCCATGCCCCACCAAGCGAACGGCCATGGTGAGACAAGACTTTGCAACTTTGTGGAAGGTGCAATGTGGACATCAGCATGTATTTGGCATTTCTTGCACTTCTGAACGAGCTTCTTGGCATCCTCGCCCATGGTCGGCCAATAATAGCCGCCCCGAGAGCCTTCTTAGCTATGGAACGAGCGCCCGTGACTCCACAAATACCTTCGTGAATGTCCCTCGGCGACATGGTCGAATTTCGACCGACGTAAGACACCTTAACAATGGAGAGGAGAATCCTCTTCTGTACAACTTTCCTTCTATAACCGAGTACTTGGTCGCTCTGAGCCTGACCAACTTAGCTTGCTTCGGATCGCTCGGCTCTTCCCCTTCAACAATGTACCTTAGGATAGGGCGATCCAATCCAATCGAACTGCGTCGACGCACGTAATCGCCAACGATCGACTTGGCTTGGTTGAAACGCTCGGCCGATTTAGAGTCTCTTGAATCACACTTCTATGATTCCCCGGAGTTTTGGTACTTGCCAGCTTTGATAGAATATCTGCTCGAACATTTTCGGTCCGAGGCACATGGGTCACTTCGCGGGCCGAATCGCTTGAGAAGCTCTCTTACCACGCTAGGTAATTCTTCAAAGACGCCGTCCTTAGCATCATATAATTCTTTGATCTCGCGAGACGACCAGCAAGGAGTCCGATCGGGTTCAACTCGGTCAACATTGAAGTCCTCGCGGCCAGCGGGCCGTATATGCACGCCTCATATTCGCCCGATTGTTCGATGTATGGAAAGCGAAAGTCAAAGATACCTCCACACCAGCCTTCGAATTTTCTAGTATTAGGCCGGCTCACTTCCTTTGCTATTAGATCGACCCATCTACGCACGATCCAGTCGTTCGACTTGATCTTCGTGGGTAGAGTCATTTCCGCTATGAAGTCGGGCCAACACCGCGCTTTAGCGGCCGATCCGATTCGAATTTAATGCCAAACTCACCGAGTTCCACCGCCCACTTTATCATTCGTCCCGCCAGTGTCCGGCCGATGGAGGACTTGTCGGATTGGCCGATCGGTCCTTACCACGACTGGTGGGCCACGGCAGTAGGGCCTCAACCTTCGAGCAAAGAATCGAGTGCAAGAGCAAACTTCTATTTTCTCGTACCTCGGCTCGGGCCTTGCAATACTTTACTAATAAAGTAGACCGGATTTTGTTTCACCGCATTCTCGACCCGACGGGCGCTCGTAACTTCTTCGTGATAGCCAAGTGCAGTGTACAATGTCTCGCCGGCGTTGGGCTTAGTCATAATTGGCGGGTTGGTCAAAGCTTGCTTTAATTCATCCAATGCTCACGGGCACCGGTCGGTCCACTCAAAGTCCACCTCTTTCTTCAAAGCAATAAGCGATGGAAAGCGACTTGCGAGCCGCTTTGGGAATGAACACGATAGAGCGGCCACCATGCCATTTAGTCGTTGTATTTCTTTTTCGATGTTGGCGGCCTCATATCGGCGATCGCCTACATTTTTCGTGGGTTTGCTTCTATCCTCTTTCGGCTAGGTGGAAGCCCAAAATCTGCCTACCACCCCAAAGGTACACTTCTCGTGATTTAGTCTAAGCGAATTCTTTCTAGCTTCTTCGAATATTTCCCCGAGGTCGCTCACATGATCCGGTCGGTTACGCTTTTGATGATCATGTCATCCAAGTACACCTCTCGAGATTCGACCGATCCGCTTCTTAAAAATTTTGTTCATCATCCGCAGGTAGGTCGCTTCCAGCGTTTCTTTAGGCCGAAAAGGCATCACCTTATATTGAAAATTTCCGATCGGTCATGAAGGCTGCTTTGTGTCGATCGGGGATACATCGTGATCCGATTGTACCACGAGTAAGCGTCCGTAAAAAAGAAGGTAATTTGTAGCTCGAGGCCCCATCGACCACACTTATGCGATGTTGGTACGGAAGGCATCCTTCGGGCATGCCTTATTCGGTCGGTGTAGTCTACACACATCCTCCACTTTCCATTCTTCTTTTTAACTAGCACGACATTGGATAGCCAGGTCGTGTATTTGATCTCTTCTATAAAATTGGCCTTTATGAGGTCCTCAACGGCCTTTGCAGCGGCTTGAGATTTTTCCTCGTTCTGAGTACGTCTTCTTCATCGACCGAAAGTTGATGGCGTTACCGATAGGAATGCCGGCATGTGTCGATGCCCGCCATGCGAATGTGTCGGCGATAGTCTCTCAAACATTGCACAAGGTCTTGCTTCACTTGCTCCGGTAGGTCGCTACCGAGCTTGACTATCTTGGTTGGGTCGTCTCCCAACTGCACATCTATTAGTTCTCCATGAGGTTCTGGCCTTTTCAACCTATTTTTCAGTTCTCGGGCTAAGTCATCATCGTTATCCTCTGGGTCGCTGTCTGGATCATACCGAGCATCCAAATCAGTGACGTTGACTTGATGGCCTTCACCAGTGCTTTGAACGTTTGGGTCAAGATCTACCTCATCGCAAATTTGCTGATACAGGTCGTGGCTTTGTCTTGCCGCCTCTAGGTCGGCCGCCAGGGTAACTACCTGGTCGTCCTTGCTGTAGAATTTCATCTTCGTGTGTTTGCTGACGCCACGCCTCTAGCTTGCCTGTGGTCGGCTACCAATGATACATCCTAATCGATAGCATGATTTGAGGGGAGAGTACGAGGAACGTTGTGCGGACCGTCCCCGTACAAGGTGCTATCTCGATTCGCCGTCCAAATGTGACCATGAGTTCAATCGTCCCCAAAGGGTAGGTGACTGCTCCATTGAAGCCCGTTAGGAGTAGGCTCGGCACGGGAATTATCTCGCTCCGATCGACCTTGATCTTGTCAATCAAGCCTTCAAACATGATGTCGGCCGAGCTACTACCGTCGACTAGAATTCTTTGAACTTCGGTATTGGCCATAATCGCCTCTTATTACCAGCGAACATAATCGTTCGGCCTACCATCGTGTGAGTCGCTATCTCCAAACGACATGGGGTCTATTCGAGACCGGTGGGGCACCGATGTTGAACCGACCATCGAGAGCTCGCCCCACTTCCTCTTTGTGGCTTTATTTGATTCTCTACGGTCCAACGGATTTCCATCGTGAATGACCATTGCGACGTTGCGACCCCTGGATCGTGGAGCTTCTCGATCCTCAGACCGGTCTTTGTCTTGGGTGCTTGAAACAACTAGAGCACCCTTCCTCGGCCCGGATCGGCTTCTTTCTCTTCTTCTCTTGAGGTCGGTCGCCTTCCTCCGACCTCACATACTTTCCCAACTTTCCTTTCGGATGAGTTCTTCGATATCATCTTTGAGGGCCATACAGTCGTTAGTATCATGACCCTTGCTTTTGTGGTAACGGCAGTATCTTTTAGTCGGCCGTGCCCCCTTCTTGAGCACGAGTGGGTCGGGCCGCTTTACTCCCACAAATTCATTATTTTGGCACTCGCTATAGATCATTGCAATAGAGGTGTTTAGCCGAAAGTGCGATGATCGAACTTCTTATCTCGAAAGTCGATCGATTGTCGCGGCGACCTTCGTGCCTTTGGCCGCTTTTTCGCTTTCTCTCTAGGTCGCGTGCGCGGACGGCCTTTCTTGTTGCCAAGGTTTCTTCATACGCCATGTGGGCGTTAGCCTCGCGTAAAGTAGCCGAGATCTTGGTAATGGTTAAGAGTGAATTCTTCACGAACCGGTGGTCCGGTCCGAATACCACACTTCGGATATTTTAGCTTGTCCTTGTCGACAAGTCACGAACGGACTCGGCCTCGGTGTTAAACCTGTCGATATCTTTGCCTCAGCGTCATTATCTCCTTGAACAACGAGTCCAAGTATTCTTCATACCGATATATTGGCGCGGTTGCGGTGTAGTGAGACAAGAATATTCTCACTCCAGTCGTCCCACGAGGAGATGGAATTGGGTCGCGAGACTCCCACCACTCCAATGCTCGGCCGTCCGGTGGTCGGGGAAAAGCACGCACTTCATGGTCGGTCCCACCCCTATAATGTGCTAGAATTATTGAAGTAGCGGAGATGTTTATGCGGATCTCCTCGTGTCAAACTTGTTGAGATTGGGCGGCGGAGATCTCTCGAATTTTGTAACGCCCCGATCTCCCGGAGAGCGGGCGTGCTCATTCCCGAATGCCGTTCGACCCGAAGGTTGCATTGCGAGGCATGCCTCGTTGCCGGCATTCCATAGAATCCTCCCGGATGGGCGGTTGGCGGAAGCCGAGGAGGCCTTACGGGTCGCCGCTTTGCCTCTCCTTGGCCGATGCGAACGCCCCCGATTCTTCCATCCCCGTAATCTTCCGGCTCTTCTCGAGAATCCCAAGATCCGCTTCGACCGACGTGACCCGGACGACTCATTGAGGAGTACTGCGGTGGGTGGCGGCGGCAGGTGTCGTGGGCGGTAGCTAGAATCTTCATAGTCATAGGACATCGAA